>OY754968.1:25774857-26222357 GCA_963576475.1 Molanna angustata | reverse complement strand
ACCACAAATAGACAAATACATAATCTCAAATAAGTTTTTTAAAAATAACTCTTGAGTTTCTCAAACATTTTTTATTAGGAAAAACATTTTTTATGATAAATTTATGTGTTTAACGGCCTATATTTCCAAAGTTTTAAAAATATCGAAAAAAGCCGAAATACCCCAACTAGATAATTTAATTTTCTATAAAAAATATTAACATTGTAGCAGTACATCTCAATTTCTTTTTAACAATTTTTATTGAAATTGAATTTAGTGACGACTTCGCTTCATACAATTTGTATGATAGTCCCATAGCCATACCATCACTCCATTTCCCTATTTGGGGTAGGCAGAGAGAACCGAATGCCAGACTCCTCTCTCTTGAAATACCTTCCTCGCTTCATTCACGTTCATACATCGTCTCATACACGCTCTTCTATTATTCTTACTTCTAACATCACCATCTTTCAAAATCCCATTTATGTGATCGTGCCAAATTTTTATTGGCCGACCTCTACTTTTCGTTCCTCTTTTATCAGACTTGTATACTTTTTTTGTTAGACGGTCATCTTTCATTCTTTCTATGTGGCCGAACCACCTTAGGGCATTTATTTTAATCTTACTTACGATATTTCTTTCAATCATACATTCTCGTCTAATATCCTCATTTCTTATTCTATCATACATCGTTTTACCACACATTCGTCTTAGTGACCTCATTTCAACCGAGTTAATTCTACTTTCATGCGTCTTCTGCCATGTCCATGTCTCACTAGCATACATAAGAGTCGGTGCGACGATACCATTGTGTACCGCGAGCTTCGCTTGCCTCGAAATAATTGGGTCTGCCATTACCGGTCTTAATGCACCGTTCACTCTATTACCTGCCGTTACTCTCCTTTCAATATCTTTTTCCAATCTTCCATCACGCTGAAACATGCTTCCTTAGTATAGTATGGTAGTCGTCTATACACATTACACAATATATTATGTAAGAAGACCTTATAGTTTTGTTACTTTATCTCCAAACATACATACATACCATCAGGCTGTTTTCATATTCCGGGTTGGAAAAGAGGACTGATCTCCATACTGTCCACGTATTTGGATGGTAAAATCATGACAATAGCCATGTGATCAATAACATCAGGTATTTTTTTTTTCATGAATGCGGGTTTGTTATTTAAAAATACGCACTTACATCATTTAATTTCCGAAACTGAAAGTTTATTGGGTAAGAAATATTCTGCACTAAGTTGTATTATTTTTATGCACAACAGATATTTAATGTATTTTAAACTCAAGGAGACAAGTCCCGTCAATCGGTGAAATCAAAACCCTCACGATTACCCATATCAAGGATATCATTTTCATGTGGATTCTATAATATCTTAAGATATCTAATATAATTATATCCAGGATTTCACTTCTTGGCCGGACTTGCCCCTGATCTAGTCGTATTTGTCAAATCTTTTTATAAATATCTTAACATTATGTAGTGCGATGATCTGCACATATGTATAATATAGAGATATTAAAAATAAACATTGCGCACAGACAATTAAAAAGTAATTGTAGTGTATGTAACTCACACTACATTAGTACTGAATAGTTCAATGATCTATACTTAAAATAATGTAAGAGATATTAAAACTAAACATTCACACAAACAATTAAAAAGTTAATTAAGTGTACATAACTCTTAACATAATGAAAGATATATTAAAACTAAACATTCCGCACAAACAATTAAAAAGTAACTTACTCCAAGTACTAATTTGTTCAATGATCTGCACTAAGTATATAGAGATACATTAAAGTCTAAAATGTTTTTACTATACTTTTTGAGTGATTTAAGTCTAACCTATGTATCTTAATTGAAATAAAATCATCAAAATATACACAAAATAATTGAAAAACATTTGTTTTTTCGTAAACATTTTTATGTTAAATTATTTATTAAAATATATACGTAAAACAATAATTATTTTCTTCTGCCAAATATTTTGCACAAAATGATTCAATATTATCTGCAATGTATACCTACTAAGTATGTCGTATATGCCATTTAGAAAAAATAATTGATAGTGTATTTTTTAGCTTATAGGGTGTATCGTAATTGTTTAAAATGTAGAAAACGATAACTATATTAAAGTAACCTCGAGGGAATTTATTATAATATGGTGCATGAGTTAGTAATTCAGTTTTAATAATGTATTTCGTAATATTTAGAATTAAAGGTTGTTCTTTCAAAATAATTGTCTTAAGTCTATCATTATTTTCTTTTTACGGTGCCACTATTTTTACGACCGGAATTGGCGGGAAAAGCGTTTTCCCGCCAAAAAGTGTCTATTTACACGACAAATTTTTCTGACGTCGTCTATGTTTTTAGGTCATTTATAACCATAGAAAGCGCAGATAAATCAAAATACAAAAAATATTTACCTTTGTCATTTTTTCAATGGTCATAAAAATGCATCATGGAAACCAACTTGAAGAAAAAATAAATAATATAGGCATCTCATTACATTTACTTAATTTTATAAATCATTTTTTTATCGAGATCTACAATTATAACAAAGTATAAACAAAGGTAAATATTTTTATAACTTGAATGCGTTTTTTGTGGTTATTTTTGGTTTTCGTCTATGGTTGAGTCGTGTATAGTCGTAGCCTTCTTTTTAATACTAGTTGCATGTAACACATGAGATCCAACTGTCGATAGCGATAGTATGTATAGTTGAAGAATATGTACCAAACTATAAACCCATAAATACAAATTATTGAATATTTTCAGATATTTTGTTTTCTATACAACATATGTAGGTATGTATGTCAAGATAGGATAGTATGGAGGAAGATCCTTTTTTCCTACCCAGAATATGAAAATAGCATGATGGTATGTATATTTGTTTGGAGATGAAGTATCAAACTATTAAGTCTTCTTACATATTGTGTATAGGCGACTGCCATACAAAATGTATGAAGCGATGTCGTCACTAAATTCAATTTTTAAAAAAATTGTTAAAAAAAAATTGAGATCTTCTACTACAATGTTAATATTTTTTATAGAAAATTAAATTATCTAGTTGGGGTGTTTCGGCTTTTTTCGATAATTGTAAAAGTTTTGGAAATATAGGCAGTTAAACTCATAAATTTATCATAAAAAAAATATTTTTCTTAATAAAAATGTTTGAGAAACCCTGGAATTTTTTTTGAAAAAACTAATTTGAGATTTTGTATTTTTCTATGTTTGTACCAATTTTCAGCGTTCTAGCGTTTATAGTTTCTGAGATATATGGAAAAATAAAATAAAAATTCAAAAGTTGATAACCCCTGACTGAAACAAAAATTCAAAATTCCGAGTATAAAAGTTTTGTAGGCCTGTAACTTTTTATATATTCTGAAATTTTAGGCTCTGTAAATTGAGCGGATCAAAAGTTATAAGGGGGGGACGGACACACACACAGACACACACACACACACACACACACACACACACACACACACAGACACACGAAATGTTCTACTCCGAATTCTGAGTAAATCCGTGTATGGAACATATATGCTGCGAAGCCTTTAAGTTGGTGTTTTTTGACTTCAAAGTTGGAAATGCCGTGAAAAAAGTAGACCTCTCCATACAATTCTCGCGTATTCTGGCTTGATACATTGTCGATATGTTAAGAGAACAAAGTTCTCCTGAACAAATCGACAGTTGGAATAGATATTCTTCATTTTGAGATGTGGATAATATGTTCATCTGATTTTTAGCGCAATAATCCGTGACATTAAATTTGAGCTAAAAATATCTAATTATTGCGTAATCTTGGTGTTAAAACCTAAGTATATTTTATAGACAGAAAACATAAGGCCCTTACTAGGCGAAACGCGTCCTAATAATAAGAATAAAATTCATATTTATTTATTTATCTTTTTGTACATAATATAAACAAATATAAAGCACACTAGCGGGCTTATTGCCATTAGGCATTTTTTTCCAAGCAACCAGATTGACAGAATTATATATGTACCTACATCAACAAAAAACAAAAGCTAAAAAAGAACAAAGAAAATATACATAACACCAAGATAAACAATAAAAAAAATAAAATAATAGCATAACAAAAAAAAAGGATTGGGAAAGAACAAGAAGAGGAAACCGAGATCAGGTGTCAAGGGGTAAATATTCCTTCTTTAGTAAATATTACGTAGCAAAGGGAAGGAAGGAAAAGGAGAGGGATCAGGTATTTTCGGAGAGATATCCCTGCTTTAGTCTTTTCTTGAAAATGGAAAGCGAGTTTGACGAAGAATTTAGTGACGACATTGCTTCATACAATTTGTATGGAAGTAGCCTACTCACAATATATAAGAAGACTTAATAATTTGATACTAATCTCCCAACATACATACATACCATCATGCTGTTTTCATATTCTGGGTAGGATCAAAGGACTGACCTCCATACTATCCTATCTTGACATACATACCTAGGTACATGTGTTGTATAGAAAACCAAATATCTTAAAATATTAAATAATTTGTATTTATGGGTTTATAGTTTGGTACTTACCTATTCTTCAACTGTACATACTATCACTATCGACAGTTGGATCTCATGTGTTACATGCAACTAGTATAAAAAACAAAATATCTTAAAATATTCAATAATTTGGATTAATGATTTTATAGTTTGGTACTTATTCTTCAACTATACATACTATCGCTATCGACAGTTGGATCTCGTGTGTTTCATGCAACTAGTTTTATAATAGTCAAGATTTCAATCGAATATTGATTTTCGTTCAGTGTGTTAGTTTCTTTAAAAATGATCAAATTTATAATAGTCGAGGTATCCATCGAATATTGATATTCATTTTCGTTCAGTGTTTTAGTTCCTAAATATTGATCCAACCATCAATTTGTTTAAAAGAACTTTGTTCTCTTAACATATCGACAATGTTTCAAGCCAGGATACGCGATATTTGTATGTAGGGTCTATATTTTTTACGGTTTTTCCAACTTTAAAGTCAAATAGAAAAACCGGAGCCCATATTCGGACGATAGACACTCTGATTATTGATTATGTACCACAATCAGAAGCATAGGCGGCTCGTGATTGAAATTATCTGCAGTTCATTTTTACATAAACATAATATGTAGGTATCATGTTTATAAATTTATTTAAAATTATTTCTCACGTAACTCTTGCTTATCGGGGCTGGAAACACTAGGTAAATAAATTAGATGAAATTGTCGAATAGCAATGAAATGGCCACATGCGCAGGGTGCAAGGAAGTATTTATTATTATTTTTATATTTATATATTTTTTCAATGGCGAGCCTTTGAATTTTGTTTTATTCTATTATTTATTTTGAAAGAAATAATGTTTGGGTACATATTAAATTTATATGATGTACCTAGTACGTAAGTACTTCATCTAATAAATAGTGACATTAAACAAAGTAGGTACCTATGTAGTGTGTTTTATATAATATTTAAATAATGAATTTCCCCAACATTTTTTAACACAAAATTATCTTTTGACTAAATATATCACAACAAAAAAATCAAATAAAAACTTTTGTTATTTGTATAATATACGAGTACTTCAAAATATATAAAAGATTCATAAAATCCTAGATGTTATACTCCCGGTTGATATCTATATGAAAATTAAAAAAAAAGTTCAACGCTCTTAAATTTGTGCATGCCTTTCGATTACAAGATTGCATAAAACTCTAGGATAGAGGAGATCAAATGTTTGTTGGTGTAACATCGTTGAAAAAACATTGAGATGGTCTTATGTTATAATAATGTAGTTTTCTTCAAAACTGCGTATAAAAACACCGTTGGACTCAACAGTAAGCTGTCAATAAATTGAACAATAATTCACAATATGTTTCTAAACATCGTAGGTATTTAAAAAAACATAGTTGTTAAATTGATAATATCAGTCCATCGACATTGAAATAAACATCCCTATAATATAGAACGAGCAATTTAATTGATATATTTTTTTTTATATCCTTATTGATATTACAAAAGATGTTTTTAATTTTACTCTGACACTAATGAACATTTGGACAAACTTCACAATCACACCACAGATGTTTGTCATAACATTGTACGTAAGTTAATGTAAAATAATCCTTACAAATAATAAGTAAAATGTTGTTATTACGCATGTTGATGTTAACTCATTATGGACAGTATTGTCTTCAATACGCATGTCTGGAGCAAAGCACGGACCGGGACAGTGTTCTGTCCTTTTCTAACACATACCAATGAAGCGCTATCTGTGTCGCTCACAATCACGGATCGGCAAAATTTCGTATTAGTATGAGATAATATGTAGAAAAATTACGTTCATATAAATTATGCACACAATCCTATAATATACGAATTTTGGCGCTATATACAAACACGCATCTACTAACAAAGTTACTAGGTACCATTATAACGTATTTTTGCAAGTGTTTTGAATAAGTTTTTTTTGATATAATATATATTTATTAATTATAGAATGCAGTGTAGTGCACTTATGTACACACTAAGAATCGCCTGTATACAGAAGGCGTAGTAATAAAGCTAGAACAAATGTACGTGAAAACTATATAAAATATACGAAATATATAAAATATCGAAAAATATACACATGGACGCAAGTTTGATGTCAATTATGCATAGGAAAGTTTTTTAATATACACCGGAAGTAGTAATAAAGATAGAAAAATGGACGTGAAAACTATATGAAGAAATATATAAAATATACAAAAAATATACACCGGACGCAGTAATAAAGATAAAAAAATGGACGTGAAAACTATAGGAAGATATTTGTAAAATATACAAAAAATATACACATGGACGCAAGTATGAAAATGACGTGTCAAACGTACCAAAATAATAGGATAAAACTGAATATTTATATTTTTCAATTTACAAGAAAAACCTTATGGCTACAATGATTGTGAGCAACAAATAGCTCTAAATTCACTGACATAAACCTAAAATAATAAGTAGAAGTGGTGGACGCCGATCTGTCGGATATTTGGCGGACGCAAAAAATGTAGTGGGATCTATATATATATATATATATATATATATATATATATATATATATATATATATATATATATATATATATATATATATATATATATATATATATATATATATATATATATCTATATTATAAATTTGAATGTTTGTATGTATCTATGTATGTGTTGAATGCGCTCCTAAACCGCTCATCCGATTGCGATGAAACACTAAATATCAGGAAAACAAAGTATATGACTTTTTCAATTGACAAACGATTACAACCTTAGCAAATTGACAACTTGAGCCTAACAATTCACGAAAAACACCACAGCAACATTTGTTCATGTGAACCTCTCCATATGGTCTGTTCAATAAAATATCTCGGTATTATCATCGACAATTTTCTGAGATGCCAGGAGCACATTGAATTGACAGCGAAGAAGATGCTTAAATTAATATATATATATATATATATATATATATATATATATATATATATATATATATATATATATATATATATATATATATATATATATATATATATATATATATATATATATATATATATATATATATATATATATATATATATATATATATATATATATATATATATATATATATATATATATATATATATATATATATATATTATATATATATATATATATATATATATATATATATATATATATATATATATATATATATATATATATATATATATATATATATATATATATATATATATATATATATATATATATATATATATATATATATATATATATCTATATTATAAATTTGAATGTTTGTATGTATCTATGTATGTATCTATGTATGTGTTGAATGCGCTCCTAAACCGCTCATCCGATTGCGATGAAACACTAAATATCAGGAAAACAAAGTATATGACTTTTTCAATTGACAAACGATTACAACCTTAGCAAATTGACAACTTGAGCCTAACAATTCACGAAAAACACCACAGCAACATTTGTTCATGTGAACCTCTCCATATGGTCTGTTCAATAAAATATCTCGGTATTATCATCGACAATTTTCTGAGATGCCAGGAGCACATTGAATTGACAGCGAAGAAGATGCTTAAATTAATATATATATATATATATATATATATATATATATATATATATATATATATATATATATATATATATATATAATATATATATATATATATATATATATATATATAATATATATATATATATATATATATATATATATATATATATATATATATATATATATATATATATATATATATATATATATATAGTATATATATATATATATATATATATATATATATATATATATATATATATATATATATATATATATATATATATATATATATATATATATATATATATATATATATATCTATATTATAAATTTGAATGTTTGTATGTATCTATGTATGTATCTATGTATGTGTTGAATGCGCTCCTAAACCGCTCATCCGATTGCGATGAAACTTTGGTGAACTGTCGAGAGTATACCAGGGATGGTTTCTGGATCAAAAAATTTTAACTTCTTCTTCTTCTTCATCGAGTTTTAGGTCATTTTACCTATGAAGGTGGACTATCCTGGGAACCGTTCATCCGATTGCAATTAAACATTGGTGAATTGTCGATCGTATGCCCGGGATGATTTCTGAATTTAAAATATTTTCTTCTTCTTCTTCTTCATCGGGTATCAGGTCATTTTACATATGAAGGTGGACTAACCTGAGAACCGTTCATCCGATTGCAATGAAACTTTGGTGAATTGTCGAGCGTATGACCGGGATAGTTTCTGGATTAAAAATTTTTTCTTCTTCTTCTTCTTCATCGAGTATCAGGTCATTTTACCTATGTAGGTGGACTATCCTGGGAACCGTTCATTCAATTTCAATGAAACTTTGATGAATTGTCGAGTGTATGCCCGGGATGGTTTCTGGATTAAAAAAAAATTCTTCTTCTTCTTCTTCATCGGGTATCAGGTCATTTTACCGATGAAGGTGGACTATCCTTGGAACCGTTCAATCAATTTCAATGAAACTTTGATGAATTAACGAGCGTATGACCGGAACCTACTGAAGGGACGGGAGGTAATGAAGGGACGGGAGTAACTGAAGGGACGGGAGTAACTGAAGGGACGGGAGGTAATGAAGGGACGGGAGGTAATGAAGGGACGGGAGTAACTGAAGGGACGGGAGTAACTGAAGGGACGGGAGTAACTGAAGGGACGGGAGTAACTGAAGGGACGGGAGTAACTGAAGGGACGGGAGTAACTGAAGGAACGGGAGTAACTGAGGGAGGTACTGAAGGGACGGGAGGTACTGAAGGGACGGAAGGTACTGAAGGGACGGGAAGTACTGAAGGGATGGGAGGTATTGAAGAGTCTGAAGCGACGGGTGGTTATGGAGGACAATTTTTAATTATACAGGCAATACGAAGTTTGCCGGGTGTTCACTTGTATATATATATATATATATATATATATATATATATATATATATATATATATATATATATATATATATATATATATATATATATATATATATATATATATATATATATATATATATATATATATATATATATATATATATATATATATATATATATATATATATATATATATATATATATATATATATATATATATATATATATATATATATATATATATATATATATATATATATATATATATATATATATATATATACAAGTGAACACCCGGCAAACTTCGTATTGCCTGTATAATTAAAAATTGTCCTCCATAACCACCCGTCGCTTCAGACTCTTCAATACCTCCCATCCCTTCAGTACTTCCCGTCCCTTCAGTACCTTCCGTCCCTTCAGTACCTCCCGTCCCTTCAGTACCTCCCTCAGTTACTCCCGTTCCTTCAGTTACTCCCGTCCCTTCAGTTACTCCCGTCCCTTCAGTTACTCCCGTCCCTTCAGTTACTCCCGTCCCTTCAGTTACTCCCGTCCCTTCAGTTACTCCCGTCCCTTCAGTTACTCCCGTCCCTTCATTACCTCCCGTCCCTTCATTACCTCCCGTCCCTTCATTACCTCCCGTCCCTTCAGTTACTCCCGTCCCTTCAGTTACTCCCGTCCCTTCATTACCTCCCGTCCCTTCAGTAGGTTCCGGTCATACGCTCGTTAATTCATCAAAGTTTCATTGAAATTGATTGAACGGTTCCAAGGATAGTCCACCTTCATCGGTAAAATGACCTGATACCCGATGAAGAAGAAGAAGAAGAATTTTTTTTTAATCCAGAAACCATCCCGGGCATACACTCGACAATTCATCAAAGTTTCATTGAAATTGAATGAACGGTTCCCAGGATAGTCCACCTACATAGGTAAAATGACCTGATACTCGATGAAGAAGAAGAAGAAGAAAAAATTTTTAATCCAGAAACTATCCCGGTCATACGCTCGACAATTCACCAAAGTTTCATTGCAATCGGATGAACGGTTCTCAGGTTAGTCCACCTTCATATGTAAAATGACCTGATACCCGATGAAGAAGAAGAAGAAGAAAATATTTTAAATTCAGAAATCATCCCGGGCATACGATCGACAATTCACCAATGTTTAATTGCAATCGGATGAACGGTTCCCAGGATAGTCCACCTTCATAGGTAAAATGACCTAAAACTCGATGAAGAAGAAGAAGAAGTTAAAATTTTTTGATCCAGAAACCATCCCTGGTATACTCTCGACAGTTCACCAAAGTTTCATCGCAATCGGATGAGCGGTTTAGGAGCGCATTCAACACATACATAGATACATACATAGATACATACAAACATTCAAATTTATAATATAGATATATATATATATATATATATATATATATATATATATATATATATATATATATATATATATATATATATATATATATATATATATATATATATATATATATATATATATATATATATATATATATATATATATATATATATATATATATATATATATATATATATATATATATATATATATATATATATATATATATATATATATATATATATATATATATATATATATATATATATATATATATATATATATATATATATATATATATATATATATATATATATATATATATATATATATATATATATATATATATATATATATATATATATATATATATATATATATATATATATATATATATATATATATATATATTAATTTAAGCATCTTCTTCGCTGTCAATTCAATGTGCTCCTGGCATCTCAGAAAATTGTCGATGATAATACCGAGATATTTTATTGAACAGACCATATGGAGAGGTTCACATGAACAAATGTTGCTGTGGTGTTTTTCGTGAATTGTTAGGCTCAAGTTGTCAATTTGCTAAGGTTGTAATCGTTTGTCAATTGAAAAAGTCATATACTTTGTTTTCCTGATATTTAGTGTTAACAAGTTTGAGTCGAGCCAATGTCTTACTATATTCGTTCCTTTCTATGCTTTCTCATATACGCTAAGCCACGTACTAGACCTGAAAAGGAGAGCAGTATCATCAGCAAATTCGCGATAGAGCCACCCATTTCAAGTTCACACAACTCGTTTATGTAGATTAGGAAAAGAGTGGGTCCTAGCGTACTACCTTGTGGAACCCCATAAGTGATGGGCAGAAAACCACTGGTCTCATTTCCAAGTTTCACAGATTGTTTTCTTCCTGTGAGAAAACTTTCAAACCATTTATAGTTATTATTTACAATACCCATCTGTTTTAGTTTTTTTAGAAGAATCGCGTGGCTGACAGAGTCAAACGCCTTTGTCAAGTCAAGGAACACTGCTAAACTGCCAGAGTCTACTGAGTTTACTATGAAATTTGTAACTTTTAGCAATGTCGAGCGCAAGCTAGTTGACACAATGAAGCGACGAAAAATATCATATTTGGGTCACGTTCTGCGAGGTAAAAAGTACAGGCTGCTCCAAGTGGTTATGATAGGCAAAATAGAGGGACGCCGAGGAATAGAAAGACGTCAGATGTCATAACACCGTAACATTCGTGAGTGGATCGGCATCAGAGACGTCGGCGAATTGTTCCGGACGGCGGTGGATAGAGATGCCTTCTCAGTTCTCAGTAGTGATCGCAAACATCGGGGGAACCTGATATGGCACGAAGAAAGAGAAGTTTGATTTTCAACTATACATAATATCGCCATCGACTGTTGCATCTCATGTGTTACATGCAACTAGTATAAGGAAACGATGGAAACACATACAATATCAATATGAAGTCGATAACTCGATTTTCCGAATAAAGAAGCTATTTTACTTCTGTTATATACATACATTTTACATACCTACCTACTTAATATAACAGACCACATATTTTTTATTCAAAGGTTGATAATTCCTGAATGCATTTTAGAAGTGTATCAAAAATTCAAACAAAATAAAAATAAAAAAACGTCTATGGGTTTTACATATATTATATCAATATGAAGTATATCAGAGTTACATTATTTAGTTTGGGCCGTAGAGAGGACGAGAGGACACAAAACATACTACTACCACGCCATCTTCCTTATGGGGTAGGTAGAGAAAACTAAACAACACATTATTCTATTTTGCGTTCAAATTCTACATAATTTTCTTTCAATGTCAAGTATTTTTTTAGATATTCTTAGATTATATAATAATTCTATGTAGATATTATTAATCTTTTTGATTTATAATTCATTTGCTTATATTTAGTGTCTAATATTTCATTGCGCCTGGCTCAACTGTACCATTTGAATCTATGGTGAAACCGCCCCTGAATGACCTATACTTTACGTCTTTTAGTATCTCTCTAGTTTTGTCAATCAAGACTATTACATAAATCGACCTTATATATTTTGATAGCATATTCATCATACAAATATGATAGCATATACTTATTCATTGTACGTATCTAGTTCCCAATGTATTTGATGTAAACGTATAAACAAAATAACATGCTTATTGTCTTGTCATGATTATAAATCGTGTTTTTATAGTTATTCAAATGTGCGCGCCGATCATAATTAAAGTAGGTACAGATACATTAAATGATAGATGCCAATGTGTGTCAACACAGTAATAATATATTACTTTTATGTTTGCACAATTGTAAATATAAATAAATAAAAATATGAATTCCTATAAATGTAAATATGCATATCGTAAAAAAATACAAAATGTAAACTTGTGTAACGTTTACAAGTAGGAGGAATCTGTATGTTTTTTCGATAGCATTCGAGGCATTTGAAAAGGTAATTATTTTTTTATAAAATATCTAAGTAGGTAAATTATGTAAAATTATAGTTTGTTTTCGTCATGATTCTGTAATTATGGAGTTCTATCACGAAGTGACATTTTCATATGATTATAGAAACGTTAAATTGAAAACTATACATTACTCTGAAATAAGAAATGTCATTATTTTTAAATAATAAATTAATTACTTAGGTAGGTACTGTATTATTATTTACGGTTATTTTTAAACAATAATTTCACTACTTAGGTACTAGACGTAGGTATATTGGAAGTGGATCACGTTGTTTTTTTAGTTCATCATCATCATCATCATAAGCTCGACAGCCCTGGGTGGGCCTTGGCTGAATCTAGGAGTCTCTTCCATTCCCGTCTATCCGTTGCCTTCGTTCTCCAGTTTCTAATATTTGTTGTGGAAGCATCGGCATCAACACTGTCCATCCATCGAGTCCTTGGTCTACCTGGTCTCCTTCGACTTTGTGGCACAGAAAGTGTGAGGCGTTTTGTGGGGTTGTCGTAGTCCATTCGGATATGTGACCAACCCATCTTGATCACATCGGGCTCTTCATAGGTCTCGTATAGTTCCCTGTTGTATCGACGACGCCATTTATCTCTTTTATTGGCCCGTAGATCGTTCGAAGGATCCTTCTCTCAAAAGCCGCTATGGATCTTTCAGTTTGTTTAGTCATCACCCAGGTTTCGGAAGCATACGTGAGGACTGGCTTGATAAGTGTTTTATACAGAAGGATCTTTGTGTTTCTCCTAACCAGTTTTAACCTTAGCTGCTTTTGTAGGGTGTAGAAGCATCTATTAACAGCCATGATTCTTCTTTTAACTTCTTCTCGTGTATCATTGTCGCTGGTCACTGTGGAGCCGAGGTATGTTAACTCTTCGGTTTTTTAGTTCTCTATGTTTTATTATAAAATAAAACTTAGATAATATTATAAAAGTACTTTTGTGATGAATAATTTATATTATGTTTCGTTGATTCGTCATACACACGATCTATATTACCTACCTAGGTATACACATTCGTAGGTTCAACAATGAATATTTTGAAACATTTTATAAATGTTGATAAGCGTGAAACGGTGCAAATATCTAGGTATGTAGGTAGGTATATTATATTATTGTATTGTATTACGTGTACTTGAATGTTGTCTTTATGTTTTGAGAAGTAGAACATAAAAAAACTTTTTTGCGTTTAGGCCCTATGTCTAAATCAATCGGCTTAATGACAAACCACCAAATTAATGCACAATAAAGTTTGGTGACTATTGGGGGTGCTCATGAAAAGAGCTGAAATTAATGAAAAAAAAATATCTTGAACATTCACTATGATATTATTTTCTCTACGATTAGATATCCCTCTCCTTTTCCTTCCTTCCCTTTGCTACGTAATATTTATCCCTAAACACCTGATCTCGATTTCCTCTTCTTATTCCTTCCCAATCCCTTTTTTGTTGCTATGATGTTTTTCTTTTTATTTATCTTGGTGTTATGTATATTTTATTTGTTCTTTTGTAGCTTTCATTTTTTTTATTGATGTACATGTATAATTCTGTCTCTCTGTAATCTGGTTGGTTGGAAGAAATTGCCTAATGGCAATAAGCCCGCTAGTGTGCATTAAAATTGTTTATATTATGTACAAAAAGTTAAATAAATAAATAAATATGGAGTAATTTATAAAACGTTGCAAATAAGGGTAAAACACACTGTTTACCTATAGGTACTTAGTGTTTATGTTTATATTTGTTTGAAGGGACGGGAGGTAATGAAGGGACGGGAGTAACTGAAGGGACGGGAGTAACTGAAGGGACGGGAGGTAATGAAGGGACGGGAGGTAATGAAGGGACGGGAGTAACTGAAGGGACGGGAGTAACTGAAGGGACGGGAGTAACTGAAGGGACGGGAGTAACTGAAGGGACGGGAGTAACTGAAGGGACGGGAGTAACTGAAGGAACGGGAGTAACTGAGGGAGGTACTGAAGGGACGGGAGGTACTGAAGGGACGGAAGGTACTGAAGGGACGGGAAGTACTGAAGGGATGGGAGGTATTGAAGAGTCTGAAGCGACGGGTGGTTATGGAGGACAATTTTTAATTATACAGGCAATACGAAGTTTGCCGGGTGTTCACTTGTATATATATATATATATATATATATATATATATATATATATATATATATATATATATATATATATATATATATATATATATATATATATATATATATATATATATATATATATATATATATATATATATATATATATATATATATATATATATATATATATATATATATATATATGTAAAAAAACATATACATCTTCCTACGTTCCCTAAACTAAGCATAAATGCTTGTCCTATAGGTGAACGAGATCGGTCGAGGCAGGATTCGAACTCGCGACCACTGGATTACTAACCCAGCGCGCTAACCGCTCTGCCATCCACCCACTCACTTTTACTCCTGCTTCTGTGTAATGTGTAGCATGTTTGAACATTCTGTCAATATACAGGTTAAACACAAGTGGCGACATAATACAGCCTTGACGAACTTCTCGTTAAATTTCAACTAGTTCAGTATTTTTTTGATCTAGTCTCACATTTGCTTTCTGATGCCAATAAAGGTTCTTGATAAAATTAACATATTTTTCATCAACTTGAGAGTCTCTCGATATTTCGTCGAGTTAAACACGTTTCACTCTGTCGAAGCAATACCTAGTTGGTCGAAGGCCTTTTCGTAGTTGATGAAGCGCGCGAATTAGGTATATCTTTACGTTGATTTTTTTGTAGAAAAAATGATAAAAAAAATATTGATCCCGAAAAGCGCTTCTCTAGTAGGTACTAAAAGAGCTACGAAAACCGAACTGAGCATCGTCAAAGTCTGTTTCACATTTGTCTCTAATGCAGGCATGAGTAACGCGCAGGAAGATCTTCAATACATGACTCATGAGGCTTATCAATATACTATAGTTATTACAATTCTTGGGATGAGATTTCTTTGGACCTATCATTAAAACCCATAAATCCAAATTATTGAATGTTTTAAGATATTTTGTTTTCCAACTGTCGATTCGTTCATGAGAATTCAATTTTCTTAATGAATCGACATTATTAAGCCAAGATGCGTGTACGAAGGAAAATTTTGTATGGTGTAGTGGACTTTTTGCAAGCTATGTAATAACACCAACTAGAGGCCTCGCAGCATGTATGTTCCTATAAATGGATTTACTCAGAATTCGGAGTAAAACATTTTATGTGAGTTTTGTGTGTGTGTGTGTGTGTGTGTGTGTGTGTGTGTGTGTGTGTGTGTGTGTGTGTGTGTGTGTGTGTGTGTGTGTGTGTGTGTGTGTGTGTGTGTGTGTGTGTGTGTGTGTGTGTGTGTGTGTGTGTGTGTGTGTGTGTGTGTGTGTGTGTGTGTCTGTCTGTGTGTGTGTGTCTGTGTGTCTGTCTGTGTGTCCGTCCCCCCCTTATAACTTTTGATCCGCTCAATTTACAGAGCCCAAATTTTTAGAATATATAAACAGTTATAGGCCTACAAAACTTTTATACTCAGAAGTGTGAATTTTTGTTTCAGTCAGGGGTTATCAACTTTTGAAATTTTGGTTTATTTTTCCATATATCTCAGAAACCATAAAAGCTAGAACGCTGAAATTTGTTATAAACATAGACAAATACAAAATCTCAAATTAGTTTTTTTTTTTAAATCCAGGGTCTCTCAAACATTTTTTATTAAGAAAAATATTTTTTTTATGATAAATTTATGAGTTTAACTGCCTATATTTCCAAATTTTTTAAAAATATCAAAAAAAGCCGAAACACCCCAACTAGACACATCTCAAATTTTTTTTAATAATTTTTATAAAAATTGAATTTAGTGACGACATTGCTTCATACAATTTGTATGGCAATCGCCTACACACAATATCTAAGAAGACTTAATTGTTTGATACTAATCTCCAAACATACATACATACCATCATTCTGTTTTTTTATATTCTGGGTAGGATCAAAGGACTGACCTCCATACTATCCTGTCTTGACATACATACATATGTAGGTACATGTGTTGTACCTATAGAAAATCAAATATCTTAAAATATTAAATAATTTGTATTTATGGGATTATAGTTTGGTACTTATTCTTCAACTATACATACTATCGCTATCGACAGATGGATCTCATGTGTTACATGCAACTAGTCTATACAAAACACGTATGTCAGGATAGGATAGAAATGGAATTCTTCTTTTTCCTACCCCAAATAGATAAACAGCTTAATATTGTGTATTGCCGTATATATTGTGTATTCTGACATAGACATTGTATGAAACGATGGCGTCACTAAATTCAATTTTAACAAAAAAAGTTTACGATGTACTTCTTTAATGTATATTTTCTTAATATAAAATTAAATTATCTAGTTGGCGTATTTCGGCGTTTTTCAATATTTTAAAAACAATTGGAAATACGAGCGTTAAACATAAATATTGTCATAAAAGAAGATTTTTTTTAATCGAGAAACCGTGGAACTTTTGCTTAAAAAATAGTTTGAGATATCGTATTTGTCTATATTTATACGAAGTTTTAGCTTTTATAGTTTTTGAGATAATGGAAATTTAAAATAAAAATTCAAATGTTGATAACTTCTGACTGGAACAATAATTTGAAATTCTGAGTATAAAGAAGTTTAAAGAAACACTGCAATGGCTTTTTCTTTTTAAATTGTAATCAAAATCCTATTTTTGTATAAAATAAGCTGTTGTGTTTCCAAATAAAATGAAATAAAAAGGATGTAAAAATTATATGTTTTGACAAAATGACCAATGGTTATGAAAATTATATGTATTGACAAAATGACCAATGGTTATGAAAATTATATGTGTTGACAAAATGACCAATGGTTATGAAAATTATAAGTATGTGTTGACAAAATGACCAATGGTTATGAAAATTATATGTGTTGACAAAATGAGCAATGTTTATGGAAATTATACGTGTTGACAAAATGACCAATGGTTATGAAATTATATGTGTTGACAAAATGACCAATGGTTATGAAAATTATATGTATTGACAAAATGACCAATGATCGTGAAAATGGCATCCCGAACTATTTAGTTTATAATTTTAGTGTGTACTTTTCTGAATTACTAATACCATTGAAATAAATATTTGTGTTCCTATGTATTTATGCAAAATGTATTGTGACCCCTTGTTGTCTCGAATTTAAACATAATAATATAGGTAGGTATAACTATATACGTCTCCTTCACGCCAGACTTGAAATGAATGTTGTTAATTTGTAATAATACAAAGCGAAACAATTCGTTGTTGTAGATTTGTTTTTCATCATCACAATTATTCAAGTGTTTCATGAAGATACACTTGTTCAATTCATAATTAATGCCAGACACTTGTACAAATAAATGTGAAAAATAATAATAATAAGTAGAATATTTCAACTTCGATTTCGTCTACGCTTAGCGACTCGACCTCTACGCGTCAATTTTTATTGTTGAGTTTTTGATGTTTTTCGTAATTCTTTGTAGTTGTACTAGGTACATATTATTAGGGTCGTATTACGAGAGTTATCACTACACGAATGATTTGTTCAAAGTGATGTTTTCCATTATATTCACTTGGTATGTATTTTAACAGGAAGGAGAAGTATCACCAATCACGTAATCCCCTATATTAACGAATTTTGTGCAAATTTCTATTGTTTTTGAATTCTCTTTTATTTTTCATATTAAACCAAATTTTATTCATACATATTATTGTATTATAAAGTGTGATTATAGTAATAATAGACGCATAAAAAGATTATTTATTATGATTACCGACCTTTCACAGATTTTTTAAAAATTATTTTGGAGTTGCTGTTCGTAAGCTTTAAAAAAATCAAGACTGATGTATGCAAGTCCATGACTACGCCTGTGAACGCAAAACCAATATCACCCCCGTCTTCATCATGCATGATTTGCTCATCACTAAAATCAAGACTGATGTATGCAAGTCCATGACTACGCCTGTGAACGCAAAACCAATATCACCCCCGTCTTCATCATGCATGATTTGCTCATCACTAAAATCAAGACTGATGTATGCAAGTTCATGACGACGCCTGTGAGCGCAAAACCAATATCACCCCCGTCTTCATCGTGCATGATTTGCTCATCACTAAAATCAAGACTGATGTATGCAAGTCCATTACTACGCCTGTGAACGCAAAACCAATATCACCCCCGTCTTCATCATGCATGATTTGCTCATCACTAAAATCAAGACTGATGTATGCAAGTCCATGACTACGCCTGTGAACGCAAAACCAATATCACCCCCGTCTTCATCATGCATGATTTGCTCATCACTAAAAATAAGTAAAAAAGATTCGAAACTTATTTTTCTACTGAATAATGTAATAGTTTAAGTAGGTAATAATAAATAATAGCAAAATACTGACGACTTATTTTTACTATTTCTTAAAACTGGCAATCAGAAAGTAATTTAATAAAAATGCATAATATTAATTTACTAGCATCTACATTCCGCATTCACCTGTTTCCGGTTTAGTAAATCAAAGTTTCCAGTTGGCTCTCTGATTGGTTGAGATC
This sequence comes from Molanna angustata, assembly GCA_963576475.1. Taxonomy (NCBI): domain Eukaryota; kingdom Metazoa; phylum Arthropoda; class Insecta; order Trichoptera; family Molannidae; genus Molanna; species Molanna angustata. Next base: position 26,202,404 of record OY754968.1, on the reverse strand, counting down.
TCGTCAAATGAGCTGTGAAATTTTATATTAAATGCGAAAATTTTTAAAAATATATATAAATTTAGCTTGTAATAATTTATAATTCAATTTATAAAGCAACTCGCTCACGCGAGTCGCTATTATTATATCCAAGCTTAAACCTAACCTTAGAATGCAGAAAAGAAAAGCTGGGACAAGACGCTACTTAAAATTTTATGTTTTTCCCATCTATCGATGAAATAAAGGGTTACTTAATTTTCATATTGTTTATTCGCCATTGCTGATTTTGACATTAAACACTCGCTGAAAAAATGACGTTTTTATAAAAATCAAGATAACATATTTATCAAATAATTTTTTTTTATTCGTTTTATACGTAAAAATGATCTGAAACCTACTTTTTTGCTGGATACGACCAAGTCCTCATGACAACACGTTGACAACATTAACAATATATTCTTTTTTATTTTGAAAAGTAATAAAATATATTTTTTTATTTGTGCCTTTATTAAAAATACAATATTTGGATTTATAACAAATTTTCCATCACATCTCATGCACCCCTATTTTTTCTCGCTGACATTGGATAATTTTAATCTGAAATAACTTTATTTTTCTATATATTCCCCGGCGATCTCAATACACTTCTAACAACGCAAAATCTTCTTTTCAATACCCTCCAAAAAATAACTTTAACTGCCTTGAGCTCTTCATCGTCGGAAAATCTCTTTCCATGAATCTCTTTTTTCAGCTTTAGGAATAAAAAATAGTCACTAGGTGCCAGGTCTGGGCTGTAAGGTGGATGATTGATCTCTTGGAAACCACACTCCCAAATAGCTGCCTTCGCAACCCGTGCCGAGTGAACTGGCGCGTTGTCGTGGAGGAGCAAGACACCTGCAGTCAGTTTTTCTCGCCTTTTTTTTTAATTGCTTCCGTCAAATTACGCATAGTGGTTGGTAAGCTGCTGCGGTTATAATTTGGCCTTTTTTAGTATAGTCAATAAGCAAAATCCTTTACGAGTCTCAAAATACTGTGGCCATGAGCTTAACGATTGATTTCGTAAGTTTGAACTTCTTCGAAGGTGTTGCACTCTTTTGCATTGACTCGTGTTTGCTCTCAGGGTCTTAGTGAAGCACCCAGGTTTCATCTCTGGTAACGATGCGATCGAAAACACTTGTAGGATTTTACCATAAAACTCCAAAAACTCTTTACAACATTCAATTTGCGCTTGTTTCTGCGATGGTGTGAGCATTCGTGGCACCCTTCTTGCACGTACTTTTGAAATATCCAAAAAGTCATGAAGAATTTGAATGTATGGTACCCACGGATACCTTGGTCATCTCTGCTAACGAATTGATTTTTATTGGAGAATTTTCGAGTACAATTTCCTCGACCTTTATCACATTTTCATCCATGGTGGCAGAAACAGGACCACCTGATCGAAGCTCATCTTCGATTCTTTCTCTGCCCCTGACCATTTTTCAATGGTATACAACAAAGGAGCAGAATACTTAGGTATAGACCGAATAATGTAATACTTGTAAACGGCCACCATCTCTTTGTGGATGTTTTTTTTTATTTTTTCCTTGTTTCGTCAGGAATTTAATAACAGTGCAATGCTCGATTTTGGTCAACATTTTCGCATCAGACATTTTGTTGCACTCAAAGCACGATTGTGAAAAAATTAATGATGGTAAACCAACGAAATTTTCTAATTGTCACCTTGGATAATTTCATTAGAAAACCAAAGCCAAAAACTATCCTCATTACAAACAAAAAAGTTCCAATACCGAGAACACTTTGAACTCCCCTCGTAGATACTTTCAAGAGCATTCAGTATAATATTAATTCAGGTCCCGTGAAATGTGAACTTCAACAAATGTTACAAAAAAGTGTGTCTGCCATTTCATTATACATAAATTAATGAACTCAATTGTACAAAGTTGCACATCAAGCAATCCCATACCAGTTTTGAGGTGAACTTACTTGATTCAATTACCTGATCAGACAGAATATAAATATTTGTATCTATGTTGACTCAATGACCACATTTTAATATTGCTTAGATTTCTGGTATAGTTAGAAAAAATATTGGCTCTGTTTCAGTTTTAGTTCTGCCAAAAATAAGTTGTTTTTTTTCTGTTTCTTATTTTACTTAAAATAACCAAATTTTTCTTATTCGTTCTAATTTCTTCAACTCTTAACAATAAATTTACTTCAATAATTCATACATTTTTTCTTCTACAAACATTATTTCTTCTAAAAATCTGTGTAGCCAAAGTTGTGAAAGTCGGTAATATTAAAAAGAAGCATTGTCGTAAACAGTGATGCATAATAATAGCTACTCTCTGTATAGTTCTACGATTTCTATGTCCTGTATTCAATTTTTTTTTATTTTGTTATGTCAGACTGATATCATGTTGATATATGACATTTTAATTATGAAATTTTTATTTTGGAATATTGATTGTTTCAGGTAACATTAAGTAATGGCCAAACTCGATTTTATTAAAATTGGACTATTCCTCATCTGCATAATACTTCCATCATTAATGCAGATGATTCAAGGAAACAAATGTTTGACACATTTACCAGGTTTATATTTTTTTATATTGTCAAGAATTGTTATCACAGATTTCAGTGACAAGATTATCACCACACCATTTCTTATTGAGATGTCATATCATATCATATCTAGCACAAATTGTTGATTTCTATTTCAAATATGCAGGACCGGATAAACGAATTTTTGCGCCCGTAGCAATATATTTGAAACCGCCCCCCAACCTACATTTTTTTAAATGTAGAAACGGAATTTTAAATGTAGAACAATTTAAAATTATTTAAAATTGCATCGGGTCTAAAATGACAAATCATTGACAATTTTTTACATACACACCATCACACCGAGCCTCTTTCCGAGTACACAAAAAGAACCAAAATGTTGATTTATATAATTAACATTTTAGGATTTTAAGCGCTTTTTTTAAGACAACCGCCCTGACTTCTTGTTCCTTATTGTTCTATGATTTATCCGGCCCTGCAAATATGTCTTCTACAGTGAGTCCTTCAAAATGCATCACACTTTATACAAAATCATGTTATAATAATTAACAATGACAAAATAGATTGTCTGGTATACATGATAACCACTATTACCAGAATAAAACGGATTCAAAAATGATGTAGGCCTGCGTTTTATTTGTTAATTTCAATAATATTGAATCAATACTTTTCTGTGAGAAAACATAATGTTATATGGTTTGATATAAGTGATCTGTGGAAAGATAATTGTTCTTAGTGTTGATTTTTACTACTCACACATACAATCAATATTTTTAATTTATTTTTGCAGAACCCAAACCCAGATATCTTCATTTTCATGATCAATCTTTGGACTTCACCCTTCAAACGTCCAATAGAATAGGTGACCAACTTATAACAGAGGTTTTTAAAATATTCTTGGAAGAAGTGCTTGGATATAAGAAAACTAAAATAACAAAAATCAATGGTGATTTAAATTTACCAAAAATATTGAAAAGCGCCTTTGATTCTTATCATACAAAAGATTTTACGTAAGCACAAATTATGTTTAATTTGAATGAACAAATTACACCTTACAGATCCACTTAACTAGTACAGATAGTTAAAGTAAAAACATAAGTCTAAAATAATACAGATAGAGAAAATAAAGACCAATCCATTAACTGTCTCCTTTGCATATGAGTGCTTGCACTATAGACCATTCTTCTCATACTTAACTAGTACAGATAGTTAAAGTAAAAACATAAGTCTAAAATAATACAGATAGAGAAAATAAAGACCAATCCATTAACTGTCTCCTTTGCATTAAGAGTGCTTGCACTATTGACCTGGCATACAAATCTCTTGAAATAAATTATCTTGAAAAATCAACAGTTGGAATACCTACCTATTAGAAAAGAAGTAGAAGTCAAACATTAGAGACTGAGAAAGTAAATGATAGAGAATTGTTAATATCTATTTATTACCTACTGCATCTGAGACTTCCTATGAGATCACTACAGAGAGGAATGTAGACTTCCTACATTCTTCTCCGAAGTGATTCAGTCAATTTTCCTATTGACTGAATTTTGAAATTTATTAAAATCAAATGTCGTCCCTGTGGTAAATAATATTATTATTTATAAGATATATCCTATGACTAACATATTTTTATTACCTCAATTCCTTTTTTAATTTTATTTTAGAGTTCCAAGTTCAATGGTCAACCTCCATTTGTCTGTAACTCCAGAAATAGATCTACAAAGTTATTTGAATATCTATCCCATGATTGAATGTGGAAGTATTACACCCACAGGACGATTTGGCTGGTTTATTCCAAAACAACTCTCAAAAAATGTTCCGAACATGTATCATTGGAGAATATTTAGGAATCTCTCCAATACTCAATATTTTAGTATCTACAAAGAAGAAGATTTATTATATTTAAAACTGAATGCTTTGAACCATACTTCTAAAAGGTAATCAGATATAATCAATCGAACAAATTATATTCTATTTTTTTTTTTTTCATTATAGAATGTACATACTTGGACATTCCCTAAATGAATAAACAAGCTTGATCAATGGGTAATTGCTCATCCAGCCAGCTACCGATTCATATAAATAAATGTTATTACAGGTGGGATTAACAAATGAAAAACTAATTATTTTTTTTACTTTTAAAGATTTTTCTGTGATGATCCTTTTTGTGAAGAAGGAATGTATATCCCACAACAATGCCAAGGATCCTACAACAATCAGTCATGTTGTTTAATGCTTACATCATATCCAGAATCAACCAGGTTTATTATTGAACACATAAAAGAACTCAAACTTTATATGAAAGTCATTTGGCTTGGATATAACTTGCGCAATGTCGTTGACAAATTCACACAAATGTATATTTCGAATGATGTTCAAAAATCCATTATCTTCTTAGAATGGACAAATGGATATTTCACGAGAGATCAGAAAAACCTAACTGTGGTTTCATTGCCTAACTGCGATTATTTTAAGTCATCTTCAACGTTGGGATGTAAATATGAAATGACCCGAAACACAAAATTGGCATGGACAGAGTTAAAAAATATCGGAAGATCAGCATTTGAATCCATACATAAAGTGGAGTTTGATAAAATTAGTTATGAAGGTTTATTAAAAAGTTTTGATCATAATAAAGATAATTTTTCAGAGTCTGCTTGTCAGTGGATGAAAGGTAATGAAAAAATTTGGAAAAATTGGTTTCCAACAAACACAGATAAAAGAGAACTATATATAGGAGGTATTTTTCCATTATCCGGTGCATTTTATAATGCATATGGAATAGTTCTGGCAGCAAGAATGGCACAAGATGCAATCAACAATAATTCCACAGTGCTTGCAGACTATAACTTGAAATTACTGGTCAATGATGGTAAATGTAGAGCCGACATGGTTATGAAAGCTTTTATTGACTACATATTCAACAATGAATATCAAAATCTTATTGGAGTATTAGGTCCCGCATGCTCTGAAACTGTGGAACCTCTTGCTGGTGTTTCTAAACATTATTCAACAATAGTTATGTCATACAGCGCAGAAGGATCAAGCTTTTCAGATAGATCTAAATACCCTTACTTCTTTCGTACAATTGGAGAAAATATGCAGTACAAACAAGTTTATCTATATTTGTTCAAAGCTTTAGGCTGGAAACGTGTTGCAGCATTAACTGAAGATGGTCAAAAGTACACAGAATACATTTCAAGCATGGGTGACTTATTTCAAGAAAATGGAATATCCCTTATATCCAACATGAAATTTCCAAGAGAAAGAGAAGAAGCTTCCATGGCAAGGGTGGGTATGTAAATGATGTTATTTAATTCATTTATATTATTATTGAATACATATTATATTATTATAAATGATTATCTCTGTCTAAATATGAATTGTTTTTAATAATACTTTTATTTATAGTATTTACAAGATTTAAAAGATAAACAAGCCCGAATAATAATAGCTGATATATACGATGAAGTTGCCAGGATAGTAATGTGTCAAGCATTCAAACAGGAAATGACAAGTAAACAAGGATATGTATGGTTTTTACCACCGTGGCTTTCTACTGGATGGTATAACATAACACATTTCAACAAATATTTTAACGAAAATGTCAATTGCACTACAGATATGATGATTTCGGTGAGTGATTTTATAGTTCCAGTATAAGTTGAAGTTGAATAAGTTGAAGTTGAACTTAAGCTCACAGAATCACAATTATGATCTGAATGTGCGATGTTCAAAAACCATAAATTATATTAGTATTTAGATTTACAAAATATATTTTATATAGGTACAAATTTCACAATAACATTTCAGGCAATAAATGGACACTTGGCCTTGAATTATGCTTATTTTGCATCAAACAACACAGTTATGCAAGAAAATATAACTGTTGGAGAATGGCGTAAAAAATATGAAGAAAGAGTTTCAAATTGGTCTCGAACACCCACAGCAAAAGAATTCAATCCTTACACTACCCTTAATAAAAACGATTTTACCTCAGATTATGCTGGATATGCTTATGACGCTGTGTGGACATATGCTTTAGCAGCAGATAAATTACTTAAATTATATCCAGAATCATTATCTGATATTCACTCATACACTACAACAAAGTATGTAGAAATTATTTTTTTATAACTAGAAACATTTTACTAATAATATTATGCATGAATAAAATCACATACAATTTATATTTTTGTACACTAACTGCGTCAAAAATAATGTTATATCTTTCATAAACTCCTGTAGAGTAATGACAAATCAAGGCATTTTAAAGAAGTATTACAATGAGAGGGATTTTCATCATAATTATGCGTTATATTCTTAAGTACCTAACTCCATACATGATATTTCCCTTTGATCTTAAAATAAGTAAATTTAGAAATGGCATTATGATCCTTAAATCACCTGTATGAACATAGCAGCGCACATATAACAGTCAACAACGAAACCTCCCTAACATAATTTGTTAGTCATTTGTTAGAAAGACTAACATAGTTTTTTGTAAAAAACACTATTTAAAAGTGTGCTGCTATCTTCACACTAACAACCCACCTCCTTCAAAGCCACTTCAAAACTGTCCAAAAATATGTGGAACGTATTGTTACGACATTGTTAGAATTAGTATCATACCTTCGTGGTTAGAATGCTCTGATAATTTGTTAGATTTTTTTATATACAAATTTTTAATAATTTATATTTTTCCAATATTCCAACTGTCGATTTGTTCAAGAGAATTTATTTCTCTTAACATATCGGTAAAGTTTCAAGCCAAGATATGCGAGATTTGTATGCCAGGTCTATATTTTTCACGGTTTTCCAACTTTGAAGTCAAATACACCAACTTAGATTACTCAGAATTTGGAGTATACCATTTAGAGTCTCTGCCCCCCCCCCCATTATACCTTTTAATCCGCTCAATGCACTAAGAGCCTAAAATTTCATAATATATAGAAAGTTATAGGCCTACAACATTTTTATACACAGAAATTGAAATTTTTGTTTCAGTCAGGGGTTATCAACTTTTGAATTTTTACTTTATTTTTCCATATATCTCAAAAAAGCTAGAAAGCTGAAAATTGGTATAAATATAGACAAATACAAAAACTCAAATTTATTTTTTAAAAAAGTTCAAGAGTTTCTCAAACATTCTTTATTAAGAAAAACATTTTTTATGATAAATTTGTGTTACTGCCTATATTTCCAAAGTTCCTTTAAAATATCGAAAAAAGCCGAAACACCCCAACTAGATAATTTAATTTTCTATAAAAAATATGAATACTTATATGAATTGTAGTAGTGCATCTCAATTTTTTTTTCAATTATTATAAAAATTAAATTTAGTGACGACATTGTTTCATACAATTTGTAAGGCAGTAAACACTATACAATATCTCACTCAATAGTTTGATACCTACTTAATCAACAAACATACATCATGCTGTTTTCATATTCTGGGTAGGAAAAAAGACTGACCTCCATACTATCCTATCCTGACATACATACCTACATGTTTTATATAGAAAACAAAATATCTTAAAATATTTATTTATTTGTGTTTATAGTTTGGTATCGACAGTTGGATCTCATGTGTTACATGCAACTAGTGCTATACAAACAGGCGCATATTATGGTTAATCGTTGCATCATATTTTCAAATCTATTGAATGTTGTTATTGTTGAAAATAAAAATGCTTTAATTTTGCAGGCGACTAGTCAAAATAATTGGAGACACAGATTACTTGGGAGTTTCTGGTCAAATCAAATTCTACGGGGGTCCATCACGATTTTCTATAATTAATATTGTTCAGTGGATTAATGGGGAAAACATTATTGTAGGAGATTTTTATCCAAATATTTCTCACATACAACCGGAAGTAATAGGTGGTAAATTGGAATTGAATGAATCTTCTATTATTTGGTTGAATTTGGAAAATACTAAACCAGAAGATGGCACACAACCACCTGAAGAATGTATATTTGGACAATTATCGGAATTTCTTCAAATATCATGCACACAAACTGTGATCCTCGTTAATATTTTTGGTTTTGGTATTTTGGGAATAATATTAATAACAGCTGTAATGATTTTGAAAAGACGTTATGAACAAAAAATAAGAATAACTGAAGAATATATGAAATCAATGGGAATTGATAAAGATGCCATTATGAATATGACAAATTTAGATAAGTGGGAAACATCAAGAGAGTGTGTTGTGATAAATAGAAAACTAGGAGAGGGTGCATTTGGTACTGTATATGGTGGAGAAGCTCTTCTGGTAGAAGGAAAAGGATGGGTGCCTGTAGCAGTAAAAACTTTAAAAGTTGGTTCTAATACTGATCAAAAACTGGATTTTCTTTCCGAGGCAGAATCAATGAAAAGATTTGACCATAAAAATATTGTAAAACTTCTGGGAGTTTGTACCAAAAGTGAACCAGTGTACACTATTATGGAATTTATGCTTTATGGAGATTTAAAAACATATTTACTTGCAAGAAGACATTTGGTAAATGGGAAATACCAAGAAGAGTCTGAAGAAATATCATGTAAAAAGCTCACAAGTATGGCTATAGATATAGCGCGAGCATTAAGCTATTTAGCAGATTTGAAATATGTACATAGAGATATAGCATGTCGAAATTGTTTAGTAAACTCTCAAAGAGTTGTTAAATTGGGAGACTTTGGAATGACAAGGTTAATTTTCGAAAATGACTATTATCGCTTTAGCAGAAAAGGAATGCTACCTGTTAGATGGATGGCTCCAGAAAGTTTATGCTTAGGAATATTTACACCAGCTTCAGATGTTTGGTCTTATGGAGTTTTGCTCTATGAGATCATTACATTTGGAAATTTTCCCTTTCAAGGTTTGAGTAACAATGAAGTTCTAGAATGTGTCAAAAATGGACACACATTGAAAATCCCAACTGGAGTCAAACCTCAGTTGTAAGTAACCCTTAATAATTACATTTTCTTTTTTTATATATTTGATTACTAAAGAGAATGAATTACCTACCAACTTAATTATTTAGAAGTACAGGTAACCCCCCCATTTGTGACCCCAGCGAGTGCAGATTTATTTGTTTTATTAATGGCGTTTGCCATTTACATGAAGTATTCAAAAGATACAAAATATAGTACATAATGTGTGAAAATACATAAAAAAAGAAACATATCCAATTTATAAACAATGAAAATAAAGCAAGAAGAAATATAATGAAAAACTTATACAAAATAAAAAAAATTGTTATGAGGTTTTTTAAAAAAAATTCTCAAATAGATTTTGACATATTCCAGGAATCGTCATAAAGAGTAACTGCACTTTGCCAGCTATATTTTATTTCTTAATCAAAAAATGTGATAGCCATACATGTAGTATGGCTATCACATTTTTATCATCATTTGTGTAGAACAGCCATAACGACATAGTTTTTCTACACCGCGCTTGGTGCATAATATGTTCGATATCTCAGAATATGTTCTGTAAGAAAATTAATCATCAAAATAATTGAAAAGGTCATTTCTCTTCACAATCAGTACATGCACTTGTTAGAAGAAAATGATGAGTGAGTTGAGTTCTGTAAAGCATGGTTGTTGCTTGACAGTTTGACTTTTTTTTCTTACGGGCTATTTCACCACCTCTGGATAAAGTGCCTGATAGCCAATCTAATACAAATCTAATGGATAAACTGAAAAATGCGTTTCACAACTCTCTGACAGCTCTATCCCATGGATAAATTCCAATGTTGTCTAGCGGAATAGGTTCGCGATAGACAGAAGTGATAGACAAGTTAAACTGAGTAAGCTGTCAAAGTTTGAAGATAGTGCGTGTAATCATTTGTTTTGTTTTGCTTTTTTAAAGTTATTTTTTTAAATGATTAACGAAATTTAAAACCAAATCCAAGATGATATGGTATTTTTACATAATACGAGACAAAATCGGCGTCAGAGAATATTCCAAATGCGAAAAGATTATTTTTCGGAGTTCAACGATATTGATTTCAAGGCGAGATTTAGATTAACGAAAACGTCTGCACATAACGTTTTAGGACTCATAAAAGAAAAAAAAAATTCTTTTATGAATCCTTTTTTCTTATGTCTTATTTTCTATACCATTTTTATGCTGACAAACTAAATCCACCAATACGTTGAACTCATCCTCTTGGAAATTCGTAGTTCTTTCTATTTTATACATTCTCAAAATATTTGAAATATCTTGTTTTGTGTTCACGTGTTCGTTTTGACCTCGTGTTTGTTTACTGTGTGACTTTTTACGATTTACAATATAACAGCTTTATCAAACCATAGACAAGACCATAGAAATAGATGAAATTACAATGTTGCCACCCCTTATCCGTCGGATAACAATCTATAAGAAATTTATAGGTGATGAAACGTTCGCTTCATTTATCCTTAAGATAAATTAGTAGCGTTAGTTCCAGCTCTTCTTTTCTGCATTCTTAGGTTAGGTTTAAGTTTGCTTATAATAATAATAGCGACTCGCGTGAGCGAGTTGCTTTATAAATTGAATTATAAATTAAATTAACATTTTTTATTTAATTTTTCGCATTTAATAAATAAGGTATTTTTTAGTGTTCAACTTTGTTTTAAAATCCTCCGTTTATTGCAGAATTTTGTTTATCGCAGATTTCTCCAGAACATATCCCCCATGATAAACCTTTACCCACATTATTATATATATATTTTTTCAATTAGTAATTATTAGATTGATTTATCAAATTTAAATAAATAATTTGTATTTAATAAAGATTTCATTAATTTCAGGCAAGGTCTAATGAAGTCTTGTTGGAACAAGGAGTATAAAACAAGACCACATGCTTCTGAAATAGCTGAATTCTTAGCAAACAGTCCTCGATTATTAAGTCCTTGTCTCGATGTACCAATATCTTCTGTACAAATTGAATACCCCGATGAGTTTGAAATTTTACCTAAGCTGATAAACAAGTCTCACTCAGTAAATCCATTGCCTAGTGATATAAACCAAAATAAAGAAAATAATTCATCTGTAATTAATTCTCTACGTTTCGATAATCCAAATTACATATCTGGAGATGATCATACAAATAAGAATACAAATAATAATCATGGAAAGTCTAATTTCAAAACCGATTTTACAACAGATAGTATAATTGATGAAGAAATCATGCCATTTGTTTGAAATTATTTACAACTTGAAAAATAAAAATCAAAAACAGTTAAATATTATTTAACTAGGTTTTCACATTTAGTTAACATACGAAAATACTTAGACCTACTGCTCAGGGTTAAGCTATCTGAACCAGGGGGGCAAGTCTGGTCAACACATAATGCGATAAATAAAAGTGTAATTCTTATAAATCTTAGTGACTTGTATAAACAAGTTACTTCGTTATATTTATATTATGATTGAATTTTTTAAAAAGATTCACTCTTGTTAAGGATCTAGAATAATTTTAAACCAAACGGCTAGAATAATAACTAAACAAAATATATACATACAGAAATTGTCTCCATTTGAATTTACTCCATTTATTATTTCTTACAACAGGCAACTATATAAATAATACATCTCGTACCTGTTCTAGATTTAAACAACCTATTTTATTGTTTTAGTCTTATACACATAATCACAATAGTTAGATCTAGATATATATACCTCAATGATATTCCAAAATAAACTGTCACATGAGCTAATGCAAAATTAACTCCATTACTTAATAAATATGCATCGTTATAATAACTATTTTTACCTCAAACAATGTGATAATTTACAGCATAAGTTGTTTAGTATAGAGCCCCATCATTAATAACAATCACAAAATATCATTACAGTTGAATAAATAACCTCAATAAATATCTCTCCGCAAACACAGCCACTAGAGTTACGTACTATAAACCTTTCAGCTAGTTATATTTCCTATTTATCATACAAATAAAGCATGACAGTTATCTACAGTTTATAAATAAAAAAATATTTAGATTTAATTAACATTAGTATTTTAAATATTGTACCTGATTAAAGTTATTACAACAAATACTCGCATTTTGATTATATATCTTTGTATATTCTTCTGTATCCTTTTTAATGAGCAAATTTCATAACAAATTAATAGATAGAAAAATAACGTCTTCTTATGTCGATTGATCCAAAAAATGACATCTCAAACGGTTGGCTTGATATGTTGACTATGGAAATACTGGGTCTTCCGTAATCTTCTTAAAATACTAGTACAAATGCCCTTATCCTTGTTCATCTCGAAAAGAAGATTAGAATTGTATTATGAATGACTGTCACTGTTATGAAGAAAGATACTATGAATCTATCATAAGTAATTATAAATAAGGCTGAAAGTATTTTAAGAATTTTGTATCATACATAAGGTAATGGAAAATTAATTACTGATAAATAATTTAAGTAAACTTATTTATTTACTCCAAACAAGTACAATATAAATTACCAGACTATTGAATTTAAATTAACATCATTTAGCATAAATGCATTCATATGTGGTTTACATAAAAATGTATAGAACTAATGTCATATCATTAAAACACAGAAATCTTACTTATAAATGAGAAGGAAATACACAACTAATTGATAAGTGTAGACATGAATATTTTACTAACAATATTGGTATGACATTGGTCGGCATAACATTAGACGTAGAGGGAATGAAGTTAGACCAACGATAACATTTCATTTGAATAAATTTGATAGTAAATATAACATTCAGCTCAGTCATCCCATTATTGAACTAAGTCAAATAATTATGTATATGGATATCATTATTTATATGGACATATTCGACTGCCGTGGAATAGTGATAAGAAAATGGTTTCTGTGACGACATTCCAAAAGAGAAGAAATGTATTTAAAAAAAAATCCCAAGCAAATCTTGCTTGACTTGGGGGCTAGAACCACAGATAATTTTGAATGAATTGCCAAACTTGCCACTAAATAACACTCCCTAACACCCAAACAAGGTGTTAGGGAGTGCTATTATTATTATTATCATTATGAATGAAAAACACCAATTTCTAACATTCATCTTAAGAGTAAATATATTTAATTACCTAGACAGTAATAATTATATGAATGTATACTTTGTTAACACTAATAATAAATATATAAGAGATCACAGAAAATAAATATTAATCTGTCAGTTTAGGTGGAATTCACAACTAAGGGACATATTAATGAAAACTATTTTCATTGAGCTGATCATAAAATTGTGTTCACGGCATAGTCAAATGGCATCAAGATATAAAATTTTAAAATCCTAACAGATGTATTAAATTATTGAATGCTACACATAATTATGATTACCATAATGGTGTCATAAAAAATATATTAAAAAAAATACTTTTTAGTCATCTTATCAGTTCATAGCCCAAATTGAAAAATAAACATAGTTCAGAATATATAATATGCCTAGTAATTACTTTAATTAACACACTGAAAAAAAAATAAGGTATTAAAAAAATAGCATAGGATCTATTAGAGATGTGTTTTAAAACTGAGAATCTGTAGTTTGCAATTAAAATTATTTAATGATCATCTCTGATAGCACATAGAAATTAAATTATTAATCAAGCATATCAAAAAGTCACATAATATTATACTATACAGAAATAAAAAATGTAAGAAATCCGTGAAGAAAATGTTTATTAATAGGATAAATTGTAATTGAAACAAAGATTCCCGATAAATTACGATACTTTAACTATAGAATAACACACTACATAAATAAGAGTGTAAATACATCTAGTGATAACAATATATACATACTTGTAAACAATATAGTTTATATATTTTTTTTAAATGGGGGTATATTTTAAATGTTTTAAATTAATGTAGTTTCTTTTCAAACTCTTCAATATCCTTGATGTTCACAATATCAAATTCTTGAATTGAAGTTCCTGCATATTGTAAAAATTTAGTAGATTTTGAATCAGCTGACCTCTTGAATACTAAAAAAAAATAATGTTTCAGAGAAATATTTCCAGTTATGAACCATGAATTGTTGAAGATAATAAAATTGAATGGAATACAAGTGAGACACTAGCCAGGGAGGATCCTAAAATGAACAGCTTGGCTTTGCTACACATTGATAAACAAAGTTCAGCACAAATGATATAAATAGCAACTAGCAAAAATTTCTCACATACAATAATAAAAATTTCGTGATTAATAGTTTTAAGCAAACTTATACTTCACCACAAACCTAAAAGTGCAAAATTAATAGGTACAATTAGAACCACAACTGTCAACGGTGATTATCCATAGTAACCGATTGCAGACGTGTTTTTTTATACTTCTTAAATGTATTTTTTACATTCTTCACACACCACACTAACAATACATTAGTCCATTAGCATTTACTGTAACTAATAGTCTGCATATATCAAAAACACGCTTCCTCTAATGTATAATATATGCATTTGAAAAAAAAACAGAAAAGACAATATTGTAGGTTCTTACATATTTTATATTTGTAAAATTTAAATATATGTAATTACCAACAAAATGTGATGATTCATTTATGTATGAATTGTTAGATGTTTTGTACAGTAAATTAAAATTAATAAGTAGAACACTCCAGAAGTCAAATGTTTACCTTTAACCATATGGCGCAAAACATATTTATTTCACAAAATATGAATGAAAACTTCGTATGAATCACAAAATATTTAATACATTCATCCATGTATAAAATAAAGTGAGTACATATAATAAATTTGATAAAAATACAAATAGACAATAAAATCACACCTCCATGGATGATTTTTTCCAAACGATAAGTCGGCTGTGAGCGGCATTCCTTTGTTATGTATGGTCCAACCTCGTTAAAATCAAAAATGGATGGCATTACAGCTCTATAGTTCTGTTTGATCACACTCATGTCAACTTCATAATAGCCATTTTGCATCTTGTTGATAGCATCGACCAAATCTCTGGGTGGTAGAATTTCACTTCTATTCAGTGGCAAAATGAAGCAACGGTTTGTTTCCGGGTCAAGAATTCCTAAAACCAAACATAAAAAATAATAATGTCAATTAATACATAAATGCACTTTATTCTTTAAAACAATCTAAACTTTTCACACAATTTCCTATCTCACACCATATAATGAAAACAAATCAAAGTCCTATAGCAGGGATGGTGAACCTTCTTGAGCCTGAGTGCAAAAAAATTCTTCAAAAATTTCCTTTATTTGTGAAGATCTTACTTTAAGTTGATTATATAAGAAAAAAATACAAATACGACAAAGTATTAAAATATATGTATATGCCACAAATATAAATTTAACAATAAATCATTTTAAAACCTGTAATATTGTAGTGGAAATCATGAATAAATCGTCCACTCCATCCTTGAAAATCTGGTACAGTTATTTTTTCATAGCTTTGATCTCTTATGTCAATTTCAAAATGTTCCCTTAAAACTTTAGACAACAGCGACTGGATATTTTTGTTCATTTGAATCATGTCATCATCGTTGCTCACAAGATCTCCATCCTAGAGTAAGAAAGAACATATATTTATATTAATATTCAAATTTTTACCCAAAAAACTTCAAAACGAGTAGTTTTACAAAATGTAAATGATTTATACAACATTCAAACTGACAATCAAACCTTTTAACTATCCTTCAATAATATGCAATAGTGGAGTTATTATTTAGAAATTATTCTAAAATAATTTTCACCATGTATCATGTTTAAAGTGTATCCTAAGTGCTATAATTCCTGCTTATTAACTTTGATAAAATCTTTAACGATTCTATGTACATGTAGTCATTATAACCAATTTTGGAATTTTTAATATAAATCTAAAATTGATAAATTACGCTAAATGATTTTGGAATAACGCCAGTGGCTGACATAACATTATTATTTTAGGAGAATGCCAAAGATTATTATGAACATTGAAAACTAATAAATGTCTATTTATGGATATTTAATTATATATGCTCGATCTTAGATCAAGTAGGTACATCAAATTCGACAATAATTTATGAATATATAAGTTGGCACTATAAGTTGGTAGGAGGAAAATGATAATCAATTGAATTCAACCCACATATTTAAATGTATTCAAGTAGAATTATTTTGTATGTAACAACTCAGTATAAACATAATTATCATATTTATCAGACCACAACTTTAATATTATTCACGGGATTTTTTCATAAATGTATTACTTACACCGGATATAGAAATTATAATTTTAATGAAAGATAATAATATGTATACCTACTTAATATGATAAACCAGATTCCAAATGTGCATAGGTGATAATGACAAATATTTTGTATGATATTATTTCTACAAATCTTTTATACCTATTATGAATCTAAGTAAAAAATGCAATTTTTGAACATAAATGTGATATTTAACCTGAACAGCACAACATACATTATATTTTAACAGAATCATTCAATGCCCACTAATTATGCATCATGTCTTTTGTGTGGTAGACAGAAAAAAACAAACCTCAAATCATACATATTTAAGCTATTTCCCTCATGTATTAGGCAAAGAAAACCACACACCACATTTTTCTATCTCAACATCAATCCATTGCATCTCATTGTGTCATTCATGTTTGTCTGTTGTTCAAGCTTCTTACTTTTCTCTCTTTCAGGATATCATTTACATAGTCAAGCCAAGCTTTTCTTTAATTGCCCCGGTACCTTATTCAATTTCTTTTTGATTTTTTTATATATCTATAAACGCTTTTTTGCACCCAACGCAAACCACAAGTTTTTTGTCTAATGTACATTTCTTTCAACTAACCAGTGTTTCCAATCCAGAAAAGCAATAATTGCAAGAGAAATCATTTTGAACAAATTTTTTCCCTCCCAGGAGCCGAGCCCGGGATCCCACAAAAGAAATCGAACACCTCGCCTTCGCTGTCGGCCTTCGTGGTTCAGTTGGATATCTGACTACTGAACTTAAGTCCCGGATTCAAATCCCAGTTGAAACAGAGTGAGAGAGACGGTAAATATCGTAAGTCTCCAGAATGTGGCAACTTGTTATTGGGTGCGTGTTAAATAATATTTGACATAGTACCTGTTAGTTGCCCGAGAAGCGATATAAAATAAGAAAATAAAACTTACCACTATACTACGCAGGTCAATTTTTAAATTATGTAAATATATTATTTATCTAAGAAGTATTTAAGGGGGCGCCTGCTACCAACGTACCTAACTTTTCAATTTGATATTGCATCATTACTACAAAACGAATCATTTTGAAAAAATTAACTTAGATGGTTTGGATAATAAAGAAAAATATTCATTAACTTTTTAATTATGTTATGTATTGTCGCTTAAGGTCTATATTTAAATGACATGTAATAAGAATTTTAAAAGTTTTTTTGTTCAACTGTCAAGTTGATGATATTGACTAATGCGGTGTTAGACCTTAAGCGACGATATATTCTTGTAGAAAAATAATAAGCTAACCCTGTTATTGACATTAATCTTATATTCCTAAAAAACTATTAGACATAGAGCAATATATATTATTTATAATTAAAGAAGACAAAAATATCTGGAAAAATATGTCATGACATTTACATTAATGCTTCAGATTTAGTAAAGAAACTAAATAAACTTTTACTTCGCAATAGCGCTGAATGCTAAATAAATGTTTTTAATTTTTTCAATGTTTGAAACTGTCGCTTCATGATAGAACTCCATAATCAACTAGAATTATGAAAATATATATATAATTTAAAGTTCTTTTTAATTTTAAAATTAAATGGAACTTAAAATTATATTTTAACCATAATTCTAGTTAAATGTTTTTAAGGTTTCTTTATTAAACCTGAAGCATTAATGAAAATGTCGCTACATATTTTTCCATATATTTTGTCTTCTTTATTTTAAAAAAGATATATTACTCTACAACTTATACTTTATTAAAAATATAAAATAAACATTGAAAATCGGGGTTTGCCATTATTTTTCTACAAGACTTTATACGGAACATTATCAAAAGGTAAGGATTATTTTTCTTTATTAATATCCAAACTATATAAGTTATTTTTTTTTCAAAACGATTTGATTAGTAATAATGATGGTATATCAAATTGAAAAATATATACACTGGTAGCAGACGCCCTCTTAAAAACAATAGTATTATCAATAGTAATGGGACATTTGTAGTCCCTGCACTGTGACCATTAAGATCAATTGTATTGTACATTTTGTAAAAAAAAAAGTATGCAAAATTTCAATATTAACAAATTTTACAATGATAAACTCTTATTTTTGAATGACTTCAAAAAAAGAATGCCTCATGTTTTGTTTTGAATCTATATATAGACGATCTTCAGAACTGTTCACCATTCTGATGATGCTCGGCATTGAGCGATACCGGGAATCGCATTTGCGAGCAAAATTATATAGAATTAAATATTATATACCTATTATTTTTTTCATCGTAACTCCATGTGCTTATGGATTTCTATCATGATGTGACAGTTTCAAACATTAAAAAAAAGTTGTTTTGTTGTTGTTTTCATTCATTCTTCCTATGGCAGCCCATATACAGTCAATCTGGATCGCGATCCATGACCAAAATCAATGATCATGATCCAGATTAATATGGAACGGCAGCTTGTCAATTAATCACAGTCAATTTGGATCATGATCATTAATTTTTGATCACGGATCGTGATCCAGATTGACTATGTATGTGGACAAAACCATCTCTATCCAACATCTAATATTTAAGATTTATAAATAAATAAATTTTAAAAGAAAAAGAAATGAATTATTACAGAGAACTGCGGCAGGGGAATTTCCGCCCATCCATTAAATTGATCAGTCTCCACGTTGTTTTCACTTGCATTGTATGTAAGATAGATATACAAGGAGAACAGGACAAAAAGCATCGTCAATAATGTATATAGAGTACATAGAATATGTAATCCACAGATATCATTTCTGGCTCGGGTTTTATTCTCATGTTCGGGGTCTTTAATGTCAACAGAAACCTGTAATTACAAAAATAATACAAAAATCACAACACATAATATATGAATTGGATAGCTAAAATGAATTAGGCGTGAAGAGTAGAAGATCCATAGATCGCTCACCAACCCGATGGAGAGACCATGTCATTTCCACTACAGAATCTTCAATCACTGAAGCCATTCGGTCTGCCCAGGACCATCCTACATGGAGGTGGACCATTCGGCATGTGATTGAGTCTAGCCGCCATCCTCAGTCATGAGGCCAAGAAGTAGGAAAAACATATGAATTAGCTTAGGTACATAATAGACAACTGAAAAATTTAATCACTAAATCAACTATCTCAGAATACAAAGAGCACCACTTGATAAAAATGCATAATGACTCACATATTTATAATTTTTAAACATTTCAAATAAACTAACACTTCCTTGCACCTCATGCAAGTGGGGAGTTTATTACCAAATGGCGATTTCTTCCAACTAACCAGTGTTTCCGATTTAAAGAAGCGAGACTCACAAGAGAAATATTTTCTCCTTACCATTATGCTACTGCGTTTGACAATATATTTTTTTAAAAGAATGAATATGTCCTTGTAACAAATACGTATTATACATCCTCATACATTTCCTAACTTATGCATAAATGCTTGTATTATAGGTGAATTCAATTGATCAAGGTGAGATTCAAATTCGCAACCTAAAAAAAGACTTGTCAGAAAAACCCTAATTTCCCCAATATTTAGTAAAATGTTAATGGATTTGACAGTAGCTTTGTAGTAGTCCAAGTATGTTGCTGACACTGCTAAACAAAACATACTAAAATTAATTATCTTAAAAACACTACTAGTTTCAGCAGAGAACTCTTCTTATCGACTTATTTATACCTAAGTTACAATAATACAGTACAACTCTCTTACAGGATGGTTCGCCATTAATAAGTAGTGAAGCAAGGGTGCGTATTATCACCGTGGCTCTTTAATTAATGCATTGACTAATGTGTGAGCTGTTAATTAATGGCAGAAAGTGTGGAAGACTTGGAATGTTTAGTTAAAATAGTATTGGAGGGATGCATTCAAAATAGACTGTAAATTAATGCAACTAAATCTATTTTGTGATGGTATTTGAGAAGAGCAAAAGACAAACAAAATACGAGTGGAGAATGTACAATTAGAATAAGTGGATGAATATTAAAATACTTTGTAAGCATGTTTCAGAGTGATGGAAGACAGGAAAAAGATATTGAAAGGAGAGTAACAGTAAGCAATAGAATGAATGGTGCATCTGTAATGGCTAAACTTATTATTTTGAGACAAGCAAAGCTCGCGGTACACAATGGTATCGTCGTACCGACTCTAATGTAAGCTAGTGAGACATGGACACAGCAGAAGATGCATGAAAGTAAAATTAACGCGGTTGAAATGGGGTCACTAAGACGAATGTGCGGTAAAACGATGTATGATAGAATAAGAAATGAGGATATTAGAAGAGAATGTATCATTTAAAGAAATATCGTAAGTAAGATGAAAACAAATGCCCTAAGGCACATAAAAAGACCGAATGATGCCCGTCTGACAAAAAAGTATATAAGGCTGATAAAAAAGGAACGAAAAGTAGAGGTCGGCCAATGAAAAGGTGGCACGATCACATAAATGGAATTTCGAAAGATGGAGACGGTAGAAGTAAGAATAACAGAAGAGTGTGTATGAAACGATGCATGGACATGAATGAAGCGAGAAATGTATGTCAAGAGAGAGGAGTCTAGCGTTCCGTTCTCTCTGCCTGCCCCAAATAGGGAAATGGAGTGATGGTATGTGGTACAATACTAAAATGTAAGTTAAGTATTATAATTTACACTGGAAGGAGTGAGCTGCCAAAATAAGCAGTGTTTTTACAATAAATTCTTGACATTACTTGCACTGTAATTATGTGCCTAAAAACTTCTCTCTTGAATATTTTTATTATTTTTTGAATATTCTTGAATATGGTTTTGAATTTGTCACAGAAAAACTATTTCAATAGAAAATTGTTTAGACTAGAAATTCAATGACAGTGTCCTGGGTTCGATTTATGAGAGAAGAAATTCATCATACATTTTTTCTGGTTATGAAATTGCTCATCACCAAATAAACCAGCAATAATGTTTGAAATTAAATTTGAAAACTTGTTCAGATTTTTTTTAAAATTGGAAAATAGACATTTTCGTTTTGAACGTGTTTTTTTCGTAATACAGCTGCTGTTTGTGTTTTGTTAACCTTTATGATTTAACTAGTGAGAGAGGAAGAATTCTTATTTCAGCCATAACAAGTCAAAAAAATATTTAAGGTATTGATAATATTCACAAGTAGTAGGTATGTGAAATTGTCTGTCGATTTCCCGTGCATAATCCGGCGATTTTTATTTTTTTACACAATCAATCTACTTATGTTAGTCGTTTATCCTTAAAATATAAATTATTGATTGAAATATTGTAAATTAATATATACTAGGTACATACAATGAATGAAGAAAAATAATATAAAGTAAATTATGAAATAAACGATTTTAAGGAATAAACAATAGTAAAAAAACATACCGTCTTTACGTTATCAGCCACCAAAGGATGTTTAGTGTTATCATTTTTCCCTTCAAGAACCGTTTTCGTGATAACCGTCATTTTGTTTTCACTACGGACAATAGATTTACTTAACACTTGTAACGTTCAACACTTATATACGATGACCTGTATTCCGATACAATTGATAATGATGAAGTATTTTCTATTATATCCAGCAAGGACAGCAAATTTACACGCCAAAAAAAAGTTAATATAAATTGCGCACTTCCAATAAAAACATAGAACGCATAGAACGGATGGAACCAAAGAGATTATCATAGAAAACACAATAGAAAAGAGATAGAATATTGAGCATTGACTTAATAGTATATGGACTACGCGCAAAGGCGTTTTGCTTGGCAGGTTTTCGGCAAACATGATTTGTATGGAAAAGCCACGTGACTGCAGGATACTAATGGCGGTAAGGCAAATTTTCATACAAAATCGTTAATTTTATAATTAAAATTATCGGTTATTTAATGCTCGAACTGAATAAATTTTAATTGATTTTGAAAGTTTCAATTTAAATAGTAAAATTTCAATTTAAATGTTATTTTAATGGTAAATGTATTTTTTTGGCATAATCTATATTATTCATTTCCTACTCATTGTTTATAAATCCCATATGTTTTCATATAATACAATAGATGTCGTAGTTAGCAAATTTTGTATGAATTGAAGTGAGTCATTTTTCCGGGGGATTTTTGACGTTTGGTTGGCAGAAAACATTGTTTTTGTATAGAGAATAACGACTTATATAAATAGTTCGGATATATTTGTCGAAAAAAACTTGTTTGTACATCAAAGTTATAAAAAACAGTTATCTAGGAAGTTTTCAAAAATATTAGGCAAAAATAATGGGCGGTTTACAGTGTTATTATTGATATATTAACATTTTAGCAATGCCTAGGATCATTAAGAATTTCAGTGAAG
Organism: Molanna angustata; assembly: GCA_963576475.1. Taxonomy (NCBI): domain Eukaryota; kingdom Metazoa; phylum Arthropoda; class Insecta; order Trichoptera; family Molannidae; genus Molanna; species Molanna angustata. The sequence continues at coordinate 26,179,350 of OY754968.1, read as the reverse complement.
TTTAGTAATGCCTAGGTTCATTAAGAATTCAATAATCTCAATCACAGTTTGTTATATTTTAATTTAGCCTTACCAATATTTTCTTTATTAACTTTATAATAGTATAAGTAGCGTAATATTACGAAAATACATCGAGTAGCTACGCAAAAATCAGATAAAGGATTAAGCCATTTGTATGTCACAGATTTTTCCTTTGGCAGCCCCTTCCTGCATTCCTTTCTAAATATTTTTTAGTTTTTAACCGTTTTACATATCTCATTTGTTAATAGAAACATTCTAAGTGATTTAATTTATTTAGATTGAATTTTTAACAGTGACTGAATAGGTATATGCTTTGTAGTAATTATAAAATCTGCCATTATATGTGGTGCTTCCTTTTATAAGGTATTGAACACCCGTCGCTGGTTACCATTTGTGATGGTATGTATGTACTTATTTAAATATTGAGCTCCGAAACGAAACAACGACTGTTGTTTCTTGACATCCCAAGAAACAACTATTATATCCTAGTTAATCAGTTGAATTATGAATTAATATTAAAATTATTTCATCTTAACTTAACCTATATCTATTTTATTTCATATTTTTCAATTTCAAAATACCAAAATGATTACCTGTGCATTTGTATATTATCTCCGTTATTGTGTCGATAAGTACATCCATATCCAGAACATGAAACGGGCATTTTAAATAAAAGACAATATCACGCACCAAAATAAACTATTACTATGAATATCGAACGTAAATAATCTAAAATATCGCTAGTAAAAAAATATCGTATATAACTTTATTTATTAAACTTAAGTTTGCTTTCACACAAAAAAGAAACTTCACACATTTTACATAGTGATATAATTTATAAATTAACACAAAAAAAAAACAAAAAAAATTGATGAAAACAATAAATAATATTCTTTGTTTGATAAATATGTCCACTTTTACTAAATAAAAATCACCAATTCGAAATATTATTGAAAAAACGGATAAGTTATGGAAAAATGTATGAAAAACTACAATTTATTGCCAGCCAAGAAATAAAGCGCGCGAAAATTTTAAACTCTCTTTAATTATCAGGTACGCCGTCTAGGTATATCTATTTTATGTCTATGATTATAATACTAGTTGCATGTAACACATGAGATCCAACTGTTGATAGCGATAGTATGTATAGTTGAAGAATATGTACCAAACTATAAACCCATAAATACAAATTATTGAATATTGTCAGATATTTTGTTTTCTATACAACATATGTAGGTATGTATGACAAGATAGGATAGTATGGAGGAAGGTCCTTTTTTCCTACCCAGAATATGAAAATAGCATGATGGTATGTTTGGAGATGAAGTATCAAACTATTAAGTCTTCTTACATATTGTGTATAGGCGACTGCCATACAAAATGTATGAAGCAATGTCGTCACTAAATTCAATTTTAAAAAAAAATGTTAAAAAAAATTGAGATCTTCTACTACAATGCTAATATTTTTCATAGAAAATTAAATTATCTAGTTGGGGTGTTTCGGCTTTTTTCGATAATTGTAAAATTTTTGGAAAAATAGGCAGTTAAACTCATAAATTTATCATAAAAAAAATACTTTTCTTAATAAAAAACGTTTGAGAAACCCTGGAATTTTTTTGAAAAAACTAATTTTAGATTTTGTGTTTTGTCTATGTTTGTACCAATTTTCAGCGTTCTAGCTTTTATGGTTTCTGAGATATATGGAAAAATAAAAAAAAAATTCAAAAGTTGATAACCCCTGACTGAAACAAAAATTCAAAATTCCGAGTACAAAAGTTTTGTAGGCCTGTAACTGTTTATATATTCTGAAATTTTAGGCTCTGTAAATTGAGCGGATCAAAAGTTATAAGGGGGGACGGCCACACACACACACACACACACCCTCACACACAACACAGACACACACACAGACACACGAAATGTTCTACTCCGAATTCTGAGTAAATCCGTGTATGGAACATATATGCTGCGAAGCCTCTAAGTTGGTGTTTTTTGACTTCAAAGTTGGAAAAGTCGTGAAAAAAGTAGACCTCTGCATACAATTCTCGCGTATCCTGGCTTGAAACATTGTCGATATGTTAAGAGAACAAAGTTCTCCTGAACAAATCGACAGTTGGAAAAATCTATGATAAATCCATCTATTTGAGATTCATATTCTTTTTACCTTCATAGAATAATCTACTATTTGTTATAGCCGAAAAACAGTGTTGTCGAAAAACAATAATTTTTAATTTTTTCCGCGGCAACATTTTGGCGGAAGACTACTAGCGCCGCTGACGGCGTGAGAGAACGACAAGGAAGCTTATAGCCAACGCGTCAGTGACGCCCTCTCTTGACAACCAACGCTCGCAGTGTGAACATCTATCTTGGCATCTGACATTTCGTAGTGTAAACATCCTTTTTATTGAACGGCTGCGGTAAACGAACGGAACGACGCCGTCATCGGTCGACACGCGCGTCCCGATGGCGGCCATATTTTCAAGAGCACGAGGAGGTCTGTGTGACAGGACCCCTCCGGTCGGTTCGCCTCCGGTGAGGCCCCAGCTGGTATGCCACCTCTGTCGAGATGCGCCGTCGTAGCGTGCCGTGGGGCACAGAGCCAGCCATGGGTGACGGTCTGGAGGAGGAGATCAGGAGGAGAAGAAGAAACCACGCCGGACACGAGGAAGACCCGCTAGCCTGACGCATAGGCTGGGCCCCGCCGAACTACAGTCACCACGTGGAAGACAGTGACATGCCTGGAGGAAGGATGTCGCTGTACCCTGGGGCGGTATATTCTGGTAGGCGTCTTTTCGTGTGTTCGCGTGTGTTTGACAGTTCGTTTCAGTAGATGCCACGTGTTTCTGTTTTATTTGTCTGTTGTTTGTTATTTAATTTTTTTTTTGCCATGGACCAGTTGTGAATATTATAAATAAAAAAGCGCCGTACTAAAACAATTTTTATGTGTCGCCATCATTTGTCTCCTTTTCTTCCTCACATTGGCTTTGATGTTTCCTCGTGGTCGGAGGGAGGGCTCATCAAATCATGGATGTATATAAGGTAATGGATGGAAGCATAGAAAAATTGTTGTAACCGCGGGGGCGGGGGGTCGCCGCCATCTTGCTCGAACCAAGTTTCATAGTGACCACGGATGTAACTAAAGTAATGGATGGATGCATTGATCAAATTTTTGAAGCTGCAGGGCGATTTCAAGGAAGTACTGATTATCTTCATATATATAATTTATTTTAGTAAATGAAGCACAAGATTGGTGTAAACTGGAGTAAATGAAACCATTATTTCACTATAGAAAACAAATATATTATATGTAAATAGAAAACTGCATATTTCAAGACTTTACTATACCTTCATACTCAAAGCAAAGGAATATAAAAAAAATTATAAAATGTATACAATGTATAACAATAAAATTATAAAATGTAAATAAAGCAAAGCAATAAAAATTATTATGTACTTTTAGAAATTATCCGAATAAGTACAATATATTTACAATATTATATAATGGCCAAATTGTATTAAAAATAAAAACTGGTGAAAATAGATTATTTTCTTGATTTTTTAATGGAGTTCTACATGTTAACGCCGTCAGCGATAAAAATTCTGTACCTACAATTTATATTTTCAAATGAGATTAGATTAAAAAATGCGTTTTATCTTTAAAAAAACACGTGTGCTCCCAGAAAATACACGTGTTATTTTAATTTTGTATTGTTTCTCGGGCAACTAACAGGTAGGTGCTATGTCAAATATTAATTCAACACGCACCCAATGACAACTTGCCACATTCTGGAGATTTGTGATATTTATGTGTCCCCACCGGGAATTGAACCGGGACATTAAGCTCAGATACCGAACCAACTGGGCCATCAAGGCCGACAAATGTTAAAAATACACAAGTTACTTAAGGGACATTATTTTTGTCTGTAGAATACCTACAGCCCAATTTCAAATGTATATACATACATATAACAACAACTTCAAAGAACATATTAACGGTGAAAATAATGTTAAAAAATCTAAAAGACCATTAATATTAAATGCAACACAAATCCACTTACCTAGAATGTGACAATCCTCTTTCTTGGGATGATTTAAATCTACTCAGTCGACTTTTGCAACCAAAAGCAGCACACATCACCATATTTCTTTTTATTTAATATTTCATAGAACAAATAATACACTGTTTCAACACAAAAATGATTTTAAAAATAATAAATTAGGTATGTTAAGGACACCCTGACAGCTAGACGCCAAACGACAGACTGGTTGGAATAACGCGCGGCTTCAAAAATATTACGAATGCCTCTGACACTCCTTCGCTTCACGCTGTCCGGAGACTCAGAGGGCAAGGCCGCTGACCAGCTCCGAACAGCACTCAGCGCAGACGTGTGCAGTTAAGGTGGAGGTAGGAACGACGTGAAGCGTCGCTCAACGTGTCACTCCCCTCGGATAAACTGTTAATACTACTGGACCAAGGTAAGAGAATATTAAAGGCCACTCACCGTGAGGACGTGGTCTCCCAGCTTGGACCCCTGTCGATGATGGTGGATCGGCAGCCCACCAGGCGTAGTCTGCGTTGACCTACGGGTCGGTGGACGTCCTCGGCCACTGGGAAGGTCCGTGTTCAGCCCAACGTATGCAAAGAAGATTTAAAACTTATAGTTGGCTTAGAGCCGATGGAAACACCTAGGTGGCACAACCTGACCGAGGGAATCCGTCGGACAAAACCCTGGCAGGCGACTCGCCGAAACGCGCAAAGGCCTCTACGGTTCAGCCAAGGCAACAGTCTCAGGAAAAACCCAGCCAGCTGCACCAGGCTTGGCTCAAGTTAGAGTTTCTTAATTTCGTTGGGTAGAAAAAATACAATAAAAATTATTGCCGGCTCTTGGGCACCGGACTTGAGACGAGAAGTTATTTATTAATTTCGACTGCTGGCGGCTCGGCCAGACTTTAAAAAAAATTTTCCTTTTTGAAAAAAAAAATAAAATTGATGCTAAAAGAATCGTTCCTCTTTTTTTAAAATTAAAAATTCCCACACGCGGCAAAATTCAGCGCGCCTTTTTTTCTTCGTTTTCGTATCTCAGCTGACAAGACAAAATGTTGCCATTTCATAAAAAAAATTATCCCAAGTAATAAAATCATTATCATTATTTCCCCAAAAATTAATGGTGGTTCCCGCGGTATTTTGGGTAGGTACCCGAAAATACTCGCACGTCATATAGGGGCGTCGGATTTCTCTCGCTCACGTCACTCGTGACGACTGACCGGCCGGTATCACCTCTATCTATCCAGTTAGTGTACATCCTTGTGCTACCAGTGCTACATTTGGGTCGAGCAAGATGGCCGCCAGGGGGTTTCTCCACACCCCCTATTGGACTCAAATGTCTTAATACATATTGGTTCGAAAGTTCCATCCATGCATCAAATACATGCGTGTTTTCTTAGTATGTTTAACATACCGGGGGGGGGAGGCAGAGGAGAAAAAAAATAGTAAAAAAAATCTATTATTAATTTCTCTATTAAATTAAGAAATATTATTTTCTTTCTTAAAGAGAAAAAAAGTTTGTTAAGTTCGTGTGGGGATTTTGACATTTCGTCTGGTAGCGTTTTAGTGGGAATTTAACAGAATAGAATATAATAGTAGAATAGAGCCTTCTACTATTCTACTTGGGTTCCCCACGAACCCCGGCGGCTAGCTACGGCAAGGGCGGAGAGCCCGCCCTGTGTGCCGTATATATGCGGTGTTTGCCCGACCAGCTATCTGCCAACCGCCGCTTTCCTCGCACTCTCCCCGGCTGCTAAAACTTAAACTAAATTACCTAAAACTAATTTATTAATTACCTAACCCTAATTTATTAATAACTAATATAATTACCTACAACTAATTTATTAATTAATTAAAGTTATTACGTCAGAGTTTCAGAGTAGGTAATGAGTGAGAGAGAGAAATGGAAAGATATGTTAGAGTTGAGGGTTTTACTTTAAAAAAAAACAAACACATAATAGGCATGATGACTAATTTTGAGAAACTATCTCACGATGTTTTTACGCATCCACTGTTTTCAAATATATATACATTTCTACATAAAATAAAAGTTTAGTAGCAAAAATTGCCATTTCAAAATCCAATTTGACATTTACGTCAAAAAACGCTTGCAGTGTAATGGCGTCCGTCGGAGCTGACGGTGACGTCACGGTTTCGTAAACCGCATATCACTACTATATGTACTATATGTATTCTAAGACGATTTGTGTATTTAAAATAAATTCAAAAGTGCATAAGTGTTGTGCGGTCCCAAAATGTACAAACACATCGAAAAAAATACTTACCGAGGTAGTTGTTTTCGTCCCACGCGAATATAAACGAGAAATAAGTGGTTAAATTTGGCACGGCGAGACCCAGAAAGTGTATTTTATTAAGTATGCGTTTACAATGAAATACAGTATTTGTTCCCCCACGCAATACTATAATTCATTTACAAAATATTTACCATTAATAAGGCAATAAGCATAAAAAGAACTTTATGAATGTCCATACGTCAAAATACGCCATCTTAAGTTTCCCGCGTATTAGGTATTAGGCCTGTGTAACACCACTGCGTTACGCCGCTCAATTGCATCGACCCAGTTCACTGCGCCGGATGTGCTAAGTCACTCCTTCGAAATGTATTGACTCACGGCGCAGTGAGTCGTGAGTGCTAGACCGGGAGAATGCGAACAGTGTTAGAGTATTGAGTTATTGAGTTGCTTGCTTTTTAACCGACATACCTACATACTTACTAAATAAACAACGTAATAGACAATAACATAAAACTAGCTTACCTTAGCACAGGCCATGCCTAGTGAAGGGGCTAGTAATAAAGATACAAACAAAAAGAAATTGCTTAAACTATGTAAGCACCAGTGAAATAATAAAATGATATTTATTGAAATGAAATAACTTATATTTACTTTGTATGTTTACTACTAATAATAATAATAGTTACTTTTATTTAGACGTAAAAAATACAAAATTAATACATCTAGTTTAAACAAAAATATATAATTTTTTTGATACATTCTAATCCTGAAAAGTGCCGAATTAAAGCGTTTCCCGATTAAGTGCCGACGCAAGTCTGAATTTCCCGAAATCGACAACACTGGACGTGGACCTAGAATATCGTGACGTCATGCGCTCTGATTCGTTCTGATTGGCGTTTCTCATAAAATGGCGGTCTATAATATTTTATATTTTTATTTTAATAATATTAATATTATTCACTCTTTTAAAATGAAAATAAATAAATTTTTGTAAATCTTTATAACCTATTTTATTTTTTAAAATCATAATGTCAATGATTTTTTCTTACTCTCATCACGCCTATTCACTGCGCCGGGTCATTAAGCTAGTTAAAAAATAATAATAAAAGTATAATATGCAGGTATTGTATTTTATATAAGCAAAGATTATTTTTGTATTCATTATATTTCATGTACCTACATGTTTAAAAATATCACAACCTTCCCGATTCTACTTTTAAAAGTAGAATCGGGAAAGTAATAGTATGTCGGTTAAAAAGCAGGCAACTCAATAACTCAATACCCTAACACTGTTCGCATCAAGGTTCGCATTCTCCCTGTCTAGCACTCACGACTCACTGCGCCGTGAGCCAATACTTTTCGAAGGAGTGAGTTAACACACCTGTCGCAGTGAACAGAATCGACGCAATTGAGCGGTGCAACGCAGCTTTACACATGTCATGTCTACCGCAGTACCGCGTAGGTATACTTTTAGTTTATGAACACATAATGTAGAGAGAAGAAGGAACATATTTTATCGATTTTCGAGATGTAAGTTGTATTTAAATTATAGATAAATGAAGTACTTATATGCATAGAATAATAAAAATACGCTTATATGTAAGTTTTTACCTTTCTAAATTCTGATGAGCAAAAGTCTTTTTTCGATGCAAAGTAATTTAATATATATTGTATTGAAACTGTGACGTCATAATATTTTGATTCACTCTGATTGGTGTTTCTCATAAAATGGCGGACTTACATATTTTGTATTTTTATTTTAATAATATTAATATTATTCGCTCTTTTAAAATGAAAAGAAATGTATTTTTTCAAATCTTTATAACCTATTTTATTTTATAAAATTAAAATTTCAATGATTTTTTCATACTGTCATCACGCCCATTACAAGACAAACAAAATCCTTAATCTAGATTCGTAACCTAGATCTTAATTTCTAATTAAATCTAAACTATCCTACATTCGAGTCTTTCTCACACTGTCAACCAAAACGTTCAAGAATTCTGCTCACTGAATCCGAGATCACCAAAAGAAATAGTGGAGGCACTTACGTCTAGGGTAGCCTTACCCTCACGTCCTCTGCGTCGGTCGACATGCCCTCAGCCCCACGGCTGAAGGGATACGCGCCTTGTTGGTAGGCGCGTGTCGATGCGTCGCGGCGCCCTTGCGCCAACGACTAGGCAGACAGAGCGTCTGCTCTCGGCGTCAGCCGATTACGGTGGCCGACCCATTTCGCCCACGACACACTGAATTTAATTAAAGTACGTCAATCACTTTATTACTTTTTTATACAAAGTTCTGATACCGGCCCGCCTTGGCCCCATGTCCGCGAGAGAGATCCACCGTCCTATTCGAGTAGGTTGTGGCTAAATTTCTCCGCGGAACCTACCCCGACCATCAGCGGGATTCTGGGGAAAATTATTTTTATTTTTTATTATATGGCAATTCTTTTTTGGAATGATTTTGGACTTTTTTTTAAACGAAGAGAGTCTGACAGCTACCAACAGCTGATCAGCTGACTTTTTAATCAAAGACGGCCGGACACTCTCCGGCACAAAAAAACCAACTTGATAACTGAAAGAACCCTTGGGATTCCGCCAGAGAATCCCAACAGGTTGAGATCTATCGGCCCTGACACAACAGAGGTGCAACTGCCCCAAAATTGAACACTTAAGGTACCTCCGCCACGCGGTAAATTTTTTGTAAATCTTTTGGCAGCACTTTGTAACTGTAGAGGCCTCTTCAGACTGCAGCCGATGGATAGAAGCAGCTTCTCAGGCCGTAGTGCGCCTCGTAACTTGCAATTTTTTTTATTTTTAACACCTGACTATATTTTATTACTGACTCGAGGCGCCGACGGCCTGGGAAGTGTCTGCCCTAGCGCAAGCCAGGGCCCCCTTTTGTAACCGTGTGGAGGGGAGGATTACCATAGCCTGTCGCGCCCTTGACCCAGGATTTCTCGTCTGCAATCGCTTTTCTGTTCTCTTTTTTTCTTTTGTTCTGGATCGAGGACCTATACCTGAGGACGTCACCCACCTGTAGCTTCCTGCTGGTCTACGACGGGGTGATCTGCTGAGCGTTTCCCTCAGCAGACGGTCGAAGAGGAAAGGACCGCGTTCTTGGGGTGAGTGCCTTCAATTCTCTCTCGATCCAAGACCGAAGCTGGTCGCATTACGTTAACTAGGACGCCTTGCGTCCAGAGGACTGACGGCCCTCTCTGCGACCGCAGAGAGAGAGCTGGTGTCAGTTCGTACTTCGTTTCACTGGAAGGAACGTATATAGTGTTCCCTTTCCAACTTTAAAAATTTATTCTCTTTCAGCCTCGCTGAAATAAGATGTGATGTACGGAGCCCGACTCGAATGAAGTGACTTAGTTACCGTACGGAGCGCCCGAAGGCGCCCCCCCCTCCTGCCTGACTCGAATGAAGTGACTTCGTGCCGTACGGAGCGCCCGAAGGCGCCCCACCTCCTGCCCGACTCGAATGAAGTGACTGGTGCCTCCGTTCAGGGCTGGTTTTAAAGGCCGTCTCGGATGCGAGGGGTATCCCCTCCATGTTCCCTCGTCCCTTGGCCGTTCCTTCACACTCTATGTCCTGGTTCGACACTTATTATTTTTTTTTTTCACCATTTCTTGATTCACTGCATTTAATTGAATCTTAATTCTAATACACTTATAATTAAATAGATATGTTTGTTTAATTCTATACACAACTATTTCTAATATATACTTATAATTAAACTGGCCAGAATTGGCGATTCCTTGCGTAACATTCCAGGAAATTACATCATTTTAATCTATATAATTCATTACGTAAAAATTCTTAGCCACCAGACAGTGTGCCTAGTTATATTATAATTAATTGTGCAAGGATCTGATCTATTCCCTACCTACTCTCTCTGTCTTAATATAGTAATATATTAGCAGAACATTCAATTATTTATTCATAAAATTGTTATGTATGAATGAATGCCATTGTATATGTGGTTTCATGAGATTCGACAGAAGTTTAAAACTATGAGACCTTAATATAGGTATAGTATTAATTTATTAAATAGAACTCCTCGGATATCCTTTTAGTTAATATTAAGATTACAGAAAATATGAAGAAAATTTATCAACATCCTCAAACCACAAAATTATAAACAACCAAAGGGTTTGACGTCACGAATGGTATCATTTCATAATTAATACCCTTTTTAATTTGCATTAACTCTCTGACATAAGTTAATTCTAATATTACAAAATGAACTATATACCCTTACAATAATTGACAGCAGTTTGTATATAAGTAGAAGGATAGTTTTTTCTTGGTTATATTTTGCATTTTTTAATAGGAATATTATAACCAACTCAATTACTTACCTATATATTAGATATGAGATACTGATTACAATTTGTTAGTGTGTTGTTGCTAATTAACAAAATAAGATCCTATACAATCCCACAAGAATCTTCAAATTATAGTGTTGTGCAGTTTTAAAAGATAATATTTTAATGTTTAACAGGATAGGTATTACATGTCATATTGGAGTACATATTTAAACTAGGTTGTATGTACCTAGGTATCCCGCGTAGCGAGTACCTCCTTATTATGTAATGTCTGATTCTGTGTATTATATTACCCCACACTTATACGTACTTATGCCCTTTAATGGCGCAATTAATATATCAAAACAAAGAACCTAAGATACGAATACAGCATAGTCTACTGATACCCTCCTCCCAAGAGGCTTCGAGGTAGAGCTCACTTTTTTTCAATGTCAAAAATGGAATTTGATATTCCACACATAGTCGCTGAACGAGATTGGAAAAAACTAAACAAAATTTGAAGCCGTGGTCTGACGATACACAAATGGCAAGAGTCAGCGCACAAACGTCAGACGGCACGGTCATGTCACAAAATAAAATTATTAAAATGTCTGGTAAAATAAATAATTAAAATAAATAACATTGTCAATAAATTAGGACGTCACAAATTAGGATAGATACGAGTCAATATTGGAATTCAAAATAAAAAAATAAAGCGAACAGGAGAGGTCGCGTCACTACAATATACAACATACGCTCGGGTATTACTCTTTCTCCTAATTGGACGTTTTCTGAAGATAAAGAAAATTAGTCCTTTAATCAAAACGACATACTGTAATTTGGGGAGATAGGTATTTATTTTTTTAACTCCCAATCATGCGGTTGGCCTATTAGTATTGTATGGTAATGTTCTCGGCTCACTGAATTTTTTTAAAATATATCATATGTGATGTTAAAGCAACATCAGTAACTCTTAAAATTTCGTAATAGTAAGTATGTGGACTTTCCTGCATTTACCCATGTTTAGTCCCCACATGAAGGGCACGGCTTGCCTAGCGACGCCTCCGATGGTTGGAGCCCTGTGTGAATCTTAAAATATTTTGAGTTCTTTACTTTACCGTTTTTTTTTTATTTCATTTTACTGGGGTGGAACCCGAGGTTCGGAATTTTTATAACCCCTACTAATTTCCTATATCCGCCGTCTTGTCCGGGACTAGTCGTTATTTTAATGACTCCACCAATTCCTTAAAATTTGCCGCCTTTGGTTCTTTAGAGGCTCGAGGTCGTTATTTTATCGTTGTATCAACTTCCCAAAATTACTGCCCGTATGTGCTGGGGTTTTTGACCCCTGCGAGCGTGTGATTTCTTCCACCTAACGACCGTCCACATTTTTTTTGATATACGTATCGTCTCGGCCATGTGAGATTCTATGAACTAGATGTGTCGTTATACCTAGGTACCTACGATTCGATGTGGGATTTATTACTTTAAAAACAATTCCATTGTCCGTGATTGTCATGAACCGTGATTTTTTTCACATACTGACCACTCCGGATCAAATCATGTTCTCAAATATCGTTAAAAAATTTAGTATTTTTTTGATATTTTTTCACATTGGGTTTAGTATATTTTAGTATATTTTCGCCACAAGTGCGGTATTGTTAATAGTTTGGAAAATGGTCACACTGGTTGGCAACCCTGATTTGACGTTTACGCGCAACACGAGTATTTTGAACTGTGCTGTATGAGGTTATAGGTTATGTTAATGATTACTTATTGTGTTCTGTGTTAATGGTATTGTTTCCACTAAATTCAAATACTACGTAATTTTGAGGTGATATTTGGAATTGATAATTGTGACAATGGCCAAAGCAGATCCCAAACCAATGAAATCGAAAGCTAAAAAGAAAGACATTTTGAAGCTGAAGAAAGATCAATCAAAATCTAAGGTTCTCAAAAGTTCGAAAAAATCTAAAATTGAGCGTATGTCTGTAGAAGATTTCATGGGGCAGGCAATAAAAGATTCTGTTCAAGTTTCACACGATACAAATAAACTTGAAATTTTACCTCAAAAAATTAAAAAATATAAAAAAGAAGAAAATATTCACCATTCTGATGAAGGTATGTATTTGTTCTATTTCTCAACCAGTTTTTAATTAGCTACCACTCTCAGTGAAAAATCATAATACCTAGCTGCTTCAATTTTAAACAATCTTATAGCTATATAACAGGAAAACTCGTTTATATTATAACAGTATTAATAAAATCTTTCAGGAAAGCTTGTAAAATTATTTACAAAGATATTACATGTTTTTCTACATTTATCATCGTCCTCAGCGTCACAACCCTTGATGAGTCCTAGCTGCCTCCAAGAATCTTCCCATACTGCTCTTTTGTTGGCTACCCCCTTCCAGTTCTGCTTCCCCATAGCCCGACAATCCGCAACAACGCCGTCCAACCATCGTAGTTTAGGTTCCCTACGCTACTTCTACCGGTTTGGTCATTAGACAACACCCTTTTTGGAAGCTCCAGATCATCCATATAATGTAAATGTCCTGGAATTCTTAAAATCTTCTATTATAACACCCATCATTAAGAAGAAAAACCTAAATCCAGGAAACGCCGGGATTTACAGGCCAATCTCTAACCTACTAGTAATTTCTAAATTGCTTGAGCGAGTAGTTATTAATAAGATGACTCAATATGTAAAAGAACACGATTTCTTTCCTAAAAAGCAATCAGCGTACAGACAACATCATTTGACTGAAACTGTACTTATTATGCTAATTCTATCTGATCTCAATACAGAAATTGAATCCGGTAAAATTGCATTAATATTTGTTTTAGACATGAGCTCTGCTTTTGACACCATCGATAATGAAACTTTACTTTTTGTCCTGGAACACGAATACAGAATATGTGGGAACTTTTTAAATTGGATGACGTCATATCTATCAGAGAGGTGTCAATTGGTCTGAGTAGAAGATAAAACATCGTTATCAGAAAACATTAAATTTGGGGTGCCACAGGGATCAGTTCTGGGACCCATTCTTTTCGTTTTTTACATTAAAAAACTCGATGATATAATTGACAATGAAGGTTTTGATTTTTATGCATATGCTGAATACCGCCTAATTCTTAAATTTTGAACTGCTGAAAACAGAGAAAGTCTTAAGGAAGATACTAATAAGATGCTAATAAAAAAGTCGCTGCGTGGATTTCGCTTTTCTAAGCTAAAACTAAAAATAATTTATGTGGATAGTTTCATCGCAGCGACAACATCTCATTGATAATCTTATCAACTTCAGTGGAGAAGCACTTGTACCATCAAAGAATGTTAAATCCCTAGGCGTTCACTTTGACAAAAAACTATCGCTCGACCTGCAGATCTCAAAAAATGTTAGCTCATGTTTCTTCCATCTGAGACAGATTAAAGATATCCTCCGAAGTTTGCCCAAAATGAGGCAAAAACTCTTATAAACGCATTTGTTGTGTCTAGGCAAGGGCTGTAATTGCTACACAACTTCTGGGGGGAGCAAGTCTGGTCAAACGGTGAAATCAAAACCCTCATGATTACCCATATCATGGATATAATTATGTTATGGATATAGTTATAGTTTATAGTTCAATAATATCTTAAGAAATTATAAAACTCCATAAGATAATTATATCCACGATATGGGTTGTCATGAAGGTTTTGATTCCGTTTCTTGATCAGACTTGCCCCCCTGGTCTCCCTTATGCAATGGGCAGATTAGTCCGTCATTCATTCCTTCGAGATTGCCTCGGTTTCCCAGATAAGACGTACAATAGTGGAGGTGTTGGTGAAGATGTTCACCTCCATATTTAATCAGTTCGCTTTGGATATTATCCTTGCCAAGGGATTTATTATTCTTTAGTTTCTTGATAGCATTTTTCACATCTTGAAGTGTGGGAGCACTTTATGTCAGATCTTCGGTTATGCTGTTGAGAATTGTTGATGTACTTGGCAGGCTGTGATCAACTTTGAGGAGTGTGTCAAAGTGTTTGACCCATTGTCCAAGAATTTTCGTTTTTTCAGTCAGGATTATACCATTATCGTTTTTACACATGTTGCTACGTGGTTTGAATTCATTCTCATGGTGTTTACCTTTTGGTAAAATACTCAAGTATGCACTATTCTTTTTTTTTCTATACTTATACCCGTTATTCAAAAAGGTTTTTTTGTTGAAAACAAATATTTTACTGAAAAAACTTTCATGTGGGAAAAATAAATTATGTTTCCGGCACTTGAGAATTTTTGTCGTGGATAGGGGTTGTTTGCACATTATACCAACCAAGCAAAGAACCCAAGTTAACTCTGTGCAGCCCATGTGATTTCTTAAGTTCTTTGCCGATTTTTAGCATACAGGATTGGATAGTTTTTTTAATTATGATTATTGAAATATATATGAGCGATTTGATCTATGTTTTATACAGTTGTAAAATTATTATTTTTATCGAGTCTACATAATACAAATAAATTAAGATAATATGCAAAGTGGTTAGTGTAAAAGACTAGCAATCCAATGGACTGGGTATTCAAACTCTTATTTTATTTACCTATAGCTTTATCATGAAGCTAAAATTCATCGGCCGATAATAATCGGCGGATCGGTTCTAACGCGCATGGAAGCTTATAGAATCGTACGATTGGAAATAACATGGCGGTCAACATTCATATATTTAAAATACAATATGTATATTCACAAGTTTTAATATACATATGATTAGAAATATGGTTTTTTTATTCATTAAGTGGAATATTTATTAAATTACCTATGTAACTATTAATCAATTAAGTATTAACTTACCCAATTCAGTTCTTTTATTATAATTTAGCTGTTCCCAACCAGTTATTAATATTTCGCTTAATTTTTTGTCATACAACAAGGACGTGCTTCAACATATATAATTAATTGTTCGGAATCAATATTTATTTCATCCATGTTTTCTGACATTTCGTTTGGCAACACTGACAACGTACTTCTCGATCTACTGCGCTCGGACGATTAAATTATCGGTGAGCATGCGCCATGCGCGCTCTGTCATACAACAGGATTGGTTACAAAAAATTTTTTTGTGTCTCGTCACAGATTTTTAAATCGGCCGATTCTGTTAGCTTTCATGCGCGCTCTTACATGTAATTCGTATGTTGTAGCTCACCGATATTTAATCGGCCGATGAAATTAGCTTCCATGCGCGCCTACCTTTAATTTAAAGAATGTGTATGTATTTGCCAAGGACATTCATTAATAAAAACTATACTCATAATTAAAAAAAATGTTTTAGATGATTCTTCAACCGAATTAGATCCATCGTTACATGCAAAATCTTTGGCAAAGTTAAAAGATACAGATCCAGAATTCTATGCATTCTTAGAAGAGAATGATCAAAGACTTTTAAATTTCAAAGTTGATTCGGATGCTTCTGATAATGAAGAATCTACAAAAAATGAAGATGAAAATGACGACGAAATGCTTCATAAACCCGAGGATGATTTGCACGAAGCAAGCGATGAAAGTGACTTTGAAGTAAGTTCTTTAAATTTTTGTATTTACAAATACAAAAGATATATTACATTATTGGCAAAACACTTCAAAATTGTATGAAGTCATCAACAAATTGCTGTACTCTAACTATCAAAAATGATTTTTACAACACATATAAATTATATTTGATTTGTATTTATATAAATCAAAGAGACTGCAATAACATTTAAATATCCATACAAAATATTAAGAAAATTTATTTTATTTCTAAATGAGACAAATTTATCATTTGCAAATAAATATTATTTTGAGTTTATGAAATGGCTATTTTTTAACATGTTGACCTTAATTAATATGTAAATATCATAAAAAAATTCACATGATAGTAAGACAATGAAACCTTTTAAATCTTTTCAATTTATACAATTTTTAAATATGTTGTTTACTATGCATAGCTATTTTTTCCATAGTATTTTTTTCCTAACCATTATTATATTACTGACAAACTTCTGAAATTCTATTTGAGTTCACTAAATATAAATATTTTTTGTAATAGAATGAAATAGAAAAGAAAACTATTATTTAAGAAAATTATATGTATAAGTATATAAAAATGGTGTCTTTGTTTTCTTAGGAAGAAGGTGCTAAAGTGTCCCATCGTAAAATAACATTAAAAATGGTTTCTTCTTGGCAAAGTGCACTGCAGTCTTCGGGGAAAATGGAATTGTCAACCTTATCCACTGTTATAAAAGCATTTAACGCTGCTTTACTAACTGTTAGCTCTGACATTGATGAATCAAAAGCAGAAAAGACATTCATTATTGAAGGTACTATTCATATTGTAAAACAATGGATAACACAGAAAACTTTCACATTTACAGGATTGGTTGCAAAAATAATATAATAATAATAATAATCAAATTTATATAGCGCCGTTTTATGATATCAAGACCATTCCAAGGGCGCTCCATAATTTATTCAAAATTTAGTTGTACTTTGACTTGCAAACTATTGGAACGTGACCACTGAACATGGTTCAAATTCAATTTTCAAGCCTTAATTTTTCATAGATAAACTAAAGTGAAAAAAATGTAATCCAATTACAGATTAAAAATATAAAACAAATTCAAATAATAAAACACCTCTTGCACCGGGTCAATCATAAAACACACCACTCTCACCTTAATTTGCTTGACTACTTTATCAAACTTTTCCACAATCTCTTTATAGGCATTGTGATTTTCGTCTGTTTTATTTAATTATAAAACTAAAATACAATGAAATGGTTGGGATAAAAGTTTCTAAACATTTATAGTAATTTGATGCGAAATCTACTACTTTTATTGTCCTGATTACACTCATAACAAACTAAATACACAATAAATATATGTATGTGTAGTGTGTGTCCTACACACCTTTTGCTGAATAATTCCAATGGCCACACAGGTTCTCAGTCCATGCATATAGGTTTGTGTATAAAAATTCAAATGGAATATGAAATAAGTTTGTAATTAGAACAGTTCGTATATCAAGGTACCCCTATGCAATCTACTTTCCAAATGCACTAGATCACTTAAGTCTCACTGCTGCACAGAGGTTATACAGAATATTCTAACAAAATTCGGATAGCATTTCAAATTACTTTAAAATCTATTTATCTTTAAAAATCACCAGACTGGGACATTGTAATCAAATAAGCTTTTTTTTTATTTAATATAAAGAATGGTATTACAGTATAATATAGTAATCAGTCAATATTTAAAAATTGTATTATTTTTATTATTTCAGGATCTGGTGTTTTTAATGCTGTCATACAAATGTGTGTTCTATACTTACAACCTGCTTTGAAAAAAATTCTGGGATTGCAGAAGAGTTATAAAGATCCAAAAAAATGTAAACGTTGGATTAAAGTAAAAGGAATGCTCAAATCTTATTTTATTGATTTATTCAAACTTCTTGGAGGTGTTACATCCACAAATATTTTGAATGTGTTACTAAAACACCTCCATCAAATGTCGACATTCCTAGGATGTTTTCCAGTGTTAGCAAAAACACTATTCAAAAGATTAGTTATTTTATGGAGTACATCGGAAGAAACAGTGCGAGTATTGGCCTTTCTTTGTATTCTTCGTGTGACTAGAAATAACCAGCCCATCTTATTGGAGAGTGTTCTTAAAATGATGTACATGACTTATGTGAAAAGCAGTAAATTTGTCAGTCCTGGAACATGGCCTTGCATTATTTTCATGAGAAGATCTTTAGTGGAAATGTTCGCACTAGATCTGAATGTTTCATATTCACATGTATTCTTGTATATTAGACAACTTGCCATACATTTGAGAAACGCAATTATTTTACATAAAAGAGAAAATATTCAAGCTGTTTATAATTGGCAATTTGTAAACTCTATGCAACTTTGGGCTGAACTTTTAACACTCACAAAAACAAAACCTCAGCTTCAATCACTTATGTATCCTTTGGTAATGATCATCACTAATACAATCAAATTAATTCCAACAGCACAATATTTCCCATTACGATTTCATTGTGCCCAAATATTAAATAATTTATCTAAAGATGCCGATGTATTCGTTCCAGTTCTTCCATTTTTACTTGAGGTATGATTTTTTTAATTTGAAATTTAGGTGAAATATTTAAGTAATTTTAACTAAACACCTACAGATTTATTAATGTGTCTTTGCTGACAGCTACATAACTGACTGCTTCTAGTTATTTAACCTGCATATTTAGAATCAAAATAAACTGAAAAATGCAAGGTATATTCAGAAGAGACTATGAAACATTTTACAGTGCTTATTAAAATAATAATAAACACTTTCTTACACCATGCCCTAGTGGGGAGTTTATTACCATGTGGCAATTTCTTCCAACTAACCAGTGATTCCAGCCCAGAGAAGCAATAATTGCATGATAAATGAATTTAAATAAATTTCTTCTCTACTGGGGATCAAACCCGAGACGCCCGCACAGAAGCCAAATGGCTTACCAACTGTGCCACAGAAAAATGCATGCAAATGATTAGAGAATAAATACAATAATGTTTATAAAGGTAATTAGTCTTGGGATCCTTCTCTCATGTTCATATTTATTTGTTTTAGGTCCTTACTTCTTATGACTTCAAAAAGAAGACTAAAAAAGTCTCTATGAAACCCATGTCTTTTGCCTGTATTTTAAGATTATCAAAGAGCCAGCTAAGTGAAAATGGATTCAAAGATGCTGTTATAGAAAGTATTTATGGATTATTGTTAGAAGCTTTCAGTATCCATTCACATTCAATAGCTTTTCCTGATATGATTATACCATATGTGATACAGGTAAATACATCCTATCTTTATGTATCAAAAAATTATGTAATGTGTCACTCTTATGAAGTTTTTTTGGTAATAGATATAAGATATAATATTCTAATTTGAATTGAATCTTTCGCCATATCCAAACCCTATGTGATGGCTTTTATAGAGATTCTTACTCAGCTCTATCCTTTTCCCAGGTCAGACTAACCTATAACAGCTCCATAAATAAAACTTTTGTTTAAAAGTATATAGATGATACTTTAAAAAATTACAGTGGTATTTTTTTGTTACCCATTTTGTTTTTATTTTAAAGAATATGGCAATGTCAAAATTGAAACCCAAGTTAATTCATTCAATACAAATTATTTTACAATATTATCAACTAGATAAAATCCAATATAATGTGCTTCAAATGGGAATCATTCATGCATCCAAATATTTAGCTTATTAAAGGATTTAAAATAGAAATAATTAAAAATTAGGGGTATTTTATGTTTAACAAATAAGTCCTGTTAATTGTTTTGTTTTTTTAAAGTGACCGCATTACTTGTCTTTTTTATAGTTCAAACAGTTCCTAAAAAACTGTCCAATAGCAAATTACTGCAAAAAAATCCGTCAAGTTCTAGAAAAGGTTGAAGAAAATGCACAACATATAGAAAAAGAGCGAAAGAAGATATCTTTCCAACTGATTGATTCAAAAATGATAAATGCTTGGGAAACAACAATAAAAAATAATGGAACTCCTTTACAAACATATTACGATAACTGGAATAAACTGAATACTATTCAAAAGAAAAAACGTATCAATAAAACAGAAATGCTATCTGAGGATCTTCCAATTATTAAACGTAAAAAGAGAGATGATCAAGAGATTCCAAAGAATAACGGTCCGGTTGAGTTGTTCCCGTCAGATAGTGAAGAAGAAGACGTTAATATTGGCAATTTAGATCAATTTTCTGAAGACGCTGTTCAACTTCAAAAAAATGAGACTAAATCAAAGAAGAAATCAAATAAAACTAAGAAAGTCAAAAGGGACAAAACAATAATTGAACAAGATGATAACTTGGATCAAGATGATGTAGTTGAAGAATTAAATTTATCTGAATGGTGAATCCAAAATACATGATTGTTATGTATTATTTATACAAAATACATGATTGTTATGTATTGTTTAAACAAAATAAATGCTTGACTTATTTTCTCTAATAATTGCTTCCTCCCAATTAATTGTAATAAATCAAATGTTTATTTGTTATTGGATGCATTTTAAGAGGACATATAACGCTAAACTTAGTGACTGAAAACATGCTATATTAAAACCGCCCAATGCACTATGAAGTTACGCGTTAGTAAGGGTAAATATTGCATGCGTTAAAAAAGGTTTACATGTGATTTAAATTATCGGAAACCCCAAATTTGTTGATTTTTTGCATTTTAAGAACAAACCTTACTTGAAATGTAAAAACTTTATCGGTCATTCACTTTGATTTTATGCACTCTTTAAGCACATAAAAGATTTATTTCTCTACGACACATGGTTATGGAGTAATTTTAAAAAATGGCATAAAAAAGGATATTTTTAATAATTTATTTATGGGAATTTAGGCTGAATTTTAAAATTGTGTGACGAACATTCACTAGAGAAATGTTGAAAAGACATACTATTTTTTTTAGAAACACACTGTTTAACATATTTGAGGGATTTTGTTTGAAATTGAGGTGTTTAGGTTTATATGGCCCCTTAAACAAACATTATATAAAGCGATTATGAAAAAAATTAGGATAAAAATAATATATTATCTTTTATAATTATGAAAAAATCTACATGATACAATATTATCACATTTATCTTGGACATAATTCAGAAATATTAACATTAGATTTATTAAAGAAACTTCTAAAGAAGTTTTATATATTTGTCATTCATTCAATTTATCTAATATACTTTTTCAATCAGGGCTACAGTCTAGAACAGCCCTGGGAAAACTGCGTACCGCATGTGCAGCTCGCTAGCAATATGCATCGAATGTGAGAAAAATATTTTTTCCAAAAACAAACTTCCAACATGACCAATTCATTTGCACTCATTGCGATCAAAAAGAAAAAGTCAGAAAACTTCAATTTATTCAATTTAATTTTTCAATTTATCAAAATAAACGATACAAAACTGAAAGTTTTTTGTGCGTAATTTTTTTTACTGCGAATAACTAAAGCAAATGTGTGAAAAAATAAATTTGAGATTTTGTATTTTTCTATATTTATACCAATTTAAAGCGTTATAGCTTGACAATGACGAAAAAGTTCGCAGAGGTACTGGACACCTTTGAGAGGAGGGTGCTGCGTAGAATACTGGGGCCCGTGAATGATGGCGAAGCCTGGAGAGTGCGCTACAACGATGAGCTGTACCTACAGCATTTACAAGGCACCCAGAATATCTGTACATGCCAGACTGAACAGGCTAAGATGGGCCGGACATGTCCAGAGAATGCCGTCATCACGGGCACCAAAAAGGATCCTAGAAGGGCACCCAGGTGGAAGAAGGAGGGTCGGGAGGCCAAGGCTACGGTGGGAAGACGAAGTTAGGAGGAATGCTGCTGAACTGCTCCAGGCTCAGGCAACAGATTGGAAGGCCAAGGCGGGAAACAGGAGAGGTTGGAGGCGAAGACTCATGGGGGGCCAAGGCTCGATATGGGCCGTAGAGAAGAGATGCATGAAAAAATAAAGTAAAAATTTATAAGTTGATAACCTCTGGCTGAAACAAAAATTCTAAATTCTGAGTATAAAAGTATGGTAGGCCTATAACTATCTATATGTTATGAAATTTTAGGCTCTGTGCATTAAGCTGATCAAAAGTTGTAAGGGACACACACACTGCTCGCAGGCAATTTCTACCAGTCAACCACCTTCCTGAGTTAATCCATATATATAGAACATAATATGCTCTGAAGCCTCTAAGTTGATGTTAAAAATATAAACCTGGCCATACAAATCTTGGTTTGATACTATGTTGATATGAAATAAATTCTCTTAAACAAATCGACAATTGGAAAAGAAAAAAAAGACTTGGGAATCATTTTGGACGAAAAATTGAGCTATGTCCAGCATTTCGAGAGTGTGTAAGCAAGCATTCAACATGCTCAGTCTCATTAAAAAGCACCAAGTCTTTCAAAAATCCTATGTCCTTGGTGGTGTTGTTTAACTCCTTGATTAGAAGTGTGCTAGAGTTTGGAGCTGTGATCTGGAATCCCAATAACAACCCACATCGAGGCACTTGAAAAATCTCAAAAAAATTTGATTAAACAGCTGAATTTCAGAAATAGAATTAATTTGGAGAACTATGGCAATAGCCTTCAACACTACAAACTGATATCATTGGAGTCTAGAAGACTTGTGGCTGACTTATGTTACTTACACAAGATAGTAAATGGCTGACAGCTTTGGCACAGTTGGTAAGCCGTTTGATTTCTGTGCGGGTGTCCTGGGTTTGATTCCCAGCAGAGGAGAAATTTAATTAAAATTCTCACGCAAATAGTGCTTCTCTGGGCTGGAAAAAATTTCCATACGGCAATAAACTCGTTACTTGCGCAGGGTGCAAGGAAGTGTTTATTATTATGGTCCAAGTCTATTGCAGCTGCTTCCTTTTCATTGCCCTCAGAGAATAGGCAAGAGCCCATTTTTGTTTTACATTGACATACAGGACTAACTACTCACGCAATTTATTTGTAAATAGAGCATGTAATTGTTACAATAAAACCTGTATGAGTTACCCTGGGCTTGATATTTTTACCCTCAAGTCTATACATACATAAAATGTTTAATGGAGATGGTGAAATATTTTGGGTATGCCTGAGCTGGGACTGGCCTTTCGATTGACCCGACAACATGTTCTCCCTCTCCTCTCCCCCTTCCCTACATCCTCAACCCTCCTGCAATGCTATATTTAAGTTTAATATTGCTATAGTAAATGATTCCCGGACAATTGACCGTACACCCTTTTTACCGAATGGACAATTGACCGTGGGAATAATTTACCGCATGGACAGTTGACCATAAGACAATTCACCGCATGGACAATTGACTGTGAGGATACTTGACCATGAGGACAATTTATTGTATGGACAATTCACCATGCGGAAACTATTTTCAATAACAGAAAAAACTTCCTTTTTTTTCCTATAAGTTAAATAAATTGCATGAAAAAAATGTTCGTTTGTGGCGACGAACCGATTACCTTCTTTTTTTATTTCAAAATACTATGAGAAACCAATGTGTCGGCAGTGATTAAAATAAAATTTTACAAATGGCATGTATAATTGAAGAATACGTACCAAACTATAAACACTTAAGAGGCTATATAGTATATTTTGAAAATTACTACCCCAGTACCCTCAAAATATACGTCTTTGAAATAAGGAACAGTTTATATGTACATCTTCATTTTATTGCATGAGTTTTTTGAATTTGATTAATACTTGTAATATAAATTTTAGTAAAACCTTTTATTTTTTTGTTGTAAGTAACTAAAAAACTACAAAGCCTATGAAGCAGATTTTTACTTTAATCGAAAGAGAATATGAAAATCTACCGGCTGAGTTTTTTATTATGATAATATTGTAATAACTATCCTTGCTATTTAAAAAAACCTCTAAATTTTCTCTTTTTTCCACGATAAAGTGTATATCACATTTCAGGTGATATACAATATTTTTACGTGTTTCATACATTAGAAGGTAATTTAGTGTGCATTTTTGCATGCATCTGTATACCCAGGGTATACAACACAAATTAATAAATATTTTAAGATATTTTGTTTTCTATATAAAATATGTAGGTATGTATGTCAGGATAGGATAGTATGGAAGTCAGTCTTTTTTCCTACACAGAATATGAAAACAGCATGATGTTGTTTGTAGATTAAGTAGGTATCAAACCGAAATATAGGCAGTTAAACACAAATTTATTATAAAAAAAATGTTTGAGAAACTCTGGAATTATTTTGAAAAAACTTAATTGAGATTTTGTATGTCTATATTTATACCAATTTTCAGGGTTCTAGCTTATATGGTTTTTGATATATGGAAAAATAAAGTAAAATTTCAAAAGTTGATAACCCCTGACTGAAACAAAAATTCAAATTTCTGAGTATAAAAGTTTTGTAGGCTTATAACTATCTACATATTCTGTAATTTTGGGCTCTGTAAATTGAGCGGATCAAAAGTTATGGGGGGGGGGGACACAGACACATTAAATGTTCTACTCCAAATTCTGAGTCATTCTGAGTAAATCCATATAGAACATATATGCTGTGAAGCCACTAAGTTGACTTGATTTGTGTTTATTTACTTCAAAATTGGATAAACCATGAAAAATGTAGATTGCAGTAAAGATACAATACAAATAATTAAAGTGATACCTGATTATTTTCAATGTCTATAAAGAAATAAAATGTAAATGGGACTCTCAAAATAAAAACACAAAATACTGAAGAATAATTATATTATTGTTAGAATAATCAATTGATTTTCTTGGCTACATTTTATTAGTGTTAGCATGGAATGAAAGTAATCATATTCCTGGCTCATAATAAGCTATAGTAGTTAACATTATAGTAGTTTTATAAATCTATTGTGTGATATTAAATGAAACCTTCAAGTTATAAATAATAAAATGCCCTAAACTCTCTAATGCAAAACATTAACTTAATTTTATTACCTTATTGCTGTTTTTTGAATTTTATATAACAAAACAATACGGATAGTTGTAACTGTAGGGGCTCATCGCACCGCTATTTCCTATGTTTGGTAACATTAATTGAGTGAATGTACAACCATAGAAAATAAAATGAAACTTAATTTTTAATACAACATGCTTAATAATAGAGAACCAACAAAAAAAATGCAAGGGTGAAAACAATTTTTAGTTTTAAATAAGAACTCTCAATTGATTGTGGAACGAAATCATTGTTTTTATTTCAAAACACTGAGCCCCTATAATTAACAAGTATCAAAAATGTTTTTTTATGATCAAGATAAAGTATAACAAACATCACATTGAAAAGTTAAACAACAGAAGATAATTAAATATATTCATTTCATAAATAATTTTCTACGCTGCACACAAAAAAAACTTTTAACTATACATATTATTATTTAAATATTCTAATTCATACTAAAACATAGTATTCAAAATAAATATAAGGTATGCATATCACAATAATTGGATAAAAAAAGAATTCACTGCGTTTCTAATAATATTTATGAATCATGAATTGTAGGCAATTATAAATACACTCAGATGTTTTAAGTTATATTTTATTTCAATTTAAAAAATAAACCACAATATGAACAAAAAGGTATGAAAGTATTATGAGGTCAGTGAAAAAGTATTGCGTAAGATATACATTAGAATACAGTTAATACAAATATGCATGTCAATTTGACAATATTCTGTGCTGCGCACTAAGTGCATAATCAAACAATATATTATTGATAAGATTTATACGTAAAAAAAATACCAATTTTAAAAGGATATATACCTCATATAACCTGGAATACAATAAAAATGAAATACGGGCAGTATATTACTGGTGAGCGCATTGCAATCCCGGTCCAGCGTGGGAGGGTTCATCATCATCACTAGTGTAGGCTTCATCTCTCGAGGAACGTTCCTGTTGGGCTGCGTACTCCGATAAATCCACTTCCTCCACATGTTCACCTACCGGCATAACAAACGGAGGCCTTCCTGGGAGAAGAGTCTCTAAATGAGTTAGATATTCTTCAGGCAAAAAGTGGTTCTCCGGGAATTTTACAGAAAATTTTATATACAAATTGCCCTTCTCAAATGGATTTTTGTGTGTGGGCATACCCTCCCCAGGAACAGCTTTAACATCTCCAGGTTTAATTACCTGACCTGGAGGATGTTTCACTAACAAATCTCTACCGTCCAATTGCTTAACGACGACACTGAAGCCACAGAGGGCCTCCGTCAAAGTAATAGTATGGCTCATCATCAAGTCGTTGCCGGTACGTTCAAATACTTCATGTTTTTTTTGCTGTAAAAATATTATTACGTCTCCAGTCTCTGTGTCGGGTTGTTGATCTCCTTCGCCACGGAAATAAATCTTCTGATTGTCCCTCATACCTTTGTCCACATGCACTTCCAGGATTTTAGTTTCATTTATGACTTTACGACCTTTACACGCGACACAACGATCACGCTCATTGATCATCTTACCTTGACCCATACATTCGTGACAAGGTCTCTGGAGTTGCTGAGAGAATCCCGGACCTATGGATCTGTAGCTGATTTTTACCCCGCATCCCTTGCACTCCTTGCATGCCGTAAGGGCTCCAGCTTTGCCTCCTCGTCCACTACAAGTCGAGCATATCACATTTTTACTGAGTTCTAGCCTGGCTGTTTTGCCATTGTACATGTCTTCTAAGGAAACTTTAAGAGGATGTAAAGTGTCCTCTCCACGTTGTCTTCGCCGCATACCAGGTCCTCCCATACCGCCCATGCCAAAGAGACCATCTCCGAATAAATGAGAAAATACATCATTGTGAGAAAAGTTTCCTTCGTGTCCTCCGCCTTCTTGCATACCCTTTAACCCGTGTCTGTCGTAAAACTGTCTTTTCTTCGGATCAGACAGTATTTCATACGCGTAAGATATCTCCTTGAATTTGTCTCCTGCGGCAGGATTCTTGTCAGGGTGGTATTCTTTGGCGAGCTTCCTGTAGTTCTGAAAACAAATGTACAATATTTATACAAAATTTACAGTGAGATTTTGCAAATCATCGTAAAAACACGTGGAATAATAGTGCATATTTAAAATAAAAAGTAAAATGACAGTCATTATCATAATCGTTTATATATTATTTAAGGAAAGCATTTTTTATTTTTTTTTGTTGAAATATACAACACTTTTCACACATTACACAAATAAAACACAGAAACAGAAACTAACTTTTTTGATTTCATTATCGCTAGCATTTTTGCTGACACCTAATAGATCGTACAACTTTTCGTCAGCCATCTTTTAACGAAATGAAATGAGTTGAAACTGTGTTGCTATGCGAAAAAATATAAAACACCGTTTATGGTCAAAAAGTTGCCAAATCAACAAATCCGTTACCAGTTATTCCAGATCAAATAAATTATGATAATGAAAACACTGATTATATCTGTCATTCTTTTATGTCATAGTACATATTTTGTATTTTCTACATTGGATTCAAAATAAAATAAATTATGAATTCCTTATTTTTTAGAAAAGTATTGCTTAACAATTTCCATAAAAACTTGAAGGACTTTTCAAAGCAATATGGTAATATCTAGGAACCATATCTTCTATAATAATAAAAGAAACTTAAAGCATTGTAATAAAAAATACTTTTTAGGTTGTAGTACAGCATTTATCAAACTGTATTCCTTGTATCAGAGAGAACAACGAAATATTCAACTATAAAAATATTAAGCATATGACACACTCTTATGTCTTACTTTTCATTAACACTTTTTGTTCCAGCAACTTATGTTTCTTATACTTGCTATTCGCTCTGTTAATCCATAAAATTTATAAATTGAATGTTTTTTTTTATTTCTAGCAACTAGAAAGAGATTTTACAGACGTACAGGTATTTTATCTAATGATGGAAGATATGAAATTACTTTGGATCAACGTAAACTCAAAACACCTCTTGGTAAACCCTTTTATTCGGAAAATGAATCACTAGCAATTGCTGTGGCAACAGAATGGGATGCACAAAAAGATACTATTCAGCAAAGTTCAATGCATTTGGTAAGATATTCTTGAATATGAATAAATATCAATATTTTCAAATACAGCTCCTTTCTTAGTGACCTTCCTTGTAAATATAACATATTTGTGTCAAAAATCCAGTGTTTGAAAACCCTGTTTTCTGAAAAATTGAATGAAGAAGATGTCTACAGATTTTTTATTAAATAATTTATGTTTGGTCATACATATGTAAAATAAAAATGTAGCACCTTTCAACTCCTAGTGGGCAAAACATTCATAGTCAACTGTTATTTTTTTTTTCTTTATTAATTTCCATATTAATACAATATAACTTAACTTAAATATTACAATGGAAATTATTACCTCACTAGGCGAAGCCTGTTCTGAGATTATACTAACAATAATTGCTGCATAAATTCTTAATAAACTTCAAGGTATAAAAATATAAAAGTACAAAAATATTATGGACTAAACTCATAAAAAAAACCATGTGTATTTGGGAGGGTGAGGGTGTGTTTGCACGTGTAAGAGGATGATGTGAGGAAATGTGTAATAAAGGATGTATGATGACGTAAGAAAAGTATCGACAAATAACATGAATTTCCTTGAAGGGAAATTTCAGTTTGCACAGATAACAAACCAAGCAAAACAACAATATTTGCACTCAGTGCAGCCAACGCAATCTCTCAAGTTATTGGCTGATAACTTTTATTTACCAAAACTTATTATTATTATATATATTAAATATATTTTTTTAGAGTTCTCTATGCAACACAGTTTTGGATAATCCTAATAATTTAAATAAATTTGACATGGTGAATTATTTAATCAATTATATAACAACGGATACTTTGTTATTTCAATCTTGTGTAAGTATTTTATCTCTACTATAATATATTTGCTATATGACATCTGATATGACTTAATTATCCTTTACTTATAGAAAATAAATATTCCAATTTTGTTTTCATTTCATGGACGTGTTATGCATTTCTTCTTTCACCTTATCCCCTTTATTTATTCAAGATGATTATTTATTATAAGATTATTTTTCATGGCAGTTCTTCTTCTTCTTTCTCAGCCATCTCTCCACTGCTGGATGTAGGCCTCTTTTAAGAGCTTCCACTCGTCTTTTTTTTTGCTTTTTGAACCCATCTGCTTCCAGCGACAGGGACAATATCATCGGCCCACCTTTTCTGGGGTCGGCCTATTCCCCTTTTCATATCCCATGGTCTCCAATTTAGAATTCTGGGTGCCCATCTGTCTGTACCCTGTCTGGCAACATGACCTGCCCATTGCCATTTAAGTTTTGCAACTCAATCCATGACATCAACAACTTTTGTCTGGCGTGTGATTTCTTCATTTCTAATTTTGTCTCTTAGACTTACGCCTATCATTTGTCTTTCCATGGATCTCTGAGTGCATTTTAGCTTATGTATGGTCCTCGCAGTTAGCGTGATAATTTCCAGAGCATATACGTAAGCACAGGCAGGATACATGTTTCAAACACTTTTCTTTTCAGACATGTGGGAATATCTCTGTTTTTTAGGACATGTTTAAGTTTCCCAAAGGCTGCCCAACCTAGTTCGATCCTTCTGGGTATTTCTGCTGTCTGGTTATCTTTTCCTAATTTTATCTTATGTCCAAGGTATACATATTCTTCAACAGCTTCAATTATTTTATTATCAATTGTGATAGTGCTGTTGGATGGACTCATGATTTTCGTTTTGTTAATATTAATTTCCAGGCCGACCATTAGGGAAGCATCGTGGAGTTCTTTTATCATAATATGAAGTTCTTCCAGATCATCATTTATAAGCACTATGTCATCTGCAAAACGGAGGTGGTTTAAGTTTATTCCATTTATTTTTATTCCCTTGTCTTCCCAGTTCAAAGTTTTAAATATGCCCTCCAAAACCAATGTAAACAGTTTAGGTGATATGGTATCTCCTTGTCTGACACCTCTTTTTATATTAATTTTTTCTGTTTTTGTGTTTTCATCGATTTTTACATCCATGGTGGCGTGTTCATATATAAATCTGATAAGCCTCGAATATCTGGAGTCAATTCTCTCGTCATTTAATGCGTTTATTATTTCACATTGTTCTACAGAGTCAAATTCTTTTTTATAGTCGATGAATGCAAGATGAATTGTTATGTTATATTCAGTAGTTTTCTCAATTAGTAGGCGCAGAGTTTGGATATGGTCTGTAGTTCCAAAATATTTTCTAAAGCCAGCTTGTTCAATTGGTTGGTAGAAATCTAATTTAGGTGTTAAACGGTTTGTGACAATTTTAGTGAGAAGTTTGTAAGTATGGGATAACAGACTTATTGGTCGATAATTTTCTAAGTTCTCAGGATCCCCTTTTTTATACAATAATGTAACTTCAGAATTTTGCCACTTTTCAGGTATGACCTACAGTTCTACGCACTTGTTTAGGAGTATTTTTATTGCTTCAATGATTTCTTCCCCGCCCAACTTTATCATGTCGCTTGTCACTTGATCTTCACCTGGACTTTTATTGTTTTTCATGTATTTGAGTGCATTTTTAATGTCATTATAATCTATCTCTGGTATCTCTTCGGAGCCAACATTTAGCACAGTTACATTTGTTTTTCTATTTCGGGTAATTGGTTTATAAAGTTCCGTGTAAAATTCTTGCACTGTATTTACTATCATATTTTTATCATTTTCTGTACTTCCCTGTCTATTTTTTAATTTAATTATGTTTGATTTGCCAGAATTGTTGTTTGATCTAAGCACTTTCATATTCCTATTTGATTATATTGTGTTCATAATGAGATTTGTGTTGTATTTTCTAATATCTTTCCTTATAATTTTATTAAGAGTTTTATATTCGTTTGAATCTCTGTTAATTTGTCTTTTCTCTTCTATAAGTTTTATTGTGTTTGGAGATAATTTTTGGTTCTTTCTTTTCTGTCTGAATGATATTGTTTTTACAGCTGTTTGAACACTCGTTGTAATTTTATCTGTGAGGTCGTTTATTTCCATAATCTGAAGATCTGTTTTGGCTCCTAGCTTTTGTTTTAGAATATTTTGGAATTCTACTTGATGTGCGGCAATTATTTCAGTTGTAGGTACTTTTTTGGGTTTTTTATGGATCAAGTTGTATCTTTCAGCCTTTGTGTTTATTTTGAAAGAAGCTCTCACAAGTCTATGATCGCTTCCCGTGTCAAATTGATTTAGAACTGTTACATATTTACAATATTTCAGGTGGTTTGTAATTATATAGTCTATCTTCATATTTACTCCTCCAAGGTCTATCTCATTTTTTGTTTTACCGTCGGGACTTTTCCATGTCCATTTTCTTTGTTTTTTCTTTTTGAAGAATGAGTTTGTGCAATACAGTTGTTCATATTGTAAGTAATCTAATAGTGTTTCTCCTCTTTCATTTCTATTACCCAAACCAAACTACCCAACTACTATACCAAATTGGCAGTTACTATACCAAATATTTAACATGTACCCAATAAAAAATCACAATATATTTTTATTATTTTGGTTAGTGCCGTGCCCTTGGTCTATTATGCTCCTGAATTTACTATAGATTTAGAAATCCAGCGTTAAATTATAGTGGACTAACTGCCCTTTTAGAAACCAAACTTAAAATATTGATAATTATGTTATTTCCTCCATCTTACACGCCTGTATGCATTATTATTCATTCATTGGCAACTTTATTTCTTCTTCTAAAATAAAAATGATTAACTTCTTCCTTATGTTTATAGGAAGATGATGCTTTATATAAAATGCAAAAAGAAAAATGGGATCCTGTTATACAATGGTTTTGTGACAGATTTTTAATCAACATCAAAAGTACTCGTGGACTTGTCCCGCCAATAGTTGATCAAGAAACTCAATCAATATTATCGAAACATTTACTCTCATATAACATTGCAGCTGTTCATGGTATGCATTATTACTCCTTCACATTTAATTAACAATTTGAACAAATTTAAGTTGCAAACTATGAGTCTTGAAAAAAATCTAATAAAATATGTATGGATGTTAGGGAGTCCCTTATTTTTCGAAACATTTTTTTCATGAGTTACAACAAAATAAAAAACGGACTTTTAAAGTTGAATATTATTAATTATCGACTAAACGATATTTTGAAAGATGGAAATGTAAGAAGCGTGAACAACAGACGAACATGTATAAGACGATGTATGAATGTTGATGAGGCAATGAATGCGTGTCAAGATAGAAAAATTTGGCGTTCGGTTCTCTCTGCCTACCCCGTGAGGGACATGGCGTGATGGTATGTATGTATGTATGTAAGTTTTTATTGGTAGATTTTCATTATAAGTTATATCTATAATTAAAAGTAAAGACTTTTTGTTTCTACATTAATTTTATTATGCGCGATAGGCCTATTTCGCCTTGTTAGGGTCTTTACTTTTAATTATAGATATAACTTGAATGTTATTTTTATTATGAAAATGTAAAAGAAAACAATGTTCGTCAAAACATAAAACTTACGACATATAAATGCACATTGTAATGAATTTAGCAATCTATATAATGCAATAAAATCAGGATACATAGAAAAATGGCTAAAAATAATATTTAGTGTCTAGGAAACTTACTTCAGAGGGTGACTGCTGCCAACGTACCTATTTTTTCAATTTGAATTTGAATCATTACTACAAAACTAATCATTTTGAAAAAAATAACCTAGTTAGTTTGGATATTAATAAAGAAAAATATACTTACCTTAACTTTTTAATTATGTTCTGTATATATTCTTATGGGAAAATAATGAGCATACCCCGATTTTTGACATTTATCTTAAATTTCTAAAAAAAACTATAAGGTATAAGAGCATAATATTTTTTTATAAATTAAAGAAGATCAAAATATCTGCAAAAATACGATGTAACGTTGCATTAAAGCATCAGGTTAAGTTAATAAACCAAAAAAAAAATTATTTCGCAACGGCACTGAATGGAAAATAAATGTTTTTAGGTTTATTTACTAAACCTGAAACATTAATGCAACGTCACGTCGACTTCTTTAATTAAAAAAAAATATGTTGAACTACGCCTTGTATTTTATTAAAATATAAGATAAATGTTGAAAATTGGGGTATGTCATCATTTTTCTACAAGAATTTATACAGAACATTATCAAAAAGTAAAGATATATTTTTCTTTATTAATACCCAAACTATCTAAATTATTTTTTTCAAAACGATTTGATAAGAAATGATGATGGTATATCAAATTGAAAAATAGGTACGTTGGCAGCAGTCCCCCCCCCTTAATAAAATTTGGTTTCATAGAAAATAACAAGTTACATATTCTTTGTTAGTTACTTATAAAAAATAATTTATCATCTGGAGAATTTTCACTCATGATTCAAAATAAGGATTGTTGCTTTCATTGTTTAGAAACCAATTTCTAAATAGATGGCGTTAAAAAAAATTTTGTCACTTCCATAGATGGCGATGGTGTTCTCAGCTCATTTTCAAACGAGCATATATTGATGAGTAACATATACCTATAAAACATTAAAAAATTGTATTGATATCCCTGATCAATCCAATTTTTGAAAGTTCTATTATACTCAATAAAAAGACATAATTGATGAACGTTGCGCAAGCGCTTAAAGTGATCTTGTAAACCAGCCAATGACAGACAAGGCCTTACCCTGATTTTCCAGTCCTCCTATAATATTCCAACTTCGTCTCTATTGAGATATGAATTTGTCAAAAAATATAATGCTTATTTTAGGATTCACTTACGGAGTTGACACATTGAAATCTATAATTTTAACATTAGCCTGTGTGGAACGATTTATCACTCCTAAAGAAGCTGTATATTTATCAAGACTAGAAGAAGAATATCAAGTAAGTACTAACTAATTAATATTACATCAATAATTTAGATGTACAACAAAAAAATATATGTGCTAGTTATTCCAAGTATCAGCTTGATAGATAGCAAATGGTGTTGGACGCAGCTATGAAGTTTTGTTTTATGCATCGCTGATAAAAGGTGTCACATGACATCATTCCTAAATGAATATACCTTCATGGTTTGACTACTCCAGAATGAGTGTAGACTATAAAGTTTGCTTGAAGTCTGCAAGGCTTATCTCCGCACTACATTCAAGAATTGCCTCAAAAGAATATGCCATCAGAAATTCACTTTACATTGAAACCACCGATGTAATAAATATCCTTAAAAATTGTGAAATCACAAATCTCCACAATATTCTATAGGAGTGTAGTCTTAAAATAGTATTGGTTTTCTGAAGAAAACAATCAAGTGCAGTAAAAATTTTATTTAAAAAAAGTATTGTCATTTTTATTTCTATAACTACTAGATACAAACAAGTATAACACATCATTGTTTATCAATGTATACCTACAATGTTTATAGGTACCTAGATTATTTACGTACACTTATATCAATATAAAGTGCATTGATTTGATCAAAATTTTATTAATTTCAGATTGGCTATTGGGGAAGAGTCGAATGGGCTCATGTATTGAGCCAACATGAATTGGAAGCCAAATTATCTGCAGCAGTATTGTTTGTACATTTCAATACGTATCGCACGTCAACAGTTTCAAAAGCAACAAATAATTGATTATATGAATTCATAATTAGGAAAAAAATATTGAACATCGTAATTACAAAAAAAATCTCCTCACCAATTTAAGTTTATACTTAAAATCAATGTGTACTTACGTTCAAATAAATCTGTTTCTATCATTTGAAATACCAAAGATTATTTGCATTGTTCAGTTTCAATAATAAAATAAATGCCCAGAGTGAATAGAAATTATTAAAATCTTTTCACACCTTGTTCAATTACATTTATTTAAATTTTGTTTGAGGTGATGCTTTTATTTGTTTAGATACACACTTTTTAAATTCTCTTTTACTTCTGCATAATATGTTTAAATTTTTAGGATTATGTCCAATACTTCTAAGTTCTTTTAATCGTGTTTGCAATGTGACAAGTGAGTGGGCCAACACTCGTGGTGTATTTATGATGTCCTCCATTTCAAACCCTTCAGATTGCAAATAGTCAATTATATCACGTGCCTAAAACAAAATTAAAATATGTCTGGTGATCCGAAATTAAAATATTAGATTATACTAAATAATAGGGAAAAATGCATTTGAGCCTAGCGAAAAACATTTGTTTGGTCTACTATTAGAACAATTGGTTGTAGAACTTTTCGTCTATGTATGATTAAAATTTTCATAATTTCAAAAAAGACAATGATTAATATGAACACATATATAATTCCACAATTTATTTTATTTTTCTCCCGACGACCGTTTCGGCTTATAAGGCCATAATCAACTGGTTGATTATGGCCTTATAAGCCGAAACGGTCGTCGGGAGAAAAATAAAATAAATTGTGGAATTATATATGTGTTCATATTGTAACGAAATTTATATTTATTTATTTTATTATGGTTCAAAGTCTTATTTATTTTTACAATTTATATTTCTACAATTTATATTTTTACAAGGTTTGTCTAGTTTTTCCAACTCACTACTCAAATCTTTTGTTTTCATTTTTCTTGGGTTCTTATTTTCAAAATATTTCTATTTAAATTTTCAATTTAAATAGAAATAGTACTTAATTTCATAACACTGCCTCCCTCTTAGTTCAGTTCGTCCCGAACAGAATTCTCTAGATGAATAAATCGGCATTTTGAACCTTCTCTACAGTGAGATGCTTTGAAAAAGTAACATGGTACACTTTTTTTTATATTTTTACTGTATCTTGGATTATAGCAGCAAACTAGAACATTAATTCCAGTATTATGAAAAATCTCTTCTATCATATTCCGAACCACTTTCCAATCCATACCATCACTGATCTTTGGAATGCCGAGCTTCATAAGATTCAACTGTAACATTTGATCCCGCATACTTCGTAGACAGTTCCACATCTGAGCATACTCTGCTCGTTCCTCAGACGTTTCCTTATTCGTCATGTAGAATAAATGCTGTTTTCCATGCTGTGAATGGACCGCTTCTCCAATCTTCAGATTCTTGGCTTTTAGCTCATATAACATCCCATACTTTCTCATGATAACTTTGGCTATACCACTAGTCATCTTCATGTCTTGAGCCACACAGTAAGCTAAAACATTATCTTCTGGGATATCGAAGAGGTCTTGCTCAATTTCCACAGTCACACCATGGCGAGTGCGTCGATAAGGAGTCATCATGAATTCCTCGAAGGTCTTTTCTTCACTTTGGACATTGCAAACTTGAGCAACTGGATTTTTTTCCTCATCCTTGTTATCACCTAAAAAGGGAGCCAGGCGATTGAAATGTACCACTCTTGGCTTCCCATTTGGTTTTCTTCGTATACGATAAACCACATCATTAATCCTTTTGATCACTTCATACGGTCCTTCCCAGGATTTCTGAAGCTTTGGTGAGTAGCCTCGTCGTCGTTGTGGATTAAATAACCAAACCAAGTCTCCAGCCTGATAACCACCTTCCACAGCTTTAATGTCGTATCGCTCCTTCATCTTCTCACTAGCTACTTGAATATTGGACCGTACACGGTCATGTATAGCATTCATTTTCCTCCGAAGATCTGACACATAATCTTCTCCAACTAGATCTTCTCCAGGCTTAGATCCATACTGCAGGTCGCAAGGTAACCGTAACTCACGGCCAAAAATCACACTTGCCGGTGTTTGCCCTGTTGTCTCATGAATTGCTGCTCGATAAGCTAATAAGAACAAGTGGATGTATTCGTCCCAATCCTTCTGGTGATCGGACACTGCTTTTGACAAAAATCTTCCAATTGTTCGATTCATTCGCTCCACCATTCCATCCGACTGTGGATGCAAAGCAGTTGTTCTCGTCTTTCGAATTCCTAATGCTTCACAAATTCCCTGGAATACGGCTGATTCAAAGTTTCTTCCCTGGTCCGAGTGTAACTCCAATGGTACTCCAAAACGACTTATCAGTTCCCTTACCAAGACTTCAGCAACAGTGGTAGCTTCTTGATTCGGTAGTGCATAGGCTTCTGTCCATTTACTAAAATAGTCCATTGCTACCAGAATATATTTATTCCCTCTTTCCGTTGTGGGAAACGGCCCCGCTATGTCAATGGCTATCCTTTCAAATGGGCTACCAACATTATACTGCCTCATTGGCGCACGCCTTCGTTTCTGAGGTCCGTTTGAAGTGGCACAAGTTACACATCTTCTACACCAATCTTTTACATCTCCATTGTAATTGACCCAATAAAAACGTTGACGAATTTTTTCTGTGGTTTTTTTAACTCCCAAGTGTCCCCCAGACACATCATTGTGAAGCAGTTTAAGAACTTCAGGAATTCTCTTCCTTGGAATCAATAGTTGTTGTCTCTGCTGTGTTCCATCTTCATTCTCCAATACACGCTTTAACAACCCATTTTCCACGACAATGGATTGCCACTGAGCCCAGTATGACTTAATATTTGGAGATAGTGAAGCTATTTCTTCCCATAAAGGTCTTTGATCATTTTCCTTCCACTGCATTACAAACTTGAGATCTGGGTCTTCCAATTGGTCTGCTCGTATTTCATCATCTTGCCAAAACTTGTCAACGACCGTGGTTCTACAAGCTATAAAAAACTTTTCCTCAGCCTTATTACAGTGCTGGCAATCCTCTGGACATGGTCGCCTTGACAGTGCATCGGCATTTCTATGATGAAGTCCGGCTCGATGTTCAGAATCATAGTCATATTCTTGCAATCTCTCTATCCATCTTGCCACTTGACCTTCAGGATTCTTGAATCGCAAAAGCCACACAAGTGCCGAGTGATCTGTCCTTAAAAGAAATTTCCGTCCATATAAATACTTGCGAAAGTGCTCAACTGACTTGATAACAGCAAGCAATTCTCTTCGTGTTACACAGTAATTGCGTTCTGGTTTCGACAATACTTTACTGAAGTAAGCAATCACGCGTTCTGCCCCATCTTGTACTTGGGAGAGCACACTTCCGATACCAACGTTACTTGCATCTGTATCCAGAATAAACATTCCTTCAGCTCGAGGATAACTCAAAACCGGAGAATTAATTAGAACCTGTTTTAATTCTTCAAATGCATGTTGGCACTTGAAATCCCATATGAATTCACTGCTTTCCTCCGTGAGTTTTGTCAGTGGCTTTGCGATGTCAGCAAAGCCTGGAACAAATCGTCGATAGTAGGTACTCAGACCCAAAAAGCTTCTTACTTCATGTTTGTCTTTAAGTACTGGCCAATCTCGAACAGCTTTAATCTTCTCAGGATCTACTGCTACTCCCTCCTCAGAGACAACATGACCTAGATAGTTGACTTGCTTTCGGAACAATATACATTTCTTGCAATTGAGTTTAAGGTTGGCCGACCTCAATCGTGAAAATACCTGTTCCAAATTTCCTAAATGTTCTTCAAAACGCTTCCCAAGTACGATGATGTCATCTAAGTATACCAAACAGGTCTCCCACGATAATCCTCTTAGCACACTTTCCATTAGTCGTTCAAACGTAGCAGGTGCATTGCAAAGTCCAAATGGCATCACTTTGAATTGCCACAATCCACTTCCAACAGAAAACGCCGTTTTTTCTCTATCCTTGGGTTCCAATCCAACCTGCCAATAACCACTCTTTAGATCCAAAGTTGAGAAGATCTTACAACCAGCCAATGTATCTAGGGTGTCATCGATTCGAGGCAGTGGATAACTATCCTTCTTAGTTACATTATTCAATAAGCGAAAGTCCACACAGAACCGAGTTGAGCCATCTTTTTTTTTAACTAACACTACTGGTGAACACCATGGGCTGCTTGATGGTTCAATAACGCTATCCCTTTCCATGTCTTGAATAATTTGATCTGCTTCCGCCCGCTTTGCTAATGGTAGCCTTCTAGGTAATTGGCGGATAGGCCTTGCGTCACCCGTATCTATTTGATGTTGAACAACATTGGTTCTTCCTTTAGAAAGACTCGCATTCTCAAAAACATCTTGATAATGAGCAATGAGGTATCTAATTTGTTTGCTTTGTTCTTTGGTAAGTTCCTTACAAGCATCTTTTACAAAGTCTTCAAGATGTTTTGGTACATCCTCTGAAGAAACTTGTGCGATGCAGGCATTTTGTGTTACTGATGAAACTGATGAACACACACTTAAATAAGCTCCTTTTTTGACAGTTACTGGATATTCATTTATGTTCATTAATCTGACTAAAATTTCCTTTTGGTTTTGAATCAGTGCTCTTGCAATTAATACTCCTTTTCCTGCTTCATTGTTGGCGTTGGACTCCACAACCAAAACATGTCCATTCGGGATAACACAGTCTAAATTGACTCGTACTAACATCTCACTTTGTTTTGGAATAGTTACAACATCCGCTGCAAGAACACGTGTAGAAAATTCCTCACGCTCTTGCACGAGAACATCTTCATCTCCAATTTTCAAAGATCGCCTCTTTAGATCCAACTGGAATCCATATTTCGCCATTATGTCCATTCCGAGAATAACTTCCTCCTCTATATTCGCCACTAGCACCTGATGATCGAAGATAGAACTACCAATTTGAAAGTTGGCATATGTCTCACCACATATAGATGCCGACTCCCCAGTAGCTGTTCGTAATGTCCATTTAGTTGGTGTAATACACTTTTTATTATAAAGCAAATCTGGTCTCATGATTGTCATCGTTGCTCCAGTATCCAGCAAAAGTTTCAAATTCTTTCCATTTACTTTGCCATTTATAAACATACTGGTATCTCGACCACTGAATGATGCAACAACTGCAGATCTCTTTGAGGCATTGGTAATGTAGGTCAACAGTTGCCCCTTCCCATCAACCCTTTTTAGTTTTCCTGTGGCTGTTGCTGTTGCGTTGTTGCTTCATTTGGACACCGATTACGTAGATGTCCAGCTCGTCCACAACCCCAGCAGCGAAACTGTCTTTTTCTTCCTTGCAATGCCTTCATCACCTTTTCGACAATGCATTCGATGAGTTTTTGATTCTCTTCAACGGCCTCAACAACGCGGGCTTGAGCATGACCTCGTAAAGATTTTTTTATAGATTCAAATTCGAGTGCCTGGGTTAGAGCGTCACTCAAAGTTTGTGGTCTAGCTAGTTTTACAGCTTGTTGTGTCTCATTTGCCCACAATCCATCCAAGAACTTTTCTACTGCAAGGCTTTCACACACATCATCAGGAACCGTAGGGTATGCATATCTAATTAGACGCGCTATATCCGCCTCAAATTCCTGGAGAGTTTCATTAGATTTCTGATTACGATTCTTAAGTTGTGACCTGTAAAACTGTTCCATGTGCTTATGTCCAAATCGCATCTCAAGTCTCTCAATCAACAATTTTAAATCTCGTCGCTCAGCTAGAGGAATTGTCTCCAAAACTTTTAAAGCATCACCTCGTAATGATACACTCAACACTGAGGCCTTTCTTGTCATGGACCAGCCATTTATCATGGCCACTGTCTCGAACAATGTTAAATATTCTTCCCAGGGGCATTTTCCATCAAAGGTTGGCATATCATTTCGCACGCACTCCACTGTTGGTACTCTTGTATCTTCTACACACTTAAAATTTGTATCTACAGCTGAATTTTGCTCGGAATTCATTGGCGTGATTGAAGGAAGCACTTGATTCTCCAAAACTTTCATCTGTTTAGTTAATTCATTTATCTTCTCATCAAAGGTCATAGAATAATTCTGGAATTTCTTTTCTATAGTATTTGAATGCTTTTGAAGCATCGCTACTTCTCCTTTGATTTCTTTAATTTCTCCTTTTATATCTCTGGAATGTTCTTGAAACTTCTCTTCTATGTCT
Organism: Molanna angustata; assembly: GCA_963576475.1. Lineage (NCBI taxonomy): Eukaryota > Metazoa > Arthropoda > Insecta > Trichoptera > Molannidae > Molanna > Molanna angustata. The sequence goes on along the minus strand of OY754968.1, from coordinate 26,138,298 downwards.
CTGGAATGTTCTTTTAAGACTTGACAAAGATCGTTGTTAGAGCAAGGCATTTCAAAAAGGTATGTGTCTGGATCCTCACCTACTTCTTGCATCACTTTTCTCAATCGTAGTTGAAGTGCATTTTTATTTCCTGATGTATCAGCGTCTCTCTCCTCCAACTCATGTTTTAAATCAACCACTTTCAACTCTAAAAGAGTTATTTTTTTTGATGCCATAATAAATGTCTTTATAAATAACTATTTTATTTTTTTCTTACACAAAAAAAATACTTGGGTATTTTTATACCCCACACCTGACACCAAATGTAACGAAATTTATATTTATTTATTTTATTATGGTTCAAAGTCTTATTTATTTTTACAATTTATATTTCTACAATTTATATTTTTACAAGGTTTGTCTAGTTTTTCCAACTCACTACTCAAATCTTTTGTTTTCATTTTTCTTGGGTTCTTATTTTCAAAATATTTCTATTTAAATTTTCAATTTAAATAGAAATAGTACTTAATTTCATAACAATATTAATCATTGTCATAATGGAATTCTACAAATTAGAAGCCGTCACAATCGAAAGATTGAAAAGTGCGTATATTCAAAAAAGACATTTACTACCTCTCTCACCCCCTCTACTCACGCCTCACACCAACAGCGTTACCGGCAGTAATACACAAACATAGAGAGTTAGTTGTTATCCGTCCTGACGAGGAAGCAGTACGCTTCGAAACTGGTTGAGTATAAATAACTCCAAAAGGGGTTATAACAAATAAATTTGTGTTTTTAAAAATAAAATTATTCACTATGTACCTACAATTTGAATCTGTACAATTCCTGTATATTTATGTAATATATTTAGGTGCATTTGAAAACATATGAATATTAACTTTTAAACCTAGGACCTCGTAACTAATTCGCTTTGCACATAATTATCTTTGCACTATAATAATAATTAGCATATTTGTAAAATTTCATGATTTTAGTTTGTTAATGAAGTCTTGGTGGGTGGATAGTATATTACTTCTGGGCTGCTGTTAATTTTAAATTCCTACGTCTGTCCCTCCATCCATAAACATTGTGTATTTCTCTCTATGAGAGGTATTAATATAGGAATGGAATTGTATACAAAAGAAAATTGATAGTTGTAGTTTCGTCATGCAAAACTTATTACAGCATCTCTCACTTACTTTAGTTACATGCATTCTATTTATTGCTGGTATTTTTGTAGCCATTTCTAGTATACTTTCAGTTGAACATGAAAGTTTACTGCTGAGGTAATTAAATAAATTCGTATTATTTCCAAGTACTTCGGAATTGGATATTGTGAGATCAATACACCTATAAAAATAAAAACAATTTACATATAATATTAATAATTTTAACACCTTGAAAGAGTTGTATCAAATACGAAATTACTTTACAATGATAATTATAGTTTAGGCTCTAGAGAGGACACAAAAAGTATACGGCATACATACAAACACATCACGAAATTAATGTAAAAAAAAAACTTAAGAATTGTGAAATCATGACTCTTCACTATCCCATAGAAGTGCAGAGTAATAAATTTAAACGTTCATTAAGGTTAAAATGTATTATGAATCATTGTCGGCCTTCATCGCTTAAATGATTAGATATCTGACTGCTGTTCTAATTGATTGAGTGATATTTATCCATACTGTGGCAACTTGTTATAAGGTGTGTGTTAAATTAATATTTGACATAGTACATGTTAGTTGACTGACAATCAACACAAAATAAATGTATAAATTGCACTTCAAAAGATAACACTATAATATCATTATATAGTTGACAAAAATTTTGAATATATTTTTTTACCTTTTATAAACAGATTCTGTACATCTAACCATCCATGGCATCATTTGTTTTTTACCAATGTTTTTCATGTTTTGGAGTCTATCTTTGCATGTTTTTGGATTATACTTTAAAACCCATAAATCCTTTATAATATTCTTTGGTGAAACATGCATACCTATAATTGAATTTCGAAATATTACTAATAATTTATGGTTTCATAAAAAATCAAACAGCTCTGAAACCTGTAGCAAGATTTACAAATAAAAACATACAAGGTTAAGTATAAGAAAATAACTATTCTATAATTTATGATAATGTCGGCCTTCGAGGCTCAGTTGGTTAGGTATCTGACTGCTGATCCAAGCGTCCCGGGTTCAATTCCAGATTGAGACACAGTTTTTAATTGTGTTTTCAGTCTGGATCTGTGAGACGATAAATATAGCAAGTCTCCTCCATTATTTGACATAGCATCTGTTATTTGCCCGAGACGATACATGAAATAAAATAAATACATTTTGAAGCAAGTTAATAAAAAGGACTTATTAAAATAAAAATCTTTTATTGTGTAACACAATGTGGCAGACTAATTGCCTCTAGGAAATTTGTACTTATATAATAATTTTATAAAAGCAATTAATCAAACATACTCAACAGAACATCCAAAGTATTTTGAAGATGGTCAAATGGCATTGTATAAACAAATAATCTTTTAGATGTACAAGTGGCTAGGATTTGAGGATCAACCTGAAAACAATATACAAAATATTGTGTGATCTAGTGGAAATACATTTTAAATGGAGCTGTTCACACTTACACGACAACATTTTTTTATCGTCGACAACAAGAATTGTTGTGTTTTGCCAAAGGAACTAAGATTAATACTGATTAAGAGAATTCTCTAGAACAAACCAACAGTTGAAAAATTTGAGTTTACTCTTCTCTCTTCACCTTGTTGGTCTGACAAATGGTATTTCATTTAGTTTAAAAAGAAAATATTTAATATTATAGCTTGTTTTTTTCGTAGAACTTAGAAGTTATTCTATGAAAAAGGAGGACTATCTTAAGCCCATTATATGGTGGATCTCACGTGAGCCGGTGGTAGGGTGAGTACCTTGAGGTGAAACTTTACAAAAAAATATTTGTTTATTCATTTTAGTACCTTTATGGTTTATTTTAACTTCAACTTATACCTGCAAGACTTCAATGTTGGAAAAACCATGCAAAATGTAAACTTGGCCATACAAAAATATAAACGCAGATCTCGGCTTGAAACTATGTCGATATGTTGAGAGTTCTCTTGAATAAATTAACAGTTGGAAAAGTTGTTTTTTGACATACCCCCAAAAAATGGGTTTTAAATTTATTTATAAAAGCAAAGTTTTCATAATTTTACAGAGTAGTATATGTAAATTCGGCAGATTGTCAACTATGCAAATTTACCAACACGAAACGAGTTATTATGTTGAATGCACTATACTAATATTTTTGTGTGTAGTATTAGGGAGTCCCAAAAAATTCAGTCTTTTTTAACACATAACTCTTGGATTTTTTGTACTGTGTCAAAAATATTGTAAATAAAATATCATAAACAGGGCCTTGGTTACCACAGAACTATTGACAGTAAAAACAACGCGCTGCATATTTTTTCACACTAACTCCTTCGACACCATCTTACGAGCCGTTTGAGTTAATTTCTGATTCTAATGAAAATGACATTTTCCAACTCAGGGGGGCAAGTCTTGTCAACAGGCTGAATCAAAACCCTCCATGTTTACCCATACCATGGATATAATTATCTTATGGAGTTCTATAACATCTTAGATGTTATAGAACTCAATAAGATAATTATATCCATGACATGGGTAAACATAGATGGTGTTGATTCTGCCTGTTGACCTGACTTACTCTCCTGATCGAAAACATCATAAGCAATTATTGTTGAAAAGTGTATTTCAAGTAAAAATCAGTGAAATGACAACAAATCCTGATATTTTACTCTTCAGAGATACAAGGAAAAAGGTCAATTCAGATTAATTACAGTGCTATAAATAAAATATCAAATTGCGCTTGACTGTTTACGAAATTAATAATCTGTTTCAATAGTACTAAACTTAACTGATCAAAGAAATAGTCAGAGATAATATATATAGCAAAGATATTTCCAGGTACCATGCATCAGACTCGATGGATAGCGAGAGCAATGTATCCCTAAAAATAAAATTTCTTAGTGATTATTTCAAAATTATGAGCAAGGATAAGGCAGCATTGTTACACGTTTGTCTGTTTATTGTGATGTTCTACGTCAAGCCATGGATCCAATGTACTTTGGCAGTAAAAGACCCTACCCTTAATATGTGTTTTATGAAGTAGATGAAGGCTTACGAAAAAAATGATAAAAGCATCGCAAAAGCAGATTTACAAAAGTCAGCATGCATGGTATTTGATTTATGAAGTTTTATTGTGTTGCATACAAGAACACCGGTAGGTTTGTACTGACGGCAGAATAAAAATTTCAAGAATTGTGTATTTTGTGTGTTTAACAAATTTGATTTTGGCATATTGGTGGTATTTTACTTATAATAGTAAATAAACATTGAGTTCTAGAACTCTCCTATACTTTTTTATTTTATTTTACTAGTTGCATGTAACACATGAGATCCAACTGTCGATAGCGATAGTATGTAAAATGTATAGTTGAAGAATAAGTACCAAACTATAAACACTTAAATCCAAATTATTGAATGTTTTAAGATATTTTGTTTTCTATACAACATATGTAGGTATGTATGACAAGATATATAATTCCTGGCGCTCCGTAGCGGCCGGGCGCAATTCATTGTGCTCCGTGGAATAATTAGATTTACACCGGGTATTCCAAATTTTTAGTTATAAAAGTTGTGCAAGACTACTAGTAAAACAATTGTGAGTGCTTTGTGATATAATTTTTCAGTATATTTTTATGTATTTATAGAGGTACAAAACAAAAACAGTTACAAAACTCAGTGAATATTTTAAATAAATTTTGACTTTGACAAGTTTAGTGTTAGCATCGGTGATACGAAACGGACCCATTCGGGGCAGGTTCATTTTTTGTATTATAGCAGGTCAAACACATGTGCACCCAGTGAATACAAATGTTTAGGTGTTGGGTATAACAGCCCACAGATATTGACCACATGTTGGACGGATTTTGACCGACGACGACCACTATGGAATGCAGCCATCGACACCCCATAATACATAAGTATACCCACGAATACCTACTTAGCCTTAAATACAACACAAAAAATCTACAGCAAAATATTATTGACATAACCCGGAATGCAAATTTACAAAAGAAATTCATTAAACGACAGCGAGGATGCCGTGGAGGAAAACATAAGAAAACACTCTCTTTGGAACAACATACCATGCAAAATATAATCAAACCACTTACATCATCTCTTCAATCAAAAATCGACCACCCATTGTCAAAGCGCCATGGAGTGCCCATTCCCAGAAGAGTGGCCATCGGACACTGGAATGCGCGGTCCCTAAACAACAAAGCGGAGGATATCGTGGATGTTATCCGTCAAAACAAGCTCAACGTTTTGTGTGTAACAGAAACATGGCACGATGACCACAACACCGTGTCACTGAAAAGGCTTCACTCTCAGGGTCTCATCGTCGTCGAGGAAGCCAGACAGCGAAAACAACATACCAACACACTCAAGACGAATCACGGAGGAATCGCCGTAATTGGAACACAAGGATTACGTATCGCCAAAATCCCAATAGGAGAATTCCAGAGCTTCGAGTGTTTAGGATGTCGGATATCTTCTGGCAGTTCCTATTTCATCATCATCACCATATATAGACCTGGATCAAAACCTGTGACAGATTTATTTTTTAATGAACTCTCTCTTCTATTAGGAAAAACTATATTAATTAACACGCAACATATTTATATAACGGGAGATTTTAACATTCACTTGGAGCAATATACTAACCCAATCAGAGTCAGATTTATTGATATACTAACATCCTTTGGACTAGCACAATACATTCAAAAACCGACACATGACGCCGGGGGAATACTCGATTTGTTAATATGCAGAGCTGGCAACGAGGAGCTAGACCCACAAATAACTGACATTGGTCTATCAGATCACCGACTTATTTACACGACAATCAACCTTACCCCACATCCACCAGAATATCACACCATAAAATCTCGAGCATGGAGAAATTTCAATATTAAAAACTTTAAACTCGAACTTCAACAGTCTCCTCTATGTAACCTGGATCAACTTGAAACTCTCACAATTGACGAACTGACCGTTTGCTACGACAATACACTGACAGACCTTTTAAATAAACATGCTCCTGAACAAACGACAAGACGACAAATTCGAATTTCAGACAAGTGGTTCGACCAGGAATGCAGAAATGCAAAAAGAGAAATGAGAAGACAAGAGAGAGCTTTTAAAAAACAAAAAACAGTCGATAGACATAAATGGATAGAGGCCCAGAATAACTACAGACACGTTATTAAAACAAAGAAAAACGCTTACTGGACGGAAAAAATCAACTCTGAACGAGGCGACCCCCAACGCATGTGGAGATCCCTCAATTCTGTCTTGGGACAGTCGACACAACTGCCAACTATAGACCTGTCTCCCAATGACGTTTCTAATTTTTTCCATAACAAAATACAAAATATTCTCAATAATACAACCTCTTCTGATGCACCATCTTACGAAGCAAACAATAAAGCAAAAATTAGCTCATTCGATGAGACTAATACAGCTGAAATTCAAAAGATCATCCAAAACTCAATATCCAAAAACTGCTCTCTCGACCCCATTCCAACATGGCTCCTAAAAAAGTGTTCTCACGAACTGTCTCCTTTCATAACTAAGATATGTAACATCTCCCTGAATTCTGGCGTTGTACCAAACCTCTTCAAGAAGGCCTTAGTCACTCCAATATTAAAAAAGACATCTCTCGACCCTGGTGATTTAAATAACTACAGGCCAGTATCCAACTTATCTTTCTTGTCGAAATTACTAGAGAAAATCGTCGCTTCACGCATCAACTATTTTATCGAATCACAAGATATGTTCGCCACCCACCAGTCTGCATACAGAAAGCACCACTCCACAGAAACGGGTCTCCTTCGATTACTTTCAGATGTAATCCTAGCAACAGAAACAGGCAATCTAGTTCTTCTTTCATTCCTGGATATGAGCGCAGCCTTTGACACAGTCGACCATCCGTTTCTTCTAAACAGACTGAACATATCCTACGGATTTCAGGGTAAAGCCCACTTGTGGCTGAAATCCTATTTACAAAATCGCTCTCAAAGCATAACTATAAATAAAGAAAAGTCTTCCCCTTCAAAGGTGATGACAGGTGTTCCCCAGGGCTCCGTGCTTGGCCCGCTACTTTTCACGCTATACACAAAAGACATCTTTAATATAGTAAAATCTCACGGTCTTCTCGCACATTGCTACGCTGACGACTGGCAGCTGTACTTTTACTCGACTCCAAGTGAATCTTTGCTTCTAAAAGACAAAATTTGTCTATGTATCGGAGAAATAGAGCGGTGGATGTCCTCTAATAAACTAAAATTAAATCCAACTAAAACCGAATTTCTCTGGACGGCCACATGCCGCCGGCAACATCACATAGACAACACTCCCATCTCAGTCGCAGACACTGACATTACTCCAAAATCCACAGTTAAACTTCTCGGAATACATCTCGATTCCAGCCTGAGCCTCAAAAAACAAATAAACAACACAACATCTTCTGCTTTCTACCACCTACGACGTATAAAATCCATCAGACGAAATATTCCCGTAGAAGCAACGAAATCTTTAGTAAACTCATTCGTTATTTCTCGCTTAGACTACTGTAATGGCATCTACGCAAACCTCCCAAAACTCGAGCTAAACAAACTTCAATCCGTCTTCAACGCAGCGGCCAGGCTTATCACCGGAGCTGCAAAATTCTCTCACATCTCTCACCATCTTCGAAACCTCCACTGGTTGAAAGTCCCAGAGAGAGTCAAGTTCAAACTATGTTTGCTGACATTCAAAGCAATCCATGGCATTGCTCCCACTTATCTAACAGAGCTCTGCATCCCTTTTACTGCAAACGACCGACAAGTAACACTCCGGTCAGCCACCACAACCATGGCCGGCAAGTTAACTGAAATCAATAGAGTTAACACCACAAATTTTGGCGATCGTGCTTTTGCGGTGGCTGGCCCAGCTTCGTGGAATAAACTACCACCTCATCTGAGACGAATTGACAACCTTGACCAATTCAAAATACACCTCAAAACTCATCTATTCCGCGAGTCTCACGACATAAAATAACAATAAACTCAAAGCGCCCTTGAGGTGAGGTTATCACAAAAACGGCGCTATACAAATCATCCCATTATTATTATTATAAGATAGGACAGTATGGAGGTCAATACTTTTTTCCTATCCGGAATATGAAAACAGCATGATGGTATGTATGTATGTTTGGAGATTTAAGTATCGAACTATTAAGTTTTCTTACATATATTATTGTGTATAGGTGGCTGCCATACAAATTGTATGAAGCAATGTCGTCACTAAATTCAATTTTTATAAAAATTGTTAAAAAAATTTTGAGATGTACTACTAAAATGTTAATATTTTTATAGAAAATTAAATTATCTAGTTGGGGTGTTTCGTCTTTTTTCAATATTTTTAAAAAATTTGGAAATATAGGCAGTTAAACTCATAAATTTATCATAAAAAAAATATTTTTCTTAATAAAAAATGTTTGAGAAACCCTGGAATTTTTTTGAAAAAACTGATTTGAGATATTATATTTGTCTATATTTGTACCAATTTTCAGCGTTCTAGATTTTATGGTTTCTGAAATATATGGAAAAATAAAGTAAAAATTCAAAAGTTGATAACCCCTGACTGAAACAAAAATTCAAAATTCTGAGTATAAAAGTTTTGTAGGCCTATAACTGTTTATATATTCTGAAATTTTGGGCTCTGTAAATTGAGCGGATCAAAAGTTATAAGGGGGACACACACAAACACACCCTGACACACGAAATTCTACTCCGAATTCTGAGTAAATCCGTGTATGGAACATATATGCTGCGAAGCCTCTAATTTGGTGTTTTTTGACTTCAAAGTAGGAAAAGCTGTGAAAATTATAGACCCTACATACAAATCTCGCATATCCTGGCTTGAAACATTGTCGATATGTTAAGAGAACAAAGTTCTCCTGAACAAATGGACAGTTGGACAATATCCTCATACATTCTCTAAACTAAGCATAAATGTTTGTGCTATAGATGAACGAAATCGGTCATGACAGGATTCGAACTCGTAACCACTGGATTACTAACTCAGCGCGCTAACTGCTCTAGCACTACCCATCTATCTCAGTACAAATTTTCATTCTCATATATGGAATCAAGTCAAAATTTCGCAATAATATTTATTAAGTGAGTTATTAAAGTGATAATAAACATCATAATATATCATATTCATCAAGATATACAATTTTTTACTCCTCACTAACCCAAGGGGAGTTATGATTTCGCAATTTTTAAGGGTATTTTTTAATTGCAGATTATCAACTAGTATCATGCTGAGATTGTATTCTGAAAGTTTTGTCACAATGTATCTGTGTGAGTGTGTGTGCTATGTACGGCGTGTTTTTTTTTTAATGAATATGTCCTTGTTAGACAAGTACATATACATCTTCCTAATTCCCCTAAAATAAGTATAAATGCTTGTTCTATAGGTGAACGAAATCGGTCGAGGCAGGATTCGAACTCGCGACCACTGGATTACTAGCCCAGTGCGTTTACCTCTGCCATCGACTCTTTATCGATTATAGACTTAAGTACTCATTCAATGCTTTCTCAATTTTTTTAACTGTCAAATATTTCAAAGAGACACCAAGCTCAGGAAAATTCAAATTTGAAATTGGCACATCATTTTCATAAAATGGCAATGAAGAGTTATCAAGCCACAACCCACTCGTTTTTACTAAGGCACAGCCACCAATATAGAAATTTTTCTTTTCACATATTACAAAGTGTAATTGGTCAAGTACCATTTATTTGTTTCACAGTAGATTGTCATTTTCTTTAACATGTTCTGTAACTGAATTTAAAACAACTGCGTTTGACATTGGCAGTATGAAAGTAAACAATCTATGGTTAGACATGAAATGTTTTTTTAATTTAATACAATGTATTTATAACACATATGTATACATTTTGGCCTTCTACACTCCTCCATATAAACTTTAACTATGATAATTTTCCATATTGATGATTTATAAACAATTAAAAAAATTCTAAACAATTAAACTTTTGACTTCGGTTAAAGGTTGGGACTAGGGACGAACATTCGGTTTCAGCCAAAATCTGACCTTCGTTTAAATCACTTTTAGTTTTAACACATTCTTAACTCACCTTCATTGTATCGCTTAGATAATAAAGTTTATTTCCTTTGTAAGTGGTTGATTCATTCCATATATCAGATAATAGTTTAACCAGTCTTGTTTCTGATAATATTGAAAATGGTACCCCATGATTTATATTTTTGAAATGCATATTTTGGATAATTTTCAATTTGCTTTTGAATGCATCTGAAAAGAAACAAGTACTAAAATTGATTAGGTCTTATATTTATGTTCACACATACTATACCGCCAAGTCCATCACGGGGTAGGCAGAGAACAGAACACTACATTTTTCTATCTTGACACACATCTATCGCCTTTTCTACATTCATACATGTTCACCTGGTATTAAAAGTAAATTATTAAAATTTATATTCTTGGTAACATGGATGGTTTGCAATGGTAAGATTATTCTTTATTTTAGCAATGAGCATTTTATTAGAACAATAATATAAAGGACCTTCAGTCCCTAAAATGAAAAGAAATTGAGGCAAGATTTGTACCTAAGTCAGGCCACAGAATTACAAATACTTTATTTATTATTGTTATTTGAATTTATATTTGGTGTGTTGGAACCAGCAGTCACTTCTCCAACTGACTTCACCTGAGTTATCTCCTTACCTGTGACTCAACATATAACAATATTTAAGGACTTACTAAAACTGAAGACAATTATTACTTAAATGGCTCTTGTAACCTCAAATGGAGGAACATTGGCCAGAGTCAAGTTTGTTATAAAATTGTGCATTTGTTAATTACCTACATTGAAATGAACGATAAATTATAAATGATGTGGAATACAAAAAAATATGATGATAATAATTCAAAAAGTTAGGAAAAGAAGTTTTTTTAATTGGAATTTGAAACTGAAATCACAGTTTGATGTTATTCTGCCTGATAAATTTTGTAAGAACATTAAGTACTTGAAGTTCATTAAGGCTGAATAAGGAGGAATTATTTTGAATTTAATCAAGAGTGTTAATAATATTGGGAACTTAGATTTAAGGCAATTGAAAAATATGTAATCCAAGCTACCTTCTTCTTGGCTACATTGATAAAGATATGAGTTCTTAATACCCAACCTAGCTATGTGTAAAGGGGAACAACAGTGTCTGAATCTCAAACGGCTTATGACGGAAGATTCATGTCTGCTACAACGGAATTTGGCAAAGCAGAGTTTGACAGGGTTAAATTTTTGAATCAATGTATAATATTTTGTGCCTTTTGAAATTGAAGATGAATTATAATGTGTATTCCATTTTATCAACATAGAAGAATGATCAAGAGGCAGGATGTTTTGAATCAAATTAAATTTGTATCTGTAAGGATCACTCAATGAAATAGCACATATAACTAAATTATCAGCTCAATCATTTCCAATAATGCCATGGTGACCCGGAATCCAGCAATAAATAATGTAGGTACCTACATTAATGAAATAATTGTGAACCTAAAATTCTTACTTGAATCATAAAACTATTACCTGTAGCCCACGGAAGTACTTACCAGGTTCAATTTGTAAGACAAATAAATTTTGTAGTATAATTTCTTTGTCAATATTACATTTTTCACAAATTTTGATCATATTCTGAAGATGGCATCCGGTTAAATTTTCCAATGCATTGTTACTACAGATAATATCTGTGTACATACGAGGTGTTACTTGAAAATAATTAAGAAAGACATCTTTAAAATTGTCACTTTCTACAGCAGCCGAGTACAAATGTTTATTACATTTGCTTGATAATATTATTGGTGATCTTAAAGCATTTTTGAAGAAGGTGTATTTTTTAATTTGTGTTATACTTATGAATTTTCCTGCAGTGAATGAATTAACTTGCAATGAAGATTTGATGCTGTTAGTCAATAATGATTTAAAACTATATCCAAACATCTTAAAGTTTTTTTTGTGAAATTTAAAGGGTTATCTAATTTTTAGGTATAAATTTAAAAATAAAAATGCACGAAATGTTTCGAAAACTTTCTTCATAATATAAGTTTAGTTTACAAATTTATACTGAATAATTGACAGATATTTGTTGACATTTAAAAATAGTGCAACCCTAGACTGTCAGTAAGAATGATACAGATTCTTCTTCTTCTTCTATTTTATGGGCATTTCATCGTTGCCAATGTTCTCGCCCTTTTTCTGTAATTATATTATCTTGGAGGAATGAGTAGATGATATAATATTATTTTTTATGGCGAGACAGATAAGTTGAAAAGTCTTACACACTTCGGAGTAATAAACCAACGCTGCCAGTTACGGGAGGAGAAAAAAAAATAATAATAATAATGATAAAAATTGGTTTTCCTTAGATGATGACATGTGATGAATGACCGAGATGAGAAAACAAAGTTTATATACAATAAATACAAGAGGTGTTTGATTTATTTACAGATGACTGAATTCTATATTTGGATGTTATTGATAGAGATGAATGAAGCTATACATTTATATACAGGGGGAGATGCAATTGAGAGGACAGAAGGAATATTCATAGGGAGAGGAAGCTTGAGTCTAATAAAACTATTATATAGAGGGGACTTGTTAAACAGTTTACAGCCAAGGAAAATGTTGTTTATATTACCCTCTTCGAGACCACATTCGCAGAGAGATGTATCTTTAACTCGAATTTTGCAAAGGAAAACCGGAGAGCATGTATGGCCAAGTCTTATTCGACATATGACAGATAAGGGTTTTTTTTTAATTGGGATGTCAGAGAACCAACGTTTGACAGGGAAAGTCTGTTGAATAGATGCATAAAATTGACTAGAAGTCAGACAGTTTGTGTGCCACAGTTGTTCCCAATGGGACATCATCTTTTTCTTAATGAGGGGAAACATATCTTCCAGGAATAGGTACCAATGGGAATCATCCCCATTTATGGATGCTTCTTTTGCCAGTACATCGACTTTGTCGTTACCTTCGATTCCACTGTGACTTGGGATCCATGCGATAGAAACGTTAGTTCCTGACATGCCCAGGTCTAAAATTTTATGTTTGATTTGGAGGACTGTTAAATGGTTGAGAAGATATTTTGGGTTGGAAGAGATTGATTGGACTGCACTGAGAGAATCGGAGAATATAATGGCACTTGACATGGACTGTGTAGAGATGAAATTGAGAGCTTCAAGTATGGCCAAACATTCAGCGTTAAATATGGAAGTTTCTGGAGGAAGTTTGAAGAGGCCAGAGGAGTCTAGGGTTGGGCAGTAATAAGCTGCTCCCACCCTAGGGAAGTCGTTTTCTGTTTTGGATCCATCGGTAAATATGGAGATGTGATTAGGGAAGTTGGCTTGTATAGTATCCCGGAAAAGTTGAGGAGTACGAGAGTCGTACTTCAAAAGGTTCAGATGGATTATAGGAGGAAAAAATGTATTTGATTCATGGGGGCAAGAAAAATATGGAAATTTGCTGTCTGAAAAGTAAGGAGTGGTAGACGATTTTAAGAGCTTATAACTATCAATAAGAAGAGGTAGTTTTTTTTTATTTTTCCAGAAATGTTTGGATACTGAATATTCGGTTAAAAGTTGAATTTTTGGGATGATTGGGTGATTTGAAATACGCGCCGCTTTTAACAGGAATTTATCTGCGAGTGCTTGTCTGCGGAGGTGAAGAGGAGGTTCCATGCACTCGATTTGAAGGGCATTGATTGGAGATGATTTCATAGCACCAAGGATGATGCGAAGGGAGCGATGTTGAATTTTATCCAGTTGACTAGTGACATATTTAGGGGCTGGTTCGAGTAAGAAGGAAGCATAATCAATATGGGAACGAATTAGGGCATTATACAGCAGCTGAAGGGTTTTAGGATGTGCACCCCACCACACACGAGATACCGACCTTAGAATGTTTAAGGCTTTCTCACATTTTGAGCTGATGTATTCTACATGTTGTTTAAAAGTCAACTTGGAGTCAAAAATGAGGCCAAGAAATTTAGTAGAAGATACCGTGGGGATTGGAATATTTTCAAAAAAGATATTTAGTGGTGGATGGGATCTTTTTTGGGAAAATATCATAACTTGGCTTTTTTGCGGGGATAGTTATATTCTAATTATAAATGAAAACACAGACGATGAAAATTTTTATGGACTGACATACCTACAATTTTTTTATATTTGTTGAAGATTTTAATAATTTTGAACATATGTAAAATATTATGGCACTTTATTTGGCATTTCATCACTGTACTTTTCAGTATATATAACAAATATGCGTCGCAATTCACAAAACTTTTGCGGAAGAAACATCACACGCGTAAATAATGTTTATCCCTTGGAGGAGTAAGTTTATCCTGTCTCCAAAATACAGTCAAAATGACTATGGTGCTACTATTCTTCCACGAAGTGGCTCTTGAGTACAGTGATATGCTTGAGTATAATGTTCTGTGTGGCTACAGCTCGGAGCTCGGAAGAGCCCAGCATCTTCAATGGGCTTGCATGTTCTTCGTGTCCTAACGATCTCTGTCCTAAGATGGTCCTGCCCCTTTGCAAATCGTTGCTCCTTCCAGGCTGTCATCAAAATATTTTAAAGATTTATCTTTCTTCAGATACCTATAGTACTCAAAAGACATTACAGCGTTCAATGGTGAAGGCTATCTAGGAATTTTATTTTTTTTATTATTTAAGTTTTTTTCAGTGAAAACGTTTATTGAATAGCTTTTACATTAAATACCTACTATCAGTCAGTCACTATCCAACACTTGAGTCGAATTTATTGTCAGTCTCTATTACCTACAATAATATTGATGTAAAGTAAACTTATAATATTTTCTTCTCGAATATACCTACATCTTTATTTGTTTATTATACACTATGTGCCGCCGTTGGCGAATGTAAATATGAAGGAGTAAGCAATCAGCAATCGTTTTTATTGTCATAGAAAATATGTATGTACTTATATAAAATTTCAGTAAGATGGGAAGTGGTTTAAATTGGATGGATTATAAGCATTGTAAATAATAAAGTATTGGCCAAACCACTTATTTCTTATGTGTATACAAAATTTCTGCAAGATCAGACTATGGTAGGGGTTTGAAATTTGATTGAATTCATGCGTTGTAAAAAGTTTCACACATTTTTATATATAATCATCGGAAGCAAGTGGGAATATTGAAGGCGATCCCACCATCCGCCCAGACTCGTTCCAGGAGAAGAAGTCTCCTATTCGAGTCCGCTGATAATACGCCGGCAAAGATGCGTATAGGTGCGAGGAGTGTGACCTACGAGCTACCAGCTACCCCCGGGCAGCCTGCACGTCAACACCCCACCAGCATCCCCTCGCAACCGCCAGAAGGGCGGCCTCCAGGAATGCGCACCCCAAGAATCAGTTTACCCTCAAAAGCCCTGCATATACTATCGTATACTATCTCTTTTGTATACCATATTATATATACCACAGTGTCTACCTATTTTGACACAAAATGTCTTGTTTCTTTGACATGAAAACAAACAGAGAAGAACAGAGGCATCAACTCCTTATACATAGCAAAACAAATAATAAATAGAGAAAAGCATAGTAAGCAAGTTATAACATAAGATGAGCAATATAAAAGAACAGAGGTATCAACTCCTTATACATATCAAAAAAAAAAAAATATAATAAATAAATAAAAAAAAAAAAAAAAAGGTCATAATAAGCAAGTTAAAACATAAATGTGCAACATATAATACAAATAACAGAGGCAAAATAAGAAGAACAGAGGCATCAACTCCTTATACATAGGTATCAGACAAATTTAAATAACGAAAGGCAAATGAAATATAATATCAGATTTAAAATACATAAATTAAAGCACTACAAGAAGTCAAAAGTATATAGGAATAGTGCACGAAATAGAAAATAAACGAATATATAATTTTTATATATTCGAGAATTTGTGCATTGTTGGAGAGAAAAGTGGGAACTGCTTAGAGGAGATGGCGCTGAGTCCACCGAGGAGTCTTTCTTTTCCCAGTGATGAATGTGGTTATGGAATGAAACTCGTATGTTTCTGTGTGTTGTTTGTCCCCCTGGGACGCGGTGGTTGTTCGGATGTGCCCTCAGCCATGCATGCTTCCGTGTGCGACTGGTCTGCGTGTGCTCTGAGTCTGACTATTTAGCATATTTCATGTTCTTTTGAATGCTATTTCTTTTGTTTTTATTTTGTTATTTTCTTGTTGCAAGTGGGAATAGAAAATTTTATCAATATTGGATGCTGGAGAATGGTTTAAAATTGAATTGAACAAAAGCATTATTAGGGGTCTGGTGATGGCCACAGCCAATACCTACTAAAAGACACCAATACCTACCCTACCTCATGAAGCTATAATACTAATCTACCTACTGTCTTCTAGTAGGTCTTGCTAAAACCCACTCGTTTTTTTTGCTATCATCAGTGTGTCTGTGTGTCCCCTTATAACTTGATCCACTCCATAGACCATTCATTCCATTCAATGCACAGAGCCCAAAATATAGAAAATTATAGGCCCACAAAACTTGTTTTTTTTTCAAATTACAGAGTTTCTCAAACATTTTTTATTAGAAAAAAATATGATAAATTGATGTGTTTAACTGCCTATCAAAACCCTCATGATTACCCATATCATGGATATGATTATTATATGGAGTTCTATAATATCTTTAAATGTCATAGAACTCCATATGATAATTATATCCATGATATGGGTAATCACGAGGGTTTTGATTTCGCCGGTCGGACCAAACTTGCCCCCAGGACACATACCTAAAAACTGGGACATGTCCTGGAACTTATGGTAGCCCTAGTCTGTTTTTGGAAATATTCCACTCACGATAATGACAATATCATCTGCATAGACTATGGCTTTAAACCCCTTTTTCTCGAGTTTGATCAATAGTTCATCCATTACCGGGGTCCAAAGTAGGGGTGACAGTACCCCCCTGAGAACAGCCCTGGTCAGTTGATGCCCTTACCGTTTCACTGAATGGGGTTGCCAATACTATTCTAAATTCACTAGTACAAATATCGGCAAATAACTTCAGAAATTTCAGAGAGGGGGACTATTTGCAGACAGTAAAATAAAATTAAGCTCTGCGTAGCAAACATGATTTATCAGTCTGCTGATACCTATAAATGCCATGATGGCTATATGGTCAGTCTATTCCTGAAAGTTTAAGTAATACCTAAAAATATGTAAAAAAATGAACAATACACTGTTATGACAAATATTGGAATACACTGTAATTATAGCAAGTTTGAATAAATTAAGACATATTGAAAGAATGAATACTCGAGTATTATAGATATATAACTATGTGCAAATGACAGAGGTCCCTCAAGGAAAGACTGGTATGACCATGCAACTATCTGAAAAAGTAAAATAATAATATATGCAATATGAATTAAAGTCCGCGAACAAGTAAATAAGGCATCTGTCGTATCTGGATGTTTGGAAAATATGATCTGGAAATATAAACACATTCGTATTGACAGTAAGGTCAGAATATATAAGACATGTGTGTGACCGATCATGACGTATGCTGTGGAAACGTGACCAGTCACCGTACGAACCAAGGGGCTCCTAAGGACAACGGAGATGAAGGTCCTAAAGTCAATCACTGGTAAAAATGTCCGAGATCGTGTTCGTAATATTCAAATAAGGAAAACATTTGGAATAGAGGACAACGTTCGATGGAGTAGATCCAGGAGAAGGCATTGGAGGGACCACGTAGCCAGGATGGACTTGCATATATAGCAGTGAATGAAATTCCTTCTGGCCGCCGCCTACTCGGTAGACCACCCAAAAGATGGAAGGATAGCTGGACTTCGTCATCCCAGGAGACATAGTTTCTGGAGAACAGACCAACTTAGGTCTACTAAACGAAGAAGAAGAATATGAATCGCTTAAGATGTGTGTAAGACTTGATTATCTATATATACCCACCTCATTAAGGACATTTTGTACATATGTAAATTTTGAAATACACAGTAAAAGTGGTAAGAATACATGTCATCATGGTGATATTACTGATAGGTATGCTCATCAACAACCTCTACTCATATCAAATCTGCTTTATTCGTATAATAAAAATTAACAGAATAAAATACACCAAAAAGAAATATTGTAACTACCCGTTTTCAACATGATAGTGAATCGTATAGTTTAGTCAACAATAATTTAGTAACTTTATCTACCGCATCATTCATTTTCACACTTCTACGCAAAATACTGTTTCACTATAAAAGGATGTTATGATATGAGTAGTAATATTTCTATAAGTTTATTGTGAATTTCAATTATGAAGTATGAAGGATAAAATAAAAGCAAAATGAAATTATATTATTTAATTGACAATTACATAAATTTTTTACAAAGATGGCAATATGTTGATACTAACAGAAATAAAAAAATAAAAAATATAGAGATATTATCAAAACCTTTTCTATATTATATACAGTTAATATATTCACATTAATATAATGTACCTATTACAATCAAATAAAAATATTACTGATGTGCTATGTAAAAATATTGAAACAGTGCTATTTTTTTTATTACATAATAAAAAATGACCAACATATCAAGTGCTGTTTAAAATACAGATCTTTATAGCATGAATGTTTTGAAGAGCCTTTTGAATTTTGCATTAATTTTATTTTGTAATAGTTTACTACTATATGTGTTTGCTGTCATTCATTACAATTAGATTTTTCACAAAAGGTGAAAAAGAGAAATAAAATTACACTATGCCATTAAGCTCTTTATAAACCAATTTATAAATTTGGGCATGATTTGAGTCTATACGAGCATGTAGTAATGTCAATATAGATTTATGACACTATTCAAGTCTCAGTAATGTGAAAAATTATGAAAGAAACCTGTCAATATAGAAATAAGATTCAAAACTCTAAAAACATTACCCAAATTCTTAACTGTTGATTTCAAAGAATATTATATACCTAAAACCCGACAAAAATCTGTTTTTATATCAATGAACCAAATAAAAAAAAAACAATTGAAATTTACTATATATGTACACATTTTTGATATAAATGAAAAATACAATAGCAAACAATCACCTAAGAATCATGAATAATGAAAATCTCTAAAGTAATTCAATGTTTGAGTAGTACTCTTTGAAACCTTTACTGTAAATAATATTTAAGTACCAATTATTTCAGTGAATGCACATTAATCAGTATAAAATATATTATGCAACGATTGAAAAGACAAATAAATGCATACTTCACATTTATATCAAGTACACACTTTTTCCTTCATTAAACATCTCAGTCAAACACCATGATAAACAAACATTAGTGCAAATACAACTCAAATCCAGATATAATTCCCTACTATTAAAATAAAAATGCCTAAAACGAGTATAAAAAATTGCATTGCAGGTTAATTATTAATACTCACAAAAGAGTATTAAAGTAATCTATGAAAATAAGGTGGGAGTTTAGTTCAATGAGACATTTCATGCAGTCAATACACAAGTTAATGTTGTGAAAATTCTATACAATCAGTTTTGTATGTGCATTCACGTCCAAAGATCACATATCGCTCATTTGCGAGAACAACGCCATAAGTCGAAAAATCCAATATTTGAGTTAATAATGCAGAAATGTTGTGTTTATCAATATTACAGTGAATATATATGACAGTGAAACAAAGACACATGTGCTGTTTCTTCCGCACTTATAGAGATATTGTACTGAGAATAGGAGTCAACATGAATATTGATAAACACATCATCTCTGCATTATTAACTAAAAAATCGGATTTTTGACTTATGTCGTTGTTCTCGCAAACGAGCGATATATCGACTGCTTCTGAAAACAGTCATTAACGGTGAATGCGTAATTTGACTAATAATATTACAATTTTAATTGGTTTTCTGCCTAAATTTTGTGGTTTATTTTGTCGTTTACAGGAACAAAATAATCTGTGGTTATTCGTAATATGGTCTTTTGACAATAATTTTTTGGATATAAATCTTCATATATTATTATAACCTAATATAAAAACTATATCTTATATAATCATTTATAGATAGTGGCTTTAGTTATTATCATTCCAGTTATATGTTTAAATGAAGCAAGGTACTCTACCACATACTTAGAATGAATGAGTTTGTACAATTATTGCATGAACAAAATCCCACCTTAAAACTTAATATTATGGACCAAAAATTATACACATAAAATTAACAAATAGATGCCAATCTATGGAATCACAATTATTATTAAAAAAATATCACATAATTAAAATTTGTAATTAAAAAAATCTTAGTATTATTTTTCATAAACTTATTCATAAATGTCATATAGTGCAAAACATTTTTATTCAATTATACATATACCTAGTTTTAATAACTACTTAAATAAAAATTACGAGGCATACAAAAGATACGTATCAAAAAATAATTATCTTAACTAAGACACAGGACTAAATATTTGACTGATATAAATAAACAAAAAAAAATACTGGGATCGAATAAAGGAAATAATATATGTATGTTATTTCAAATAAATATTAGAAAGGGTTGCAGTTTACAATGCACAAGAAAATGCTCAGGATAATAAAATGCATGCATATAAGGAATGAATGATACTCGTAAAAATATTTAAAAAAAAAACATATTTAAATAATAGTACAGGTTCATCACGGGGGATACGTTCTGGTTTATCGTTTGCGATAAACGAAGATGTATAATGTCCAATTTCATGTCATATTGTAAATATTTTATGTTATATTTTTTATACAGTACATAATTTGAGCAAAGCAAACAATTCTTCCAACTCAATGTGAATATAATTTTACGTTAAAAATAATAGTTCCTTTTTAAAAAAGTAAAATAAAATGTCAGATTCACTAGTTATTAAGTGACACAAAATGAGTCTATATTGAAACTTTGTGATACATATATCATTTTGATAATACGCAAGTTTTTGATAGAAAATACACGTAATAAATGCTTCATAAAAATTAAAAATATACACAAAAATTACAACTTAATAATAAAAAAGAATAAGTAGAAAAGGCTACCATAAAACTAAAATTAATTTCAAGAATAAATAGATAGTT
Organism: Molanna angustata; assembly: GCA_963576475.1. Taxonomy (NCBI): domain Eukaryota; kingdom Metazoa; phylum Arthropoda; class Insecta; order Trichoptera; family Molannidae; genus Molanna; species Molanna angustata. Next base: position 26,116,971 of record OY754968.1, on the reverse strand, counting down.
AATAATAAAGCACCATAAAGAGAAAAATTAATATCTTTGCACATCACATAAATGAATTAGTTTGTATACAAAATATAAGATCATTTGAAATTCATTTTCTACCGAAATAAGGCTGATAACATTTGAGGCAATGAATTAGGTACATTCATAGATTTTTATATAATATGCTAGATGTAGTACTCAGTGCAAAAAGTGTGTCATGGAATATCATGCGTTTGACGTTTTGGCTGGCAACATATTTCAGTTTTCCTTACATTTCAACACATCCTAGATAACTGTTCTCTAAATCTTAGTAAACAAATTTTTTTTCGATAAATAAATCCGAAAACAATTCACATTAGTCGTTATTCTCTATAGAAAAACGATGTGGTCTGGAACTAAAACGTCAAAAATCCCCCGGAAAAATGCCTCACTTCGATTCATAAAAAATTTACTAACTACGACATCTAGTATATTATAATGAAAATCTATGGGTACATTTATATAATATAGCATGTATATCATGAAACTTATTGATAAACAAAATTGCAAATTAATTTATAGTTTTGATGCCAAATAATATGAAGCCAGCCACAAAACCACACAAGTACAAAATCAACCATTGTGGAATAGTGTAGGTACATTGTTTCACTTCTGTTTTTATATAAGTAGTCAATTTATAAAAAAGATCAACTATATTAAACATGTAAACAATTACAGTTAAATGAAAGTTATGTTTTAAATAATTATAAGAGCAGAGCAGTGAGAATGGTTTAAAATGTCTAGTGTCAACTAACACAAACTTGATTTTTAATATGGCACTGAATAATCAATCAACTTGGTTTAGGTGAAATTCAAATAATGAATTTATATTTTTTTAAATTATATCCATTATGATATATTTATGTATAGTTTTGAGATTTAGATAAGTTAATAAAATTAAATATAAATAAAAAAGGAAATATAACCATGAAATACCTTTAAACTATTAAAAACAATTATTGGCATATAATACAAAAATAATGCAGATTCATAAAATACTCTTAAATGGTATTTTTAAAATATAAAATATACCATTGGAGTTATTAAAATAATATGTTTCCATTTCACGTAGATACATATTGACTAACAATTTTGATGTCTTAATAGATGTATTAATACAATTAAATGTGTCAGAGAATAGACAAATAATTTATAACCAAAAAAGATGTTCACAAAATTGGAGGTGTATGTATTATAAAAGAGGAAATACGCATTTCTAAAATACAATGTCAAAATAATTTTGTTTTTCATTTCGGTCTTGTTAAAATTAAATACCAAAAACCTATTACTAAAACCAGCAGGCTGCCTTTGACCAGCAAATGATTATATTAGGCTGAACTAGCAAAAGGTTGTAGCACACCTGTGCAAAGGAAGTGCAAAGGCTGATACAAAACAGTGACTCTTGAAGATATCTCGTGGTGGCAATATGGCCGCAAAGGGAAAAGAAATGATAGGAATGCCTTTTTTTAAATTCCAATTATTTATAAACACACAAGTACATGTAAATATGGGGTTAACTTTTATAGTACCATTTGGTATGTTTTAAGATCTATATTTGCAGTCGTGTGTAGTTTGTATACAACAAAATACTTGTGGTATCATTTTACAATTATGAAAAAAAGATTAAATATGATACTTAGTTGTAAAACAAACTTAGAACAAAACCAAAACATTACATACATAATATAATAGGTATATACATACATAAGGAAAAATTAAATCAGAAAATTATGGTTTAACAGGAAGACTATTAGAAATATTAATATAACACTATTAATGTAATTGTTGTGTGCTTTTAAATATTAATAAACCAGAGATATATTGTTATAATCATCTAATATAAATTATTATTCCAGTTTAAGTAACAATTACAATATAAAAATAAATTGCAAACCATATAAACTCAAATGAATAATCATGGTAATAGTAAGACACATTTGAATGGTTCTCAATGTTAATGATACAAAAGTATACAATATACAATTGAAGTTTGTATAATGAATTAGGTGACAAACTTTTTAATACAATTGAAGTTTGTATAATGAATAAGGTGGCCAGCTTTTCAAGACAATTGAAGTTTGTATACTGAATTCGGTGACGAACTTTTCTATACAATTGAAGTTTGTACAATGAATTAAGTGACAAAATTCTCTATACAATTGAAGTTTGTATAATGAATTAGGTGGCAAACTTTTCAATAACTAGGCCAAGGTCACAGGAAAAAATAGGAATGTGTAAATAAAAACTGTTTGAGACAATTTAATTTTAATACTTAAAACCTAAGTTACAAATTATATTTTAGTAGACAGTTTAGGCCATTCTTCTTCACATATGAACAAAGATATTTTCAATTTTACTTAAATTTTATTCAGATATCAATCTCTCTGTTAATATTTTAAATAATTTATTCGGTCAAAAAATTTTCTTTAGTCTTTTAGTTTTTATATATTTAGCCGAAAAACATTCCCAATACTTTTCCTATCACCTTTGAAAGAAATTTTGCTGAAGGAAAATTTCCCTTCAGCCTTGTATTGATTACAACTATTTTTTTGAAACAAGTACAATCAAAAATGCTCAAATTATTTTGCTTATTCCTACTCAATAATGATAATTTATTTAGGTAATATACAATCTAATTCACAAAAGGACAAAAAATATCTTTTCATAGTAAAAAACTTACATATAAAATATTAAAGTACCTATCCATTTTATAACTGCTATATTTTTATATATATTTAATAAATATTTATTTATTCCATAAGTCAAATCACACTATTACATTTAGCTCGGACAGCTATGGAAAAGCTTTTTAACCAGACAAGTGTGATAATATTGAATCATACTAAATTGCAATCACAAAATTATCAATATTATATTTAACATAATATATGTAGTTGATCATAATTAGTAAAGGGTCAGCAGAGAGATGTAGGTTCCCCTTCCAAAGTGCATGCTACAGTCTCAAGCTTGTGGGCTAAATGCATTTTATTACAGTGAGGATCCATTTCTAACGCTATAATAACTTGTTCTCTATATTTGTTCACATATATATACAATTCTTTCAATGCAGATATTGTATCAAATTCATTAATCTGTTGTACAGATAACTGTTGCATAGATGTGCTCATTTCTTGGTCTGTTATTTGAGGTAAATTAGACACTGCTTGGTAAAAATGATAAACCATATCACGATAAATTGGGATGTCCTTTGCAAAAAGCAATTTATTAGAAGGAGAATCTTTACAGAGTCTATGTTCAGTCGTAGAACAGGCATCCATAAATGTTTGGGCTATTACAGAGAGACAGGAATCAACAGTCATGGTTTTATTGATATCAAATATAAAATTAGGATTTTTAATAAGGTTAACCCAAAACCTTAAGGGTAAACTATTAGACTTCCATGCATGTACAACTTCAGGATTAGCAATTCCATGCATACGAGCAGCCTCATCAAATAAGTCAAACAACCATTTAACTGCAGGAGGTAATATATCATTAACAGTTAAAATTGTGCTAAAAAAGTCATCAACAAATTTATTAATAGTTCCCTTGGTAGATAAGAGCCTAGTTAAAAATATTTCTGGAATAGCTTTGTGAGTATGTTCAGAGGTTTTATTAGCAAAATGATGGTAATCAGATGGCTTGACAAGATGATAAATGTGGGAATTATTATCAGATTCCATGTCCCCATTAATTATTCTTAAATGAGCGTTGGAACAATACATTCCTGTACAGTTTCTACATGGTTGCTTGTAATTATTGGTGTTAAAACTATCATTTTGCCTTGGAATCAGCGACATAATAGCCGATTCCTTGACACCGTAATGTGCTAAAGTATTAAGTTTCTTCCATCCATTGATGGTTTTTGTGGTGAGATCTTCATCTTGTAAAATTAAATGACCCCCTCTACCATGTCTCCACTCGAGATCTACTTCATGGACGGACGGTCGCATAGAATAAGGAGTATTTTTAAATAGAGCATCTAATATCTTCGATTTAACCTGAGAAATAGTATCACAATCCAGCACTTTACACTGTACTTTTTCATCAAGGTCATCTTGTAATATATGAAGAGTGACAACTTGATGATCAATTTGTTCTTTAAGCAACCTTTCTTCGGAAAGACAATATCTGGCTTCGTGTGTTATAGCATCTACAAGCCCTTTCTCAACTTGGTGTTTTATGGCTTTAAATAATAAAAATAAAGAAGAACCAGCATAATCTTTCAAATAATAATACATACATAAAGCCATCCAGTTTGTTAACATTTTTTCTACAACACTTTCTGTTCGACGCAACATTAATTGAGGATGTTTTGTGCACACAGATTTATCTATTAATCTTAAAAGTAAACACTTTAATATGTCAGTAGCATACTCCATTTTACCCATTAATACCACCATCAATAAAGAGGCTACATTCACTTTATCTCTGATATTAAATGTCTTTTGTGCCTCTAGCGTGTCAATGAAGGATAGCAAGAAGCACTTATTATTGATGAGTTGCTCAAACTGAAGCATTGCAGCATCGTAATTAGTTCTTGGTCCGTTTATTAATGATTTTTGAATATTCAAAATAGGATGATCTGAAACACCTGGGAAAAATACGTTCATCACATAATTGATATGATCCAGAGTTGGAATTCCAGAATTTTCAAGATCAGCAGCTAAGTCTGACATATCAGTTTGTAATTCCGCAAATGCTTGTTTGCATTCTAATCTGACGTTGCTTTCTAATGTATCCATTTGAATTTGGATCCTTTTATATTCCCGCTCAGCTTTAGTACTTCTTCTTCTATAAACCACCAACACAACCATAAATATAAAAACTAAAAACATTGTACCAGCCGCCGTTCCGGCTATAGCTTCCGGAGGAAAAGTATAATTTTTCATAACTTCATATCTCAAATACCCCAAAGAATATTTCAATGACTTCCCTATTTTGATGACAACAAGAGGAAGATTTACTTCTTTTATTTGAATTCCATTTTCATCAGTGTTAGCTGGTTGCATTTCAGGTGGTGTACACACTAATTGGGACATTGTAAGACTCGTTAGGTTACAAGATCTAATTCCAATAGTAACAGAAACATCAGTTTCATCACTTGCCCGATTTAAATTTTCACCTTCGATAACCAGAGTGTCCCCTTTATAAGATTTAATCTTATTGGGAAATGTGTAGACTTGGGGATCTTCCACATATACCATTTGAGCCCGTAAAGAATGAAAATGCTTTTCTAAATCTTGAACTGATTCCACTAAATCCATTGTAAAACCAATTTTCAATACTACTTGAGGTTTAAGAGAACCACTCTTCACGGAAGCAAGTTTCATTATTTCTGCAAATTTGTCATTTATAGCAGGACTTGGACACTCCATTTGATTAGAGTTCAGCACTGAACATACTGTACGGTTAACAGGGTCAACGTCGCTGCTATAAAATACATTCATCTCTGGTTTTTGTATACTATGCAGATTTGTGCCATGAATAGTTATCATGCGACCACCAGATACAAAACTTTTCAATGGTTTTATTTCCATAATAGTTGGATCAACGACGTAATTGAAAAGGTTTCCATATAATGTTCGATTAGCGTTGTCAATAGAAATTGTTAGAGTCTGTATGACTCTAGGGTTAAGCGCTTTAGAAGTTACACAAATGAGTCTGCTATTTGATGTTTGTGTAGTATTGACTTGACACACTAATTCATCTAAATAGGCAAATATTTTAGAACCGATATTCAAATATTGACCAGCAATAGCAAGTTGAGTACCTCCAGAAACGGGGCCAATCGAAGGATGTATTCCTTGAAGCTTAATATCTTTGTAGCTAAATTGCACTGCTGATTCCGTGTATCCTGCATCGTTGCCAACAATAACTGGCGCAATAATAGACTCGTTTGATGCTCCGGTTCGACAAGTAATACTCACTGAAACTTCAAAGTCAACAATTTCACAGGGAACATCTCCTATGCGAACTTTTCCCATGACTTCTTCCTCTTTTAGACCAAGATTACTTCCTTCAATTGTCACAAGTGTACCTCCTTCAATTGGTCCACTCAACGGCTTTATCATGTCGATTCGGGGTCTTGGACATTCTGCTACAGGTGGTTCTAAACAAGATTCACTGTAAGAACATGAGTTACTACACCATGTACACCGATATATACTGTTCCTGGTTATGCACAAAGAACAGTCAGCATGTTCCCTGTGGGATCCTAATATTTCACACTTATACAAAGTTATTTTAATGGTGTCTATATAATGTTTCAGATTCCACACGACTTTAACTGTGACATTATATTCACCCACATTTTCTTCATAGGAATATGTTGTTTTATCACACACTATGAAACGGTTAGATTCCACTCTTGCAGGCACAATCATTTTAGCAACTTCAATACTGACAACACATTGAAAACCAGTGTGGCCAGCTTGAAGGTGAGGAAGATTTTCTACTTGCAACACAAGTTCAAAAGGTACATTATTTGGTATAAGAATAGGTTTTGGATAATGTTTAATTCTAGGACAATGTCCCGCACCATGATTTAAAAGTTTATTAGGATTATTTTCTCCGCTTATCACTGTTCGCTGACACACAGATGAATTATGAGTACACTTATTATCATAAATACACCAGTTACATGCCCATTGACTGGTCACGCATTTCTGACAACTAGTGTGAACTGAACAATCAAAGAAGGAAAAGCTTCGAGACACAAAGTCTTTATTAGTTTCTGATGAATGGACAGAAAGTGGAACGAAAATATGGTCTAAAGAACCTGGAATATTGGGTCTATGATGAACAGTGGGAGTAGGACATGCCAGTCCATTGGCAGTTACTACAGCATCTATAGGAGGTGCTGAGCCAAAAACACATTTATACTTGGCCCCTGATGGAAGTTCGGGCAATGTACGAATTGTCAACTTTACCGTGGCCATTTCACTGATCGGTATTCTATCGGGAAGTACTTGTTCAAAATCTATACATTGCTGACCAGTGTACTGTGAAAGCCATCGTGGGGCACTGTGTGTGCCTTTTTGGCAGGCACTTTGAACAGTACATCGTTTCTCTAGAGAGCACCATCCACAATATGGATCATTAGATTCTAAACAAGCAGAACAATTGGTGAATGAAGCACAATGTTCTACGGGTAAGGAAAATATTGAATGTCTTGACAATACATAAAGACTATTTCTGTTTCTTGAGAAAGTTGTGTCTGGAAGAATGGAACTTCCTGGGGATAGTGATATTTCCCCATATTCAAAAGCTTTCGAACTTCCCAATACAACCTTCTTAAGAGTTCCATTTCTAGTGCCAAAAAATCCAATAGTATGTGCTCCAGTGATTCCAACTGTAACAGATGTCAGATGTGTACTATTGTAATCCTTAACAGCATTTCCAAGTATAGGAAACATTCCACTTATTTTCAATCCCACTTCACAGAAATTAAGAATGTTTCCCGTAGTACCGGCACTAGGACATTTCCCATCCGAGATCATTCCAGAAATATACGCCATATTTCTAGATTTGGTACTTCCATTAAAGCACATGTGGATATTTTCATCAAACTTAGCTTCAATATCTAGTAGGGAATAAATGCAAATGGCAGAACGAGATGATGGCTCATTAGTGATTCCTCGCGATGGACTGAACACTCCAACAAGTACTGGATCATGCACTTCAATACCAATATCTGTGGCCAAATTGGTTCCAGCAAACACAACTTTGGCATCTTGAATCAAATTATAATTAACAAGTTCTTTTCTTCCGTTGGCAGCAACCATGCATTGTAAAGTTACCTCAGTGTAACTATTATAATTATCATCATTAACACACGTACGAGCCAATCTTGTAACATATCCTTGTTCCTCATTACCAGGTAAGTATGATTGTTTTTGTATTATAACAAAATATGCATAATCACTAGCATTAAAACCATACACATATTGTACAAGAAAATTATCCCTATACTTAACATCAATTTGTATTAGGGATTGCTTTGAGAAGGAAAATTCTGCTACTTCTAAAGAATATAAATTTCGACTGGCTATAGCTGGCACATCGTGACGATATTCTCCATTATTGGTAAAAGTTGTTCCTACATAGAGTACATTAGATCTGTCCCATGTATTATATCTTTCAGGACCAATGTATGCATAGGTAGATGCATCTTCACTGTTAGCTGCTACACTGACAGGAACGAATTCTGGCTTGGCCGAAATATCAGTCAATTTATATTTCTCACAAGCACCTTGAGCCACTGAACCACAAGCTATTAACACATTACTTTCCTGATCGATTACTAATACTTTGTTTACATTATTTGTGAGTGTTGTTGGAATATTTGGTGCATTACATCCGCTAGCATGACATAAAGGATTGTCGTCAATTGGTCCAGTCGTCACTACATGCTCAATGTGAAGATCCGGAGACAGTTGCAATATCTGATTAGCCGCTCCTGCATATACTTGTCCAGACACCTCGTCTAAAACCAAATGAGTAAAACGCAACGTTTTGTTGGGGTTTGGAGGATATCTTCCAATGATATGTTGAGCGGACACTTTATAAACAATAAAATGGAGCAAAAGCACCAAAACAACCCTAGCCCTTCCCATCATCGTTATGCCATGGTTCACTTTCAAGCACGATTTGCAAAATTATTTGAGAGTTGAATAGTCTTTTAAACATGCATTTAATAACATTTCAACCCATTATCATGTCTTTATCACGTGTTATCACTCCGAAAAGATTAACTATCATGGTTTTTAAAGAGTAAAAAATCACAAGACAACAGCCCTCCGGACACAACAAAACCATTTTGAAACCTTCGTAAAAATGGATGTCATAGCAGGGATGGCGTTAAAAGAGATAGCAATATATTTGAATATCTACGAAATAATTTTCTCATGAGAATAAAACTGACAAAAAACATCAAAGATATTAATATCTGCATTTGATATGTCGATTAAATCATGTTAAAAGCAATGAACTTTAAAATTTCATTGAGAAATATAGAAAAGTTAATGCAATCGTAACTTCAAGAAGAAAGCTCATAATATTGCTATTTCACTTATTAAAGCTTTTCTATGCCGTTTCACGAAGAACAAATGAATGCATAAATTAATACAACTTTATAAAAAAATATTTGCATTATTAGAGTATTGTATTATTATAACAGTGTATTCCTGTAACCTTTTTCGGAAGCCTTCGTATAAGTAATTTTAGGGAACAAGCAAGAATATTCACAAATACTACATTCAGCCAGTGTATAATAAAAAGCTTCATATTAGATTCCACCAATACCTACTTATTCCAAGCCTTGGAGGAGTAAATATGAGCCTTTTAATGGTTCTTGTAACCTCAAATGGAGGAATATTGCCCAGAATAAAGTTTGTTATAAAATCGTGCATTTGTAAATAACATTAAATCAAATGTGGAACGTGTTTATTTTTCCAATAAGGAGAAGTTATAATAATATTGAAGAAGAGATTAAGTTTATCAATTAGAGGATGAGTGGAAGTCATGACTGATTTAAAATTATATCTATCTGATAGGAATGGTCTGCAAATAATGGAAGTAGCATCCACACACTCAACTTGAAAACCATCAATGGAAGTGGACTTCATAACTCCAGATATTAGCGTAAGGGATTGATATTGAGGATAGTACCGGGAGAAAATAATGAATTTATTGCATTAATAAGGACAACTTCATATTGGAGGATATGGGTATTATGAGGTAAACTATTAGAGATCAACAACATTATTATTGTATAGAAGAGGACTAAGAACAGACCCTAGAGAAAGTCCTCTTTAAATTAGTCTGGAATAAGTCACTCCATCAACGTGAATAGAAATAATACTTTTAAACGTTATAATAAAAATAAAATGAGTTAATTTTGAAGTGACTTTCATCAAAAGAACTTTTTGTATCAAAATAGATAAAATGACATGATCGTAAGTAGAAGTGATATCTAATGAAACAGTTATAACAGAAGATTGCCGAGAAAAGGCAAGTTGAACGTCTGTTGTAAATATACTGAGGTTATTGTTTTTTACTTTGTGGTATCATTTTGAAATTAATTAAAATAAATAAAACACAACTTCGTGTACACCACTGCAATTATCACTTTTATTCAATCTGTTTCCAACTGTCATTTGTGTCACATTTTTCGAGGTAAGATGATAAGTTTTTTTTCTCTCGCTGTTGAAAATCTGAGAATAATATTTCTTGTTGTTGTTCCATTAGTGTTACCTGACGATTTTGGTGTCGAAATTAAAAGTGAACAGAATTGGTTGCGTCAAGACTTCACGTTGCTAGTTGCGGGTTGGTTAGAAGAAATTTCCTTATGCCAATAAACTTGCCTTTGTGCACTTGTATTTGATTGTGTACATAAAGTATTTAAATAAATAAATTAATTAACATATTCATTTTTGAAGCTGCAGGGGGATTTCAATATGGCAGCTTTTTCTTCATAACTTTTATTTTAGTAAATGAAGGACAAGATTGGTATACACTGGAGTAAATAAACCCATTATTTCGCTATAAAAATAAATCTTTTAAATATGAATTGTATCAAACGCACAATTTATTGTACATATAAAAAATATACATAGAGAGAACACACTTATAAAATGTAAATAATAAAAAAAGACATAATTTACTATGCACTCTCAAAGCAAAGCAATAAAAAATATATAGAAAATACATAGATGGCCGCTAGAGGGTTTTCTCACACCCCCTATTGGTTTCAAATGTCAGTATACAAATTGGTTCAAAAATCCTTCCATGGGTTTAATCACTTTTCTGTGGGTTTAATCTTAGCCTACTGTCAGACATGTGTAGGCTTATACCAACACTACACTACTCGCGAATTTCCTCGACGAAGTAGTCGGGAAAGTTGACCGAAGTCCGAAGTACGTCACCACACCTTGTTCTACTTCGCGAGGAACTCAGTTATCCGCCAGCGCTCGCACGCAACGCGTCATGGATAATGTTCAAGTGGCAGCTGCCGTTGCAATGTGCACTCTCGCGTATTATAACTACGTTAGTATTTATCACTCGAAGTTAATTAAAAAGAAATTGATATATTGAAGATTTTATTGAAGCTTCTTTTTTTCTACAGTAGCCCCTGTATGTAGCAAAAAGCGAATCTTTCTTTTTCTTCAATTCTTCTACGGGTATATCTAAGGTGTCCTGGATACGCATCCAAGCATCATTAATTTTCTTCTTGTCCTTGTGACCACTTTCATTTGGGTTCCAAATAATCGGCTCCACTTGCAATGTTTTCAGGAACAACAGAATTTGCTCTTGCGACCACTGTTTACCACTCATAATCGAGCGAAGGTAGCTGAGTATTGTAGAGAGGCACCTCGTGTCGGCGCTTCGTGCAACTTCGAGTCCTTCGACTAGGACGCAAAAACCGACAGCAAACGGAGGTCGCGAGCCGAGGTTGGACGAAGTGCCTCTCTACACTATTGTATCCGCCTATCTTCAATCAACGTCGCGAGTAGTGTAGTGGATGTACATATAAGGATTAATATTAATAAATAAATGGTGAAAAACACAGACTCCTATAAAAATAGACTCAGCATAAATTAACAAACCTGAGACACTCTGCATTCATATATTTTTATGTAGTATGGAAAAGAAAGAGATAGATATAGCTTTCACGTAACAGCTATCGAAGAAGCTACCAAGGGTATGTGGTCCCACCAAAGATATTAATGTATATACCTTAATATCTTTGGGTCCCACTAGTGGGCACGGCAACATGTATGAAGCTAGCTACGATTCGTGCATATACCACCGTGAGTGCCTACATTCATCGTTGTGACTGTGTTGTGAAGCTGGACCACGTTGTGTTCTTGAGTGTTGTTTTAGTTTTTTAGAGAAAAAAATATTGAAATCATGCGCAAGTGTTGTATTTTATATTGTCAATCGACGTCTAAAAAAAGGGACAAGATATAGCATTTCATAGGTAAGAAATCTCATAATTTTACGACAACCCTGATGCAATCCGCGGCTATATTCATATCCATCACCGGGTCCGCTTATCGGACCATATATTTTCCTACGTGATGAATCTACATATATTATTTATTCATAGGTTTTCATATAATATACTAGATGTCGTAGTTAGCAAATTTTGTATGAATTGAAGTGAGTCATTTTCCGGGGGATTTTTGACGTTTGGTTGGCAGAAAACATTGTTTTTGTATAGAGAATAACGACTTATATGAATAGTTTTCGGATTTATTTGTCGAAAAAAACTAGTTTGTACATCAAAGTTATAAAAAACAGTTATCTAGGAAGTTTTCAAAAATATTAGGCTAAAATAATGGGCGGTTTACAGTGTAATTATTGATATATTAATATTTTAGTAATGCCTAGGATCATTAAGAATTTCAGTGATTTTGTATTCAATAATCTCAATTACGGTTTGTTATATTTTAATTTAGCCTTACCAATATTTTCTTTATTAACTTTATAATAGTATAAGTAGCGTAATATTACGAAAATACATCGAGTAGCTACGCAAAAATCAGATAAAAGATTAAGCGATTTGTATGTCACAGATTTTCCCTTTGGCAGCCCCTTCTTGCATTCCTTTCTAAATATTTTTTAGTTTTTAACCGTTTTACACTATCTCATTTGTTAATAGAAACATTCTAAGTGATTTAATTTATTTAGATTGAATTTTTAACAGTGACTGAATAGGTATATGCTTTGTAGTAATTATAAAATCTGCCATTATATGTGGTGCTTCCTTTTATAAAGTATTGAACACCCGTCGCTGGTTACCATTTGTGATGGTATGTATGTACTTATTTAAATATTGAGCTCCGAAACGAAACAACAACTTTTGTTTCTTGACATCCCAAGAAACAACAATTAAATCAGTTTAATTATGAATTAATATTAAAATTATTTCATCTTAACTTCACCTATATCTATTTTATTTCATATTTTTCAATTTCAAAATACCAAAATGATTACCTGTGGATTTGTATATTATATCCGTTATTGTGTCGATAAGTACATCCATATCCAGAACATGAAACGGGCATTTTTAATATAAGACAATATCACGCACCAAAATAAACTACATATTACTATGAATATCGATCGTAAATAATCTAAAATATAGCTAGTAAAAAAATATCGTATATAACTTTATTTATTAAACTTTAAAAGTTTCAAAGTTTGCTTTCACACAAAAAAGAAACTTCACACATTTTACAAAAAGTGATGTAATTTATAAATTAACACAAAAAAAAAACAAACAAATTAATGAGAACAATAAATAATATCCTTTATTTTGATATATACATAGGTAGTATGATCAAGATATTACCATGGGTTATGGTAGCATAGAAGCCAAACATATATTATTTTAAATATTCTAAGGTAGAGGCGTTAACATTGTGGAAATTCATTTTAATAAATTATTAAAATAACAATATAACTTTGTTTATTTCCACTTATTTATTTTTATTCCACAACTAGTTTCAAGAACTACCGTTCTCTTCTTCAGGTGGGTTTAAACTAAAAACTAATTTGGTGTGGTGTGTGGCTGTGTCATAGGTATAGCGGGAGGTGGGGGTAAGGGGGGAAGTGGGCGTTGCCCTAACGGGAACATGGATAATAATGGTGAAGTGTTGGGTTGTGTCTGGTTGTTAATTATTTTCTTGTGACTGTTTATGGCTTTGTGGATTTCTAATGTCTCTAAATTATTTTGTTTCAGTCCGTATGTATGCTTATGTAATAATTGTGCGTTTGTATTGTCAAATGTATGATTTTCTTGTATTAGGTGGTTTGCATATTCTGAGAAACCGTGTCCATTTAGACAGCGTTTATGTTCTTTAACTCTAGTTTCAATTGTCCGTCCTGTTCTCCCTATGTAAATACTATCACAGTCCCCACATTGCAATTCATAAATTCCACTTTGTTTCAGATTACTTGTTTTTTCTGTGTTGTTTTTCAGTATAAGTCCTATATTGTTGTCTGTATACAAGGCTGGTTTTATGTTTAAAGGAAGATGTCTCGTTGTATCATGTGTAATTTTATTAAGATATATTATTTTTCTCCAATTTGTGCCAGTCTCTCGTGGTTTTAGTTTGTATATGTATTTATGAATGATGTTTGTACGTGTTTTTCTGTTTAATATTTTATGAACTATATCTTTCTTGTAACCATTATTAAGAGCTATAGTTTCTATTGTTTGTAACTCCTTGTTATAGTCTGTCTTATTTAACGGTACCTTGAGTAATCTAGTGATCATTGAATGAAAGGCTGCCATTTTGTGTGTGATTGGGTGTTGTGAAGTATTATGAATGATATTGTCAGTGTATGTTGGTTTTCTAAATATGTTAAACGTAAAGGTATTATTTGTTATTTTTATGGTCAGATCTAGGAAATTTAGAGTTCTGTCTTTTTTCCGTTTCCATTGTGAATTTGATTTTATTATGTAGTGTATTAAGGTGTGTGAGAAATTTTTGTAGTTGTCGGTCCGTACCCGTCCATATGCAGAAAATGTCATCAACATATCTATACCACAACAATACATTTTTTATATATTCCTTATTTTTAGTGTTATCAAATAAGTTATTTTCAAAATTATTCATGAAGATGTCTGCTATTAGTGGACTGGTTGGTTGTCCCATTGCCAAACCGTCCTTTTGTGTATATATATTTCCATTATAAACAAAATAGTTTTGTTCCATACAAACACTAAATAATTTTTGTAATTCGTTTGCCAAGTTTCCATCATTCAAATTTTCTGTTAAATTTTTAATAATATTTTTACTTTCCGTGATAGGAACATTGGTGAACAAATTACTCACATCAAACGAAACTAATTTAGCGTTGTCCGGGACCCTTATGTTTTTTATCTTATCAATTAGATCAATAGAATTTTTAACTGTGAATTTGGGTACAAATATATTAAGGTTATTAAAAATGGACACTAACATTTTACCTAATTTGTATGTTGGGGAATTACATGAACTAACTACAGGTCTAATTGTTATTGAGTTTTTATGTAATTTTATTAGTCCTTGGAATTTTGGCACTGACGGATTCATAAACACTAATTGTTTTTTAATGGTTTTGTCAAACAGATTACTGCAGGAGTTTATGATCTCTTTCACTTTTTTGTTGAACTTGTTTGTTGGATCCTTGAGAATATGTTCAAATATGTTATTTTTTAGAAAGTCTTTAATTTTGTTGTCGTATTCATTAGTCGGGATGATGACGATCGAATTCCCTTTGTCTGCACGGGTGAATGTTAAATTATTGTCTTAAAGTTTTTGTTTGATGTTTTTTAGCACTTTAATTTCTTTTAACTGCCAGATATTAATTTTACATTTGTTAAAAAAACTTTTTATCTTGTCCGCACAATTATATTTGAAAGTTAGATTTTCTCTGTATGTAGCGGTCTCCATATGTTGATGACATTTTCTGCATATGGACGGGTACGGACCGACAACTACAAAAATTTCTCACACACCTTAATACACTACATAATAAAATCAAATTCACAATGGAAACGGAAAAAAGACAGAACTCTAAATTTCCTAGATCTGACCATAAAAATAACAAATAATACCTTTACGTTTAACATATTTAGAAAACCAACATACACTGACAATATCATTCATAATACTTCACAACACCCAATCACACACAAAATGGCAGCCTTTCATTCAATGATCACTAGATTACTCAAGGTACCGTTAAATAAGACAGACTATAACAAGGAGTTACAAACAATAGAAACTATAGCTCTTAATAATGGTTACAAGAAAGATATAGTTCATAAAATATTAAACAGAAAAACACGTACAAACATCATTCATAAATACATATACAAACTAAAACCACGAGAGACTGGCACAAATTGGAGAAAAATAATATATCTTAATAAAATTACACATGATATAACGAGACATCTTCCTTTAAACATAAAACCAGCCTTGTATACAGACAACAATATAGGACTTATACTGAAAAACAACACAGAAAAAACAAGTAATCTGAAACAAAGTGGAATTTATGAATTGCAATGTGGGGACTGTGATAGTATTTACATAGGGAGAACAGGACGGACAATTGAAACTAGAGTTAAAGAACATAAACGCTGTCTAAATGGACACGGTTTCTCAGAATATGCAAACCACCTAATACAAGAAAATCATACATTTGACAATACAAACGCACAATTATTACATAAGCATACATACGGACTGAAACAAAATAATTTAGAGACATTAGAAATCCACAAAGCCATAAACAGTCACAAGAAAATAATTAACAACCAGACACAACCCAACACTTCACCATTATTATCCATGTTCCCGTTAGGGCAACGCCCACTTCCCCCCTTACCCCCACCTCCCGCTATACCTATGACACAGCCACACACCACACCAAATTAGTTTTTAGTTTAAACCCACCTGAAGAAGAGAACGGTAGTTCTTGAAACTAGTTGTGGAATAAAAATAAATAAGTGGAAATAAACAAAGTTATATTGTTATTTTAATAATTTATATATTATTTTGTTTCAACAAAATACCTTAATTCTTGGAAAACTTTCTCTTATAATGGTTTTATCAGATTAACGGGTCTTTGGGTCCTTAATGTGTTTAAACAATGCTTATATTTTGCAAATATGTCATTTCTAATAATTTTATATTCAATGCATATTCCTGGAACTTTATAATTTCTAACTTGGTAGGTGAAATGGAGGCTTCCTATTGGTAGATGGTAGAACGCGCCCCGCCGCGCGGTGGGGTAGCTCCTCCCTCCCTGTCTCCAGCGGTGGACGCGATAACTGGTTTGAATCAGTATTGAATAGACGTTCTGCCGGGATAGACGAATTTTAACTCACGCGTACGAAAGATAGAACATATTTTTTTTTTTAAAACGAACGTAGACCGCGAACGTTAAAAAAAAAATCTTATCTCTGCGAGGCGTCTGCTTGATACTCAGCATTATATTTCATATTTGCATGGTAGTGAATAAGTGTGTTTCAGGTCCACATAACCAACGAGGGGTGAATTTAAGATAGTTTTAAGTTATTTTAAATTAATAAAAAGTGATATTATGTAGTGTAAGTGTTTCATCTACAGACCCGTAACGAGAGCAGCGGTTGGTAAGATCTTTCTGATTTATTATTATTTGTTTCTTTGCTCTGAACGTTTCGTGTCGTAATTTATTTTAGCAAGATTGTCATCAATATTACACGTGCATTTCATGTATTTGATTATTCTTTTCAGCACTGTTATTCTCGGTTCCACGTGTATTTCCTGTATGTAATAATTCTTTTCAGCGGCCGTCATCACTGGTTTTCTAATTAATTTTCTTCTTAATTTCACAGCAATTTTTACTAACTGATAATTACTATTACGCGTGTATTTCTGTCAATTGAAGCATTGTTTTAATTTATACTCTCAACACGTTCTTTCGTCTCCACCATATTTAATTGTTGTATTGACTAGCCGGCATTTAAACATTTATCAACGCTCTATTTGTTATATGCGATAACAATTTGATAAATATGTCCACTTTTACTAAATAAAAATCACCAATTCGAAATATTATTAAAAAAAACGGAAAAGTTATGGAAAAATGTATGAAAAACTACAATTTATTGCCAGCCAAGAAATAAAGCGCGCGAAAATTTTAAACTCACTTTAATTATCAGGTACGCCGTCTAGGTCTGTGGTGAAAAACGATAATATTCTGACACGAGAACTATCCAGAGGGTGCTGGCTTGGCATAGTTATTTTGTCTATGAGATATTTTGTATTTTATCTATAGATTGAAATCATGGTGTCAGTGGTGTGAATAAATAGAACTAATAAATTCTCTTTTCTATGGTGGTGTGTTTGTTAGAAAATGGTTCGATGAGGGATAATTCATTTTAAATGTCAATAAATAAGAAAACTAGCGTTAAATATAATTTTATACATAAATAAATTTTAAATCCTTTAATGCTTGCCTTTATTTAAAGTATTTTTAAATGATAGTTTTATAAAAACAATGCATAAATTTGTGTTGGTGAGTTCCTTGGGTTCCTTGTTTCTATTATTTTTTAATGAAATTATTCGTTATTATGTTTTTTTTTTCGAAATTCTTTTTTATCTTGTATTGTTTTTATGCTGTGCATGGTTTTGTATCGTAACATAGAGGCATAATATATATTGTGAAATTTGTGTATTTATTGGGCGCAGTTAACCGGCATTTTGACATTATAAATTAATACTATATCGTGTTTTTTTCTATCATGTTTTGACATATATTGTATTTATGAATAATGGAATTTATGTTAATTTCATAGCGTGTTGGTTTTTAATTTAAACGGAGTTACATTTGAATAAAATGAGCAACTCTTGTAAATATGTTCATGCAGTACATTGATATTCTCCCCTGGAAAGGTACGGGGTAAATCCGTGTCAATTCACCCACTGACTCAGATTTTGATGGAGCCGAGTTAAATCCTTAGTATGATATCTAGAGAGAGGCGGAGAAGAGTACTTGTCCCACGTTGGGACGCGAAATTGATATCTAGAGAAGGCGGAAAAAAATACTAGTCCCACGTTGGGACACGAGATTGATATGAGGAGGCTGGGAAGAAATATATTGGTCCCATGTTGGGACGCGAAATTGATAACTAAAGAGGCTGAAAAAAATAATAGAAATAAACATTAAACTCTGCCTCTGAAAATAAAAATCTAATAAAACATAATCGGCTGCGATGTGCCTGAAAAGACAAATACATAAAAATACAGGCATGGTAAAAATAATATATACATAACTGGAAAGATCTTACCAAACTGCTGTTCTCGTAACGGGACTGTAGAGGAAACACTTACACTACATATCACTTTTTATTAATTAAAAATAACTTAAAACTATCTTAAATTCACACCTCGTTGGTTATGTGGACCTGAAACACACTTATTCATTATTATGCGATTATTTAAGTTATTTTTATTGTTAAAAGTCATTTTTAATATTAACTTAAACTATCTTAAATTCACCCCCGTTGATTAGATGGATCTGAAACACACTTAGTCTCTACCATGCAATCAATATATTAGTATACACAGAAAAAAAACTATAGCCATCCGAGAGCCCTAGCACGTGGCACTATACTGTACAACTTTATAAGATAGACCGCTCGACACGCGTTAGACTCGATATACCACTGGCCGACCACTCACACTGACACTACCGAATGACAACTGATCGACTACAGCCGGGCGACCCAGCGTCCGTGAAACATGGAGTAGGGGGGGGGGGGGTGGTTAAACTGAAGAATCAATCCGTACCGCCGGGTGCCAACCAAGATTCCAGGAATCTGCCAAATGCATTTTACATTTCAAATTTATTTTCAATAGAAAAGACAATGCTTAAATATATAAACAAGGCCTGGGAGGCTGCTATAATCCGTTCCTAGAATTAATAGAAGAAATACATTAGGCCGAAGTAAAAAAATGGTTATTGGGTTTCTTTGATATCATAATGCATGGAAATATATCGATCACAATACCTATGGAAATATCAAGTAATTATTTACAAGTGGCCTACATCGCCAATTTTGTTGATTTTTTGTCTAATGATAGATAAAATTATACACATTACGGAAAAATATTAATTATCCCAGGAAACGCCTAGAAAATAAGAATAGATTGGTTAGGTTTAACCAACCTATTAACAAAATTTTGGTAAGAATAGGTCAGTTAGGATTGTATTTAGTTATTATTGCGATTCGCGTGAACAATTTGCATTATACATTGTGTCAAACTTGATTGTAACTCAACCTAACCAAATTAAAATACTTGAAATGATATTCGCACATAATATTATTTTTTATGATATTACAATGCAGTATATAATGAAACTCGCTCACGCGAATCGCAATAGTTACTACATACAAACCTAACCAACCTATTCGAACCAATTTTTTGGTAAGAATAGTAAGTATGTTTTCTTAATAGTGAATTTGATAATTATATATTTGCAATTGATTATAATTTACAAATAAATTATATTATTATTTATTTTTCTATAATTAGTATGGTTTTTATTTTATAGCCCTTCAAAGTTTAGACGAAATTGATTTTATTTTCATTCCAAGATTTAAGTCAAGTTTACACCTTCATAGTCACACATTCAGATCTCCCATATTAATCAAACGATCTAAATGAATTTTTTTATCCATTAATTGATGAAGTATGAAGATTTCAGAATATACACCAATACTTTTAAAAATTTGTCATAAATATATTAAAAGTTATTTTATCGGTTATTGTAATTTTTTGATCATGTAGCATGAGTTTACATGAACTGAATGATCAAAAAAGGGACAGGGGCGGTTGAATATTCTTGCTACTCAATTTTGTTCTAAAGGTGGGTTCTATCATCTGAAAGAAAATAGTGTTTTTAAGACTCCTTCCATAAAAAAATTTGACCTTGATCTGTTGTGTGATCAGAGAATATACTTGCACGGATGCATATTTGTGTGTCTAATATTTTTTTAAATTAATTTTTCTATGAAGGTGTAAATTTCTCTTAAATCTCAGAATGAAAAAAGAAACTATTTCTTCTCAACTTTAAGGGCTGTTAAATCAAAACCATACAAAATATATAAAAATAAAATAAAGATTAGATATTCCTAAAATCTATCTCAATAGAAATAAAGTTGGAATATAGGAGAACTGGGAAATTTAAATATATTATATTCCAACTTTAATTAACATAGTGGTACCTAATTTTTTCAACAATATTGATTGATTTCTGATAGGCTAGACTTCTAGTTTAATATTTGTTTTAGTTTATATACATGTGTACCTACATACAATCACACCATGTCTCTAATGTGGTAGGCAGAGAGAACCGAGCGTCATATGCCTCTATTTTTGCACACATTCATGACTTCCTTTACATCCATACACCGTCTCATACACGCTCGTTGATTGTTTCCTTTTAAAATACCATTCACATGGTCATGCCATCTTTCTGGGGCGGTCACTGCTATTCACTCCATCTCTTACAACCTTGTATATTTTTTGGCCAGTCGTTCATCATTCATTCTTTCATTATGCCCAAACCACCTCAGGGCATTCACTTTCATTTTACTTACAATTTTTTATATATTCAATTTTAAATAGGTAGGATCAGTTGTCGACGGTGAATCTTTCATTTGTCTATGGCAATGTTACATTTTTTTTATTCATAATTAATAAATCCCGTTTTCTGTATCTGTTTATTTTTAGTGTTAATCTATAAGATTTGAAATGATGGGACCACCGGCAGCTGGTGTGTCAGGGGACCCCCTGGCACAGATGAACACCTACAGAAGTTACGTTACTATGCTCGCTGATCCTGGAGCCAAAGATGAAATTAAGCTTAAAGCTGCACAGGAACTCAGTGAAAATTTCGAGGTTATTTTACCATTCATTTAATTTCAACTGAGCTGAAATATTTTTGTTTCAGAAAAACTGGGAAATCAAGCACCAATAATAGGGCTGCTGGTTTGGCTGGTTTATGCGATCACTATTTGCACATGTGCAACATTTACTAATCACGTCTTTCATTTGTGCCCCTATCGATTTTTATTTTTTTTTAGTTGTTTTTTATATATAAAAGTAATAATTTGCCTGTTGAAGTTAAAGTCTTCTTTTAACATTGTCTTCTTCTTTTATCGCGTTCTGTGATTAAAAAAAAAATCAATAGGATAACAAACAGGTGTCACACTGTAAATGACTTAAACAGGTGTCACACATTAAATGACTTAAACAGGTGTCACACATTAAATGACTTAAACAGGTGTCACACTGTAAATGACTTAAACAGGTGTCACACTTTAAATGACTTAAAGATATTGTGTGAAGAAAAAAAATATATATCTTTTCAATACCAGATAAACTTTGAAAATAATGTAAAATTACTAATTTATTTTATATACTATAAATATTGTATTTTACAAGACAGTTTTAGGCTTTGAATGTAAATGGCTTGAAATATTTACACGAGTCATTAGTGGAACATTAAGTAGGCTGGACTAACTATCTATTAGACACGGATTTGAATCATGTATCGACAGTTTTCGTTCACCTTTAGTGCAACTATTTTTTATTTTCATGTTTTTATAATCTTGTATTGTTAATTTAATTTTTTTTTCAGGTTATAATCAATTCTGCCCAATACCCGCAATTCCTAGATCATTCATTGAAAATATTTTTAAAAATCTTGCAAGATGGCGAGACTCATTTCATAGCCGAGTATAATATTCAACAAGTTCGAAAATTAATATTGGAAATTATACACAGATTACCAATAAGTGAAACACTCAGGCCGTATGTTAAGAATATTTTGATACTAATGTTGAAATTAATGGAAGTTGAGAATGAAGAAAATGTTTTGGTGTGTTTGAAAATTTTCATGGAAATGCATAAAACGTATCGACCAGCTTATAATCCAGAAGTTGATGTAAGTATACTTTCACTCCTTTGATCAAAAGCATCTTATTTATCAAAACTTGCCCATCTCTCCCTCTCTACCTTTCTCCCTTCCCATCCTGTTTTCGAAATTGTTGAAATGTAATAAATATCTTGTAATAGGTACATACATGTTAGAAATTTATAATTGGCACTATAAATGTTATAATAATAATAATAATAATAAACCGTTTATTTGTTGTCATTATTGTTACATCAAACAAAAAAAAAATATATACAAAATTTTGAACTACAATTGACAACAAAAAGGCTATTGCTCAGCTGCGCACTTCCAGGTATCCCTGGAGTGCTGCTGGTTTTCAGCAAAGCCTTGGGACAACACAAAACATTGAGGACAGACCACATGTCATGACCTATAAAGATTTAATAGTAATTAAAAATAAAATAAAAATAAAATGTATTTCAAAAATAAAATGTATTTCTTCCTTCTCTTTTTTCACTGCTGGAACCCTTGTTGGTTCAATAACCATATCTTGCAGTGTTTCTTAAAACTCTGCAAAGAGTTCATCTCACGTATGTTCTGCGGCAACTCATTCCAGTACTTTGAGGAAGCATACCTAAAACTACCCTCGAATGCGGAGGTTCGATGTCTGGGGAGAACGAGTAAATGGCCTCTCTGTCGCGTTGAGTGGACGTGCAAATCACGTGACCACTGTAGTCTATCAAACAGATAGGAAGGAGAACGTTTCTTTATCACACTATGTAGTTGACAAAGAAAGTGCAGCTTCCTTCTGTTAGACATGTTCAGAATCCCGTGCCGATTAAGATAAGGTGATATGTGTGCTCGTCTAGGTATATTGAAGCAAAATCGGGCACATGCATTCTGTACGCGTTGCACTTGTTCTATCAATATATTTTTGTATAAATTATTCTGTTGCTATTGTATTCTATTAAATAACAAAAAAAACTTACAAATAAGATTTAAATATTTACTATGTTTCAAATTTCATTCATATTTTAAATAATAAATATGCTTCATAGCTGTATGTATGTTTATTTTTGTTTTCTTGTCTATGCTTGTCTCTACTTATTGAATCGTTCCTCGTCTTGCATCCAGTAATTATCTGTGGTCGATTTGCTTTTTTTACTATTTTCGTTTTAAAACTATGTTTATGTTATATTTTGTTGTAAAATGATTTGATATTTATTTTTTGTGCAGTTTAAATGTACTCAAAATTTATTATCAGAGTTAAGATACTAGTTTATTATATTATGGAAAATATCACATTAGTGGAACTCATGCCGTATCTGTCATACTTAAAAATGTTTTATTTTTAAAGTATAAGAATATTTCAAGGTCTTCAAATTTTATCACTTTTTAAGGCACACTGCAGAGAGTGTAATGGAATATTCAGTAAGTTTTTTTTAATTTTTGTCTTTGTGAATTTAATTGTATTTATTTTACAGATTCATAAGTTCTTACAATGGGTAAAAGGAATTTATTCAGATTTACCGAGTCATCTGCCAAAGATTTTTGAACCTCGCACTACATTACGAGTAAAAGATTTGTCTGAAGTCAATATAGAACAATTATTACTAGAAACTTATACAGTTACTCCTATACACACCGAAAAGAAATTAGTTGATGGAACTGTTGTTACAGTAAGTTCATTAATGATGCAGATCCATTTTATCTGAGACATAATTCTCATTGTTTTATGCTTACAAAAAGTCACATGTGGTTGTTTGTCTTTTTGACAAAATTTTTATTTCATTTATGACATTCTTCGCCAACCTCAAAACAGGCCTAAGTCCTAGTGAGGTTGGCGATTATGTGATAATAGTGAATCCAACTGTTGATTTACTCAAGAGAATTTTATTCTCTTAACATATTGACAAAGCATCAAGCCAAGATACGTGAGATTTGTATACAGGGTCTATATTTTTCACGGTTTTTCCAACTTTGAAGTCAAAAAACACCAACATAGAGGCTTCGCAGCATATATGTTCTATATATGAATTTACTCAGAATTCGGAGTAGAACATTTAGTGTGTCTGTGTACCCCCCCTTGTAACTTTTGATCCGCTCAATTTACAGAGCCCAAAATTTCAGAATATATAGATGTGTAGTTATATTTTGTTTCAGTCAGGTGTTATCAACTTTTGAATTTTTACTTTATTTTTCCATATATCTCAAAAACTATATAAGCTAGAACCCTGAAAATTGGTATAAATATAGACACATACAAAATCTCAAATTAGTTTTTTCAATAAAATTCCAGAATTTCTCAAACATTTTTTATTAAAAAAACATTGTTTTTATGATAAATTTATGTGTTTAACTGTCTATATTTCCAAAGTTTTTAAATATTGGAAAAAGCCGATCACCCCAACTAGATAATTTAATTTGCTATAAAAATATTAACATTGTAGTAGCACATCTCAAACTTTTTTTAACCTTTTTTTTATATAAATTGAATTTAGTGACGACATCGTTTCATACAATTTGTAAGGCAGTATACACTGCACAATATCTCACTCAATAGTTTGTTACCTACTTAATCTCCAAACATACATACATATCATCATGCTGTTTTCATATTCTGGGTAGGAAAAAAAAAATAACTTCCATACTACCTGAAAACATACCTACATGTTTATAGTTTGGTATGTATTCTTCAATTATACATGCTATTGCCATCGACAGTTGGATCTCATGTGTTACATGCAACTAGGTGACCTTTTTTATATTATATGCAACCTTTTTCATCATATATATTTTTTATGTGTGTATTTTTTTTTCAGTATAATTTAATACCTAAATCAATATTATCACTAAAAGTTTTGCAAGAGTTGCCAATTATTGTGGTACTCATGTATCAACTTTATAAGCAAAATGTCCACACAGAGGTGGGTAGTTTTATACCCTTGATAATGGAAACCATCACTCTTCAACCATCCTTGGTACACAGGTATGTTAAATTTTACCACGGTTTATGTCTATTCAATGTCTTTTTTGAGGTGTATATTTGTATATGTGCAGACCGCTGTGGCATAGTTGGTAAGCCGTTTGGTTTCTGTGCTGGCGTCCTGGGTTCGATTCCCAGCAGAGGAGAAATTTATTTAATTTTTTTTCACGCAAATATTGCTTCTTTGGGCTGGAAACACTGGTTAGTTGGAAGAAATTGCCATACGGCAATAAACTCGCCACTGGCGCAGGGTGCAAGGAAGTGTTCTATATTTGACCAGAAGTGATTGGTCCCTTTTCTACAGTATAATATTGTGGTGACACACATTATTAGGTACTTATATCGCGTCATCACATATTTCGCCGACACCAAAGATTCCCGCTGGAATCCCTGCATCTCTGGTAGCAACAAGCCCGACATACTCACATACGAAACCTTCAACCAATCAGAAGACAGATGACATCAGTTCCAGCAGTCCCAAACACATTAAAACACGAGACCCAACATTCCTAGCCGGCCGTCAGTCACAGGCAGTCGCACGCACCCACCGCGCACATCGCGGTCACGCACCTTCATCATCATATCATTCTTAACCAATTTGCGAACTAACCACTATCCTTCAAGCCTCATATCTCCACAATATGCTTCTTTATTTTTGAGAAAATATAACGATTAAAAACATCCTACTGTCGATTTGTTCAAGAGAATTTATTTCTCTTAACATATTGACAAAGTATCAAGCCAAGATTCACGAGATTTGTATGCAGGGTCTATATTTTTCACGGTTTTTCCAACTTAGAAGTCAAAAACACCAACTTAGAGGCTTCGCAGCATATATGTTCTATATATTCAGAATTTGGAGTAGAACATTTAGTGTGTTTGTGTCCCTCCCCCCTTATAAATATTGATCCGCTCAATGCACAGAGCCTAAAATTTTAGAATATATAGAAAGTTTTTTTTTTTAATTAATTTCTGGCGTTCCACCCGATATCGAGTGATATAGCATATGTAAAGTTATAGGCCTACAAAACTTTTATACTCAGAATTTTAAGTTTTTGTTTTTGTTTTGGTTTTCAACTTTTGAAATTTTTACTTTATTTTTCCATATATCTAAAAAACCATTGGTATGAACATAGACAAATACAATGCCCCCAAGTCAAATTGAAAACGCTGTTCGTTTTCGCCAAGCGCTAATTTTTTTTGTATGGGATTTGACGTTTGTTGTAGAAATTTTTTCTACAATAACAAACAACAAACGTCAAATCCCATACAAAAAAAATTAGCGCTTGGCGAAAACGAACAGCGTTTTCAATTTGACTTGGGGGCCATATCACAATTTTTTTTTAAATTCCAGAGTTTCTCAAACATTTTTTAAAGAAAAACATTTTTTCATGAAAAATTTATGTGTGTGCAGAAACACCCCAACTAGATAATTTAATTTTATATCAACAATATGAACATTGTAGTAGTACATCTCAAACTTTTTTGTACAATTTTTATAAAAATTGAATTTAGTGACGACATTGTTTCATACAATTTGTAAGGAAGTAAACACTACACTAACGGCCGATTTCCCCAAGGCTCCTTAACTTTAAAAATCACATTTATGAACCACTTAGTGCAAAATTGCATTTCACCAAACAATCTTAGCCTCCCTTAGCGACGTCGGTGCATAAAATTTTAAGTGGCGGTCTCTAGTGGACTAACCGTTCATAAACGTCACTTAACGCGTTTGACAGATAGATATGTGGGTTACGATTTCGTCGCAGAGTTGTTTTATTATTGAATATATCTTTTTTTTGAAATAAAATAACTTAATTGGTGTGAATACTAAATAAACTGTCTGTACATGATGTGTAGGGGATATTTGTGTTGTCTGACGTTGCGACTGCGTTGGGGATGAACAGGACCAATGGGTCCTATAACGTCCTCCGGCGTGGAAGTAGTTCGCGAACTCTATCTTGGACATGATGTGTCAAAAACAAAAACTGGTGTACAAACAAGGAGCGAGAGAGTAATGCTTTTAGTGTAACTGTTATTTGTTGGTGAAATGCAAATTTATTAAGTAAGCCACTTAAGGATTTAAGTTTCGAATGGGTACTTAGCTGATGTTCGGTTTTGAGGGACCTTGGAGAAATCGGCTAAATATACCATACCATACCATCACGCCATTTCCCTATTTGGGGTAGGCAGAGAGAACCGAACGCCAGACTCCTCTCTCTTGACATACATTCCTCGCTTCATTCACGTCCATACATCGTCTCATACACGCTCTTCTATTATTCTTACTTCTAACGTCTCCATCTTTCAAAATCCCATTTATGTGATCGTGCCAACTCTTTCTTGGCCGACCTCTACTTTTCATTCCTCTTTTATCAGCCTTGTATACTTTTTTTGTCAGACGGTCATCACTCATTCTTTCTATGTGGCTAAATATCTCACTCAATAATTTGATACCTACTTAATCTACAAACATTCATCATGCTGTTTTCATATTCTGGGTAGTAAAAACAGACTGACCACCATACTATCCAATCCTGACATACATACCTATGTACATGTTTTATATAGAAAAAAACAAAATATTTATTAATTTGTGTTTATAGTTTGGTACATATTCTTCAATTATACATCATACTATCGCCATTGACAGTTGGATCTCACGTGTTACATGCAACTAGTAATATATATATATATATATATATATATATATATATATATATATATATATATATATATATATATATATATATATATATATATATATATATATATATATATATATATATATATATATATATATATATATATACTAGCTTTTATGTCCCGCCGTTGGCCAAGAATGTAAATTAGTGAAGGAAAAAGCAATCGTTTATATACCTACATAATATTGTCACACATAATTTTTTTAACCGTAGTATGAAAAGTAGTTTGAAATTTAATTGAGTTTAAGCGGTGTAAAATCTTAAAGTGATGGCCACAATCCATTTGCTTTTATATATAAGCACATACAATTTCCACACGCATGGACTATGGGAAATGATTTTAAATATGACTTATTATAAAAAGACAACGTCGTAAAGAGTTTGGATTTGGCCACAACCCCTATTTTTATATAGGTATTGTCATCGAACGCAAATAATGTGTTTTAAATATTTAGTAATTTTGGATGATGGGAAATGGTTTAAAAATTGATTAAACAAAAGTACTGAAAATATTCTAGTGTTGGTCCCATCCCATTCGTTTTTATATTTTTCGTCAAGTGTGCATATAGTTTATTATAGTTTTGCACAATAAAACTGATAGACTTAAAACTGACACATTAGTCTACATTACAGAAGAAGAAGACTTAAGCTATGTTAAATAGTTTTTAATATGAATATAAACGTTGTGAAGATCCAGCAATGGCCACAACCCCGATTTTTTATATATTGTCATCAAAATGAAATGTGTAGTTATTGAAAATTAAGCAATATATGATGATATAATAAATGGTGTAAATTTGATTGAACAAAAGTAATGAGAAGATTCTAGTGTTGGTCACATCCCATTCGTTTTTATGTATTTTCATCAAGTATGCATGTTGTTTATAATATAAATAGACTATTAGACATAAAACTAATCCAAAAGGCTAAATAAAAAAAGAAGTAGTAGTATAAAACTATAACAAATAGTTTGTAATAAAAACTGACCCAATGGTCTACATAGAAGATGAAATAGAAGAATTACACATTAGGAAATGTATTATATAAAAAACTGACCAAAATGTCTTCATAAAAGAAGAAGAAGATGAATTGAACTATAGGAAATATTTTATATAAAATTCACCCAACATCTACATAAAATAAGAAAACGAAGAATTAGACTAAAGGATAGTTTGTTTAAAAATAGTTTGTTTAAAAACTAACCAAAAGGTCTACATAAAGGAAGAAGAAGACGAATTAGACTATAGGAAATAGTTTGTATAAAAACTCACCCAAGGTCTACATAAATTAAGAAAAAGAAAAATTAGACTATAGGAAATAGTTTATTTATGAACTGACCCAAATGACTTCACAAAAGAAGAGGAAGAAGATTTAAACCCCAAGAAATAGTTTGTAGAAAAAATCACCCAAAGGTCTACATAGAAAAAAGAAGAAATTCACTATAGGAAATAGTTTGTAGGTATATTGAATGTGTATTGTAGTTAACCTAAAATAGTTTAATAATTTTCCTATACAAAATCAGTATATTCTTGGTTTTTAAGTAGTAAGTATTAGGTATGTAGGTACCTACCTACAATGATGTTCTAAATTAATTCGAATTCGATTTATAACAAATTTTATTTGAATATCAGAATGTGTCCGTTACCATAGTAACCATGTTCCAACATGTGAAAAATATCAAATGTTATGGAGACATTTTTTGAATATGTAGGTACCTACATTGGTTTGTTCGATGCCATAAAAATGAAAATTGTCAGAAAAATCAAATATTTTTAACAAATTATGCAATTTTATTACGCCTATATCTTTACTAATCATTAACAGACTTTTACAATATATGTCTTAAAACTTGCTGTAATGTCTTGTGTTTCATTTTATTATTTCATAATCACATTTATTTCAAAGGTATATTATTTTAAAGAACATATTCATTCGGTAGGAAAATTAAATATCGTATGAAAAGATATTAAAATGGCGGGGTAAATACATTTGTACAAAACGCTTACTTAAAAAATAAGTTAAACATTATAATTAGACAAAATATTCACCATGTTTTTCACTTAAAAGCTAAGTTATACTTGAAAATATATTTTTTTCGTGTAAATACGTACTTCTAACTTTTAAACTAACAGATATTTGCGTGCAAAATGTACACTTTTTTGACAGATATGACTTGGAAAATTTTGTATGAAAAAAATAATTATTGAAATATCTTTAAAATTCAGCATTTTAATCGCATTATTTTTAGCGTGACACTGCATCAGGTATACTGGTACACGTTCGCACATAAATTAGATTTTTAGATGCTCTTGGTTTTTCAAAAGTCGTGAGACAAACACACACACACACTAACATATTGATTGCTTTATTACTTTAGATATATAAACTTTTCACAATTGTTTATTAAAACAGTTTTATGTTTTTTTAATAATACAAGGTATATATTTTTTTTTTGAATTATTGTATTGTTAAACTTTGATGTGTACCTTGTATATTATTTCTTTGTTACAAAAAAAAAAAAAAAAAGACAATATATTATATATTAACATTTCTTTATATAGTATATGGATACCATAAGACTTACATAATGAATTAAATTTAATTTTGAAATAAATAACTTATTCTGGTTTATCTTTCCAGGCAATCTCCTAGTTTCAACAAAGAAGTGTTTGTTGATTTTATCGGTGCTCAAATTAAAACATTAGCTTTTTTGGCTTATATGATTCGTATGTATCAAGAATTAGTTGCCACACACGCAGTCTTAATGGTTAAAGGAATAATTGGCTTGCTCACATTGTGTCCACCAGAAGTAGCACATTCTAGAAAGGAGTTGATAGTGGCTACACGACACATATTGGCTACTGATCTCAGAATAAGTATGTTTTGTTGTTTTTAATATCTTCATTAATATTTTGTGTCCTCATATATTATATTGTTTATTAACATATTGTTTTTCTTTATTTACTTAGAATTTGTGCCTTATATGGAAAGATTATTTAATGAAGATGTACTTCTGGGAGGAGGTTGGACAGTACATGAATCGTTACGTCCAATTGCTTATTCTACTTTAGCTGACTTAGTTCATCATGTGAGACAACATTTGCCATTGTCTGATTTAGCTAGAGCTGCACATCTATTTTCCAAAAATGTTCATGATGAGTCGTTACCGACCAGGTATGCTATTTAGTTCATATTTATATATGTATTATTTTCCTACAAATAAATATTCTAACTTAATCATTTTACTGGCTAAATATATAGCTATTGTTCTACGGTTAATTTTAGCTTTAAGAAAATGTATCAATTACAGATAAGTAAACACTTGTATTTTCTGTTTAAAAAATATGCAAAACACAGTAACATGGAGTTTCATTCTTCATTTTTCATGTGTAGATTTTGTGCCATTAAAAGCAATTAATATTCCGCAAGTGATGTTTTCAAAATATTCTGGTTATTTCTACAATTTTTGTTTCAATATTTTTTGTAATAAGACATTCTTTCAACATGCTAAATCCTGTTAATAATAATTTCTAATTAATAAATAGGTTGTAATGCGGATGACTGATGATTATTGAGTATTGTGTTAATTTTATCTTTCAGCATACAAACAATGTCATGTAAACTACTCCTGAACCTTGTGGACTGTATAAGACAATATTCAGAAAATGATCCAAACAGTGTCAGTGGATCCAACAGTGCAAATAATGGAGCTGCAGTAAGTAGTGGAGCACCTGGGAGTACACCTTCACCAACGCAAGGAAGACAGTTGCTTCTTAGAATATTGGAAGTCTTTGTTTTGAAATTCAAAACAATATCGAAACTTCAATTACCTATTTTGATCGCTAAATGGTATGTCCATTTTCTAATAGAGTATGTTTCACTTAAAAGTACAGTTCATGTTAATGTTGGAACAACTGTCAGTCAGTCAAATAAACTTAATAATGTTCCCATATTACCAAATTAACGGCATATCCCACAATGTTAGGTAAGCACGACACATGCGTGTATCTCCACTAAGGAATCTAATGCTAATTTAATTTATTTTTGATTACATTCTATCAAATTTTCTTATTGATTGAAAAAAGCATTTTGATTTGTGATTAGAAAATATATAAAAAAATATTACCTTATTGTTGGAAATATCCTGTTGTCAACATATTACAACACTAAATGGGATCATACCATCATAATTTAGAAGTGCATTTTTAAATGAAACATACTTTACCTCTTATATAATATGTTGTTTTGTTATGTTAGTGTCAAGTCTCAACACAACGCCTACAGGCAATTATTCCGCCACATTATGTGAAAAATATTTTACATAATAAACCAATATTATTTTTATTAATGTTATAATAATGTAGACTTTACTGTATTCTAAATATTATTTATTTATTTAGTATCAATTATATGTAATACAGTGTTAAATACAACAATATAAATTTCAAATTATTGTTTTTTGTGATTGTTTTTTTAATTGACATAATGTGGGATTGGTTTTTAGTAAATCTCCAAGTGCATTTCCATCTACCACATCTGCAGCTGGAACTTTAAATGGACAGCCACCCAACACTCCACAAACTCCAGTCGGAATGACTCCTGGTTCGTCAGATATAAGAAGTGAAGAAGATCGTTCAACTCAAGAAACTGTCGATGTCTTTGCAGCCCAAAAACCTGAAGAAAAATCCAAATTTGGATTTCCTGCATCTCAAATTAATAATTACAATGTTGCCGATTACAGGACGTTAGTTAAAACTCTTGTTTGTGGTGTTAAAACCATTACATGGGGATGTGCCTCATGCAAGGTATTGTTATTCATCAATTTGTGCTCAAATATCCTATTTATAGTTTGAAAAACACTCATTTCTTATGTAGTGTTTATTTTTCCAGGTTTTATTGAACAAATACAACAAATAATATAAAACTGTATGTCTTCGAACACTAGTTGATTCTTATCAGAAAATTCCTTACATCATAAATCTTCCGGCTTACACGAATCTGGTTGCCTTAAGTCTTGCTAAGATATTTCAGTTGTAGGCACTTGGATTTGCATCCAGAGAATGGCAACTCTCAGAAGTTTGCAACCTATTTAGGAATATTCAAAAGTTTAGAGATTCATTATCTGTACAAAAATTAATTTTACGTAACTGTAAATATTTATGCTGCAATTTCATTAATATTAAAAAAAAATTAATGTATCATGTTTTTTTTTTCCAATTCAGAGTAGTGGTGATGCATCTCCGACACAAAAGCAATTTCAACCCCGAGAAACCCTCATGTTTATCAGACTTGTGCGTTGGGGACTTCAGTCTTTGGATATCTATACACTGCAAGCGGGAAATACTACACCTGGAGCTACTCCTGGTGTTCCTAGACCACCCACATCCATGGTCAGATCAAAAGAGGAAAAAGAAGTGTTGGAACATTTCAGCAGCCTTGTAAGTTTAATTAACATAAGTTTATATATTGATCATAATATACCATAAATTAACAATACATTCATTAATGTCTTATTCATTCATAATAACTTATGATAGGTTTGTAACAGTTCATAGCAGCCTCACAAAACATATGAAGACGTAATGAAGTCGTTCCCAACTACTTGATTACATCTTCATATGTTAAACACGGTCCTAGGCAGTTTTAGCAGGATCATAATAATAATTAAAAACACTTCCTTGCACCCTGCGCAAGTGACGAGTTTATTGCCATATGGCAATTTCTTCCAAGAGAAGCAATATTTGCATGAGAAATGAATTTAAATAAATTTCTCCTCTGCTGGGGATCGAACCCAGGACGCTCGCACAGAAGCCAAAAGTCTTACAAACTGTGCCACGGCGTTCGGCATAGAAATAAGATTATAGGAACCTAAATAAAACAAACAAAAATTTTTTTTGACTGTTTTCTTTCTTCTTTGTTTTCTCACTGCTGACGGTCGTGATCCATGGAATATTGTGAATGGACAGAATGAATCTTCTTCAGTCTTCCATGCTCCCTTTGGATTTTTGTTATCAAACAATTATTTTGAGTTCAAAATGATGTAGTTTTATAGAATATTGTTTATAAATAAGTATTTTGTTTACTGATCAAAACTTCTTGTTTTTTGTTTTTAGTTTTCTATGATGCATCCTCAAACATTTCAAGAAATCTTCACTGCAACAATATCTCACATGGTGGAAAGAATTAATAAGAATATGACTCTACAAATTATCGCCAACACATTCTTATCAAACCCATCCACTTCACCCATTTTTGCAACAGTTTTAGTAGAGTATTTACTAGAGAGAATGGAAGAAATGGGTTCCAACGTTGAGAGATCCAATTTATACTTGAGATTGTTCAAACTCGTATTTGGATCAGTTAGTTTGTTTCCTTCGGAAAATGAACATATGCTGAGGCCTCACCTTCATAGTATTGTTAACAAAGCTATGGAGTATGCGATGACAGCAAAAGAACCATATAATTATTTCTTGCTTTTAAGGGCTCTTTTTAGGTCAATCGGTGGTGGAAGCCACGATCTTTTATATCAAGAATTTCTTCCACTTTTACCAAATCTACTTGAAGGGTTA
This sequence comes from Molanna angustata, assembly GCA_963576475.1. Classification (NCBI taxonomy): domain Eukaryota; kingdom Metazoa; phylum Arthropoda; class Insecta; order Trichoptera; family Molannidae; genus Molanna; species Molanna angustata. The sequence goes on along the minus strand of OY754968.1, from coordinate 26,082,235 downwards.
AATAGATTACAGAGTGGGTTACACAAGCAACATATGAAAGATTTGTTTGTAGAACTTTGCTTAACAGTTCCTGTAAGATTAAGTAGTTTACTTCCATATTTACCCATGTTAATGGATCCTCTGGTATCTGCATTGAATGGTTCCCACACTCTGATATCTCAAGGACTGAGAACATTAGAACTGTGTGTTGATAATTTACAACCAGACTTTTTATATGAACATATACAACCCGTCAGAGCTGATTTAATGCAGGCATTGTGGCGAACATTGCAAAATAATGATGTAGCTCGTATAGCTTTCAGAGTGTTGGGTAAATTTGGAGGTGGAAATCGTAAAATGATGATTGAACCCCAGAGGCTAGAATACAAAGAGACTGATTCTGATGGACCTGCAGTGGTTGCTTATTTCCAAGAACATCATAGACCAATAGAATTTTCTGTGTCCAAGGTTATAGATACCGCATTCAGCGCATTGAAATCTAGTACTACTGATCCGTTTTATAGAAAACAGTGCTGGGAAGTGTTGAGATGTTATCTTGCTGCTTCACTATGTTTGGACGATGATAAACATACATTACAAAAGCTCTTCCTCCACCCGAGTTTCTTAGAGGGTAAAATAGCTCCAATGACCAGTCCTCACTACAAATCTAAAGATCTTGTCACAAGAACAACTCACCAAACAGCCCTCACAGGCATGTTTGTTGCTGCTGCTATTAAAGAACTGCGGCATCTTGTTTTACCAACGATGGTTTCATTAGTACGACATTATACCATGGTTGCTATTGCCCAACAAGCTGGCCCATTTGCTCTCACTCAAAGGAAAAGTCCGTTTGGTACTGGTCTTGATCCTTTGGTCTTAATTGATGCCATCGCTGTGATAATGGGACATGAAGAAAAGGAATTATGTAAACCTGGACATTTGGCTCTAGTTTTAATGATGGAAACAGCTTCCACAATTTTGGGAGGAAAAGAACGTGCCTGCCAATTACCATTGATGGAATATTTGGCTGAAAGAATGTCTCTTTTATGTTACGAAAGAGCCTGGTATGCTAAATTAGGAGGTTGTATAGCGATTAAGTTCATGTTTGAAAAAATGGCAATCAAATGGGTATACCAACATATGTTCACATTCCTCAAAGCTTTTCTTTTTGTCATGATGGATCTCACTGGAGAAGTATCAAGTGGGGCTATTGATATGGCTACTGTGAATTTAGAAAAGATGATAAGAGTTTGTGTTACTGGATCATCTAACGGAGTAAGTGAACAAACCTTAAAGATGTTAGAGCCTGAAGTTATGATGGCACGTAATAAGGCCCTGCATGATGTTTTACATGAATTAGTCAGACAAGTTACCAGCCCACACGTCCTTGTTAGAGAGCAGGTACATGTTTAACATATAAGTATATTGTTTTCAAAAGTTGAACTAAATCTGTCTTATTTACTGATATCAACTTTAAATATTTTTTTCAACAGGCTATGCATTCTCTCGGATTGATTGGAGAACTTCAGAATAAAACCGTAACTGAAGTAATGGATCCTCATAGAGAAGTTCTTGTTGACATTATACCGCCTAAAAAACATTTACTCAGACACCAACCTGCTAATGCTCAAATGGGATTAATGGATGGAACTACCTTCTGTACTACACTTAATCCTCGTCTTTTTACAATTGGTAATTGATTATTTTATATGAACATGTATTTATAATAATTCAAAATATTGACGGTTATTTTTTTACTATCTTTGTTGATATTATAATTTTGTTCTTTTTTTTTCAGATTTATCTATCACCGAACATAAAGTTTTCTTCCATGAATTGATTGCAATATGTGAAGCTGATGATGCAGTTCTTGGAAAGTATGCATGCTACAAAGGTGTGAGTTTAGTTCCACTTCGGAAATCGGCTCTGAAGGCTTTGGCCTCTTGTCACTATATACAGGGGTCAACATTCCGTGAAAAGATTTTCAATGTTTTGTATAAAACACTTGAAAAACCTGATGCCGAATTACAACATGTAAATACCTACATTATCTTTATTTGCCAAGTAGTTACTTCTAACATTAATTTAATTATGATACTTTCACTTGTATCTTATGACATTATATTCTTAAATTCATATCTTCCAGTGAATTCTTAAAATATTATCATGTTTGTTACAGGCTGGATTTGAATGCATGCAGAAGTTCTTGAGTGGTTTCCAAATAGACATGGATATTGTTCATCCAATAATGCGGCCATTGCTTCTAACATTAGGGGACTATAGAAATCTGAGTGTCAATAGTGCCAAGAGATTGTCTTACCTCACACAGCTATTCCCATCATCATTCAATGAGAAATTATCTGAACAGCTTTTACAATTGCTCAAGAAACTTCTTGATTTCGCTATTCAAACAAGTCGAGGTATAATATTTCAATTATATTATAATACTAGCTTTTATGTCCCGCCGTTGGCCAAGAATGTAAATTAGTGAAGGAATAAGCAATCGTTTATATAATATTGTCACAAAAAATATTTGCTAATTCGTAGTATGAAAAGTAGTTTGAAATTTAATTGAGTTTAAGCGATGTAAAATGTTCAAGTGATGGCCACAACCCATTTGTTTTTATATATAAGTAGGTACATACAATTTCTGCACGCATGGACTATGTTAAATGGTTTTAAATATGACTGATTATAAAGAGACAACGTTGTAAAGAGTTTGGATTTGGCCACAACCACTATTTTTATATATTGTCATCGAACGCAAATGTGTTTTAAATATTTAGTAATTTTGGATGATGGGAAATGGCTTAAAAATTAAATAAACAAAATTACTGAAAAGATTCTAGTGTTGGTCACATCCCATTCGTTTTTATATTTTTCGTCAAGTGTGCATACCTATAGATTATTATATTTTTGCACAGTAAAACTGATCTACATTACAGAAGAAGACTTAAATAGTTTTTAATTTGAGTATAAACGTTGTGAAGAGTCCAGTAATGGCCACAACCCCGATTTTTTATTATATTGTCATCAAAATCAAATATGTAGTTATTGAAAATTAAGCAATATGTGATGATATAATAAATGGTGTAAATTTCGATTGAAAAAAAGTATTGAGAAGATTCTAGTGATGGTCACATCCCATTCGTTTTATGTATTTTCGTCAAGTGTGCATGTTGTTTATAATATTTCTATACAATAGACTATAAGACTTAAAACTAACCCAAAAGACTAAATGAAAAAAAAGAATAAGTATAAGACTATAACAAATAGTTTGTAATAAAAACTGACCCAATGGTCTACATAAAAGATACAATAGAAGAATTACACAATAGTAAATGTATTATATAAAAAACTGACCAAATGGTCTTCATAAAAGAAGAAGAAGATGAATTGAAATATAGGAAATATTTTATATAAAATTCACCCAACGTCTACATTAAATAAGAAAACGAAGAATTAGACTAAAGGAAATAGTTTGTATAAAAACTAACCAAAAGATCTACAAAAAATAAGAAAAAGAAGAATTAGACTATAGAAAGTAGTTAATATAAAAACTGACCCAAAGGTCTACATATTAGAAGAATAATTATACGTCAGGAAATAGATTGTATAAAAACTAACGCAAAGGTCAACATAAAAGAAGACGAAGAAGAATTAGACTAAAGGAAAAGTTTGCATGAAAACTCTCCCTTGGTCTACATAAAAGAGGAAAAATTAGACTATAGGAAATTAGTTTATACAAAATTCAACAAAGGTCTACATAAAATTAGAAAAAGAAGAAATACGTTAAAAGAAATAGTTGGTATCAAAACTGGCCCAGAGGTCTACATAAAATAAGAAGAAAAAGAATTAGATAATAGGAATAAGTTTGTATAAAAACTCACCCAAAGGGCTACATAAAAGAAGAGGAAGAAGATGAATTAGACTATAGGAAATAGTTTGTATAAAAACTCACCCAAGGTCTACATAAATTAAGAAAAAGAAAAATTAGACTATAGGAAATAGTTTATTTATGAACTGTCCCAAATGACTTCACAAAAGAAGAGGAAGAAGAATTAAACTCCAAGAAATAGCTTGTATAAAAAATCACCAAAAGGTCTACTTAAATAAAAGAAGAATTTCACTATAGGAAATAGTTTGTAGATTGAATAACATGTGTATTGTAGTTAACCATAGATAGTTTAATAATTTTCCTATACGAAATTAGTATATTGTTGGTTTTTAAGTAGTATTAGGTATGTAGGTACCTACCTACAATGATAAATCGAATAATCGAATTAATTTAGAACAAATTTTATTTGAATATCAGAATGTGTCCGTAACCATAGTAACCATAGAACATGTAAAAAATATCAAATGGTTTGTAGACATTTTTTGAATAATATTTAGGTACCTACATTGGTTTGTTCGATGCCATAAAAATGAAAATTGTCCGAAATATCAAATATTATATACAAATTATGCAATTTTATTATGCCTATATCTTTACTAATAATTAACAGACTTTTACAATATACGTCTTAAAACTTGCTGTAATGTCTTGTGTTTCATTTTATTATTTCATAATTTCATTTATTTCAAAGGTTTATTATTTTCAAGAACATATTCATTCGGTAGGAAAATGAAATATTGTATGAAAAGATATTAAAATGGCGGCGTTTATGTACAAAACGCTTACTTTAAAAATAAGTTAAACATTGTAATTATACAAAATATTCACCATGTTTTTCACTTAAAAGCTAAGTTATACTTGAAAATACATTTTTTTCGTGTAAATACGTACTTCTAACTTTTAAACTAACAGATATTTGCGTGCAAAATGTACACTTTTTTGACAGATACGACTTGGAAAATTTTGTATGAAAAAAATAATTATTGAAATATTTTTAAAATTCAGCATTTTTATCGCATTATTTTTAGCGTGACACTGCATCAGGTACACAGGTACACGTTCGCACATAAATTAGATTTTTAGATGCTCTTGGTTTTTCAGAAGGCGTGAGACAAACACACACACACACACACACATACACACACACACACACACACAGACACTAACATTTTGATTGCTTTATTACTTTAGATGACAACTGATTGTTTTGTTTTTTTTTGTGATTTGTATATTTTATTTTTTGTCTTATTTAAGGTACTAATTTCCTAGGAGCTTCAAAGACTGGTGAAAATGAACAAAAAATTATTTTACTCATTGGAATATTCCATCAAATTCCTGCAGCTTCTAGTAAATGTTTGGAATCTTTATGTCGATTGGTATTGCAAGCTGAAAAGGCTCTAATGATAGAAGCTGGATCTCCATTTAGGGAACCACTTATTAAATTTCTCTTAAGGTAATGCATTATACATCTGTCCTTTTACATATTTTGTTTTGCATATATTAAATTCCAATATCACAATCTCGAACAACATGTGTTGATGAAGGAGGTAAACATACTTCATGAACTGTGGTCATATTATATTTTCAGACATGAGAAAAATGTTTAAAAGCTCTTGTGTATTCAACAAGTAATTTACATGTTTGTTAAATATTTTTTCTGTTCTTGATTACATGAATTTTATTTTTTTTTAAATTTAAATTACTCTTTACTCAAAAACATATTAAAATATAATTGTTAAACAAGTATGCAGTATTTATATTATTTGTATTTATCTATGTAAATGTTTCAGGTTTCCTAAAGAAACATTGGAACTGTTTCTTAGTGATAATAATATTATAGACCAACAGTGGAGTAGGTTTGTTGTTTACTTAATAGTACACGAGAAGGGGAAAGCCTATAGGGAAGTATTACAGACAACAAAGAAATCTCGTCTTGTGACATTGTTGATGGCTCATTCACACAATACAACAGGATTGATCCACTCCGATAAAAGTGAAATGCAATACCAAGCCGTGAGAGTTATTTCTTTGTTAATCAAATTTGATGATCAGTGGCTTTCAACACAACATGATGTTGTAGAAGCCCTCAAGAGAATATGGTGTAATGATCAATATCAGGTATTATTTTTATTTAAATTTATCTTTAGCTTTTAAATAAATTCATAGTTATAAATTTGTTTAAAACATTATAATACAAATGGTATTTCAATTATTTCATTACATATCAAAACATATAATTTTATACCTGTTTCTGAAGTGTACACTTCATTTTTTTCTCCCACTTTTCTTATTATATTTTATTTCCTTGTGTCAAGAACATATACATCCTCATTCCCTAAACCAAGCATAAATACTTATATTATAGGCGAGTAAAATCAGTCGGGGTAGGGTGGGGTTCGAACTCGCATTCACTGGATTGTGAAGCTGGCAATGTCCGCTTTGACACCGATCCATCTTTTTTTATTTAAATACCTTTTAACACATTTCATTAGTTAAATGTGTTCTATCATCACTTAACTTTAAATAATAATCTTCATGTTTTTTTTAATATTACAGGAGACACATAAAAATGTGGATACTGTAGAGTCTACACATTGGAAGGAACCAAAGTTAATTGTTAAAATTTTATTGCATTATTTTTGCCACCATCCAGATGATATTGATTTGCTATTTCAACTGTTGCGAGCTCTTTGCAGTAGATTTATACCCGTTTTTCAAGTAAGTATCTGTTTACATGAATAAATATTTTTTTTGTACAATAAGTGCCAAATGTATATTCCTAGATGAATTTAATTAAAGTTTCGACCCTTCTCTCTTAATCTGACACTGTTAAAGTGGTCTTTAACTTAATAATGTCATATTTTAACCGATTACTTAGAAAGACTAGAACTAGTGAGAGAAAATGTATGTACCATTATATACACATATTGAACTATGGTTTGACAGAAGAAGGAAAATAAAACAGAGCACATCATGTTAAAAACACAACTTAAGAGTGTTATATATGAACCGCATTTCCACAATTCGTGACGTCACAGCCTTTTTTACATGTATGAGTGAGAAAAATTGCTTTTGTATGCGTCAGGCTTCATAATATACCATAAACGATTCATCGTCTTGGTTGTGTCCAAAAAATCTTAGAGCGAGAATGAACATACGGATATGTACGAGAAAGAGCGTAACAGCAAATCTATTGCTTTCCTACTTGCATTCACTGTTGCATATATTTATCTCTTTTGCTAGTCATTCTGGATACAATACTACACCATTTTATGCAATTTCATAATATTATTTAATTTATGAACATTAATTTCCGTGAAACATTTTAAAGATGTCTAACTGTTTCGTGTACAAATAATTATATTTGTATACAAAATTAGTATCAATTACTATAGTAGATTTCGAACACAAATAAAGTATAAATTTATATACTTAAATTTTATTTGTTTAAATGCTTAGTATATTTTTTAATATATTATTCCGTTTTATGAATTTATTAAAGAGATAGAATATATTATATCAAATAATTTTAGTTCATAAAAAAAACATTTTGTCAACAGTAGGTACTTACTATATCAACTTATCGATTTATATTTAACAATTTACTGTCTTGCAAGGATGAGTTGGTAATTGAGGCCAGAAATGGAAGGAAATAAACTAAAAAAACTTAAGTGTATGTTTATTTCTTATACACCCAGTAAAGGACCTTTTCAAAAAAAAAGTTTAAACACGTATCTACATATTTAGGTACAGATACAACAATAAGAATACAAGCATGAAATACAAAAACAATTAAAAATAAATATTAGAGGATTATATAACAGTTATATGAAGTTTTTGAAAACAATAAATTCGCGTACGTTTCAGGAAGATAATAATTACCTATGTACACTTTAATGAACTAAAATTATTGTTACAATAATGAGATTTTCAGTAAAAGTACTAAAACCAATGGACCAGATCAAGAGAAAATATATAAATGTGATGTTTTCAAAATAGCAACAAAACTACGAAATATATTGTTAGAGGATTGTATATCCGTTTGCATAAAGTTGACTATCAGAATACAATAAAATTACAGGAAGTTAATGAAGTTGACATTATAATGTTGATTATCAGAATACAATAAAATTACAGGAAGTTAATGAAGTTGACATTATAATATTGATTATCAGAATACAATAAAATTACAGGAAGTTAATGAAGTTGACATTATAATGTTGATTATCAGAATACAATAAAATTACAGGAAGTTAATGACTGTATATATTTCAATCCACCACACTTATTGTTACAAGTAAAAATTTTAGTAAGAATACAAGAACTATATACATGAATGTGATTTTTACCTTCAACGTGTATTAAAACATGATTATTAAATGTAATAGAAAACTTTTGCATGATTTACAACAGGTTGCAAAGAGACACTGACAAAAGCAGTATTTATCATGCTGCGAAATTTATTGTATTTCCCCTTTTCTCCGTAAGTTTCATTCTGCATACAAACTTTTATTCCTCAATAATTATATCTTGCTTTTCAATTTTCACATTTCTTGCATTCCTTGGATCAATCAATTCTGCAAGTAGCCAATTCATATAAAATAATACCAACTTACTCTCCATTTTTTCCTTCCAGAACTTATCGTCTCGCATAATCCGTTCGACTTATACATTTCATGATTTTTTCCAGTCCAAACGACAAATATGCAACAAGTCTTATTAGTTATATAATATAACTGTCCTTGAACTTGATAATAACAATCATGATTTTTGTCTACAAAATATTCGTTATTTTTATTGTATTTCCAAAACTTTCCTTTTTTTGCTTTTGATCGCTTCTTCTACGAAGGGCAGTTAATTTCAACAATTCTATCTAAATATTTTATACCGTCTGGACTCACACCAAGAAAACAATGTGATCAATGACAAGTCACATTTCGTTATATGTAGGTATATTTTCTTGTAAAGATAATTGTCGAAGGGCGACATACTTATTGTCGATCCCGTACTTGATTGAGCTCACATGACTTACAGTGATTACATATAATATTTCTTTCACAAGAAGTTCACAGTCTGATTTTCTTCTCTTACATATCTTGCTAAACCATGATGCTGTCAATAACTTCCGCCTTAAGTCTAACCACATATAGCTTTCCGCTTGTAGCACGGTAGGTCATTCAATCTGATCTCTGTGCAAACTCTTCTCTTTCAAATCATTAAAATGCCTTTCCTTAAACAAGTTAAAACTACATAACCAAGTCCATGCCGGGCTGATTACAAGAAGATCCGTAATTACTACACTTCATCATGCATTTTTTTATACAATAGAAATGACATTGGTGAAATGTTCATACATGCAGTGAATTCTCTTTAAGTTAGATAATCCACAACCTATGGACATAATACCAGCTACTGCAGCATGATTAATACTTAGCTCAGCCATATTAAGTTCGAGTTATTAACACAGAATGTCATGTTGCACATATTACATTTCATTAAAAAATTTGAATGGTATCCAGTACGCTTTTCATCAGTTATTTCTATATTAGCCAATATACAGGAAAAATCCTTGCTGTGCTTTGATATAGAAATATAATGTTCATGATCATATTGTTCATAAAAATATGCGCCCTTCAACTTCAAAATCAGTCCGCTTCGTTATTTCTTGTGGTTCACAGTCAATGTTGGCGTTTTTCTCGAATCAATATCGTGGTTCTGAAAGAGGAACAAAATTTTTAATTACACTGAAACAAAACTATTATTTGTTTCGTAAATCTATTGAAGGCTCTACAAATAAAACTTTATTTTCGGTTATTAGATAAATAAGTAACCATATTTCAGTTCCTGATTGGATGAAATAGTTTAAAAATTCTTCTTTTGGAGAAAATAATAATAATAATAGAAGGATACATAAATACAAAGGTTCTTCGTACACGTGTTGATTTACCATTTGAGTATCATACGAGTCGCTCTAATAAAATAATAATAATAATAATAGAAGGATACATAAATACAAAGGTTCTTCGTACACGTGTTGATTTACCATTTGAGTATCATACGAGTCGCTCTAATAAAATAATAATAATAATAATAGAAGGATACATAAATACAAAGGTTCTTCGTACACGTGTTGATTTACCATTTGAGTATCATACGAGTCGCTCTAATAAAATAATAATAATAATAATAGAAGGATACATAAATACAAAGGTTCTTCGTACACGTGTTGATTTACCATTTGAGTATCATACGAGTCGCTCTAATAAAATAATAATAATAATAATAGAAGGATACATAAATACAAAGGTTCTTCGTACACGTGTTGATTTACCATTTGAGTATCATACGAGTCGCTCTAATAAAATAATAATAATAATAATAGAAGGATACATAAATACAAAGGTTCTTCGTACACGTGTTGATTTACCATTTGAGTATCATACGAGTCGCTCTAATAAAATAATAATAATAATAATAGAAGGATACATAAATACAAAGGTTCTTCGTACACGTGTTGATTTACCATTTGAGTATCATACGAGTCGCTCTAATAAAATAATAATAATAATAATAGAAGGATACATAAATACAAAGGTTCTTCGTACACGTGTTGATTTACCATTTGAGTATCATACGAGTCGCTCTAATAAAATAATAATAATAATAATAGAAGGATACATAAATACAAAGGTTCTTCGTACACGTGTTGATTTACCATTTGAGTATCATACGAGTCGCTCTAATAAAATAATAATAATAGAAGGATACATAAATACAAAGGTTCTTCGTACACGTGTTGATTTACCATTTGAGTATCATACGAGTCGCTCTAATAAAATAATAATAATAATAATAGAAGGATACATAAATACAAAGGTTCTTCGTACACGTGTTGATTTACCATTTGAGTATCATACGAGTCGCTCTAATAAAATAATAATAATAGAAGGATACATAAATACAAAGGTTCTTCGTACACGTGTTGATTTACCATTTGAGTATCATACGAGTCGCTCTAATAAAATAATAATAATAATAATAGAAGGATACATAAATACAAAGGTTCTTCGTACACGTGTTGATTTACCATTTGAGTATCATACGAGTCGCTCTAATAAAATAATAATAATAGAAGGATACATAAATACAAAGGTTCTTCGTACACGTGTTGATTTACCATTTGAGTATCATACGAGTCGCTCTAATATTTTCGCCGTTGACTTTCGGGTAAGTTTGTAAATGTGTCGACTTGACGTAACACATTTGAAACCAATTAATTGCATGCAACTTGCTAGTCGCACGTAATTATAATAATAGCATATAAATTGCGTGGATACTTATGGGGATGTAACAAAATAATGTATTTTTTGTGCAAAAAGTGGAGAAATACACTTGAAATAAAAACTCTCCAGCGTGGGAACAAACATCAGTCAGAGACAAATTATGAAACTGAAATTTGGAGGATCTACAATATCGTGCGATGGGGAAGAAAATATAAACATTACTGTACTGGAGACACCACGTGGACAGAGCGGATATATGAATTGAATAAAAGTGGTGAGAATAACAGCGGACTAAATACCTACATCCTACGTACGTTCAGGAATACCACCAAAAAAGGTAAAAAGACAACTGGTTATTAGTATCTCGGGAAAAGGAGCCGCAGAAAACAGGAAGATTAGTCCTAGCATAAATAGAAGAAAAAGAAGAATTTTTTTACATACCCGATATCTTTCCTGATTATTTGGGGGCAAAAAAGCCTTCACCCAAGCTACCAACTACCTCTGAGGAACATGATAGAACACCAGAAGAAGAAGATGCCCCAACCTCATCATTTCGAGTCATGTTTTCAGTTTTTTTTTCATAAAATATAAATGAAAATGGTATAAATATTATAAATAAAAGTTAAAAAAAGTTAAAAAAAGGTATAAATATTTTGTATATTATGTATAAATGAATATTCATAGTAAATAAGTAATAAGTATTATTTATCTAAATAAAATCGATGTTAAGAGTATTTTTTACTTACTTTTTGGTACACGATACTCTTCTCACAATTTTATTGTTGTACGTATGTACCTACATTTGATTATATTGTAAAAGATTAGCATTCTTTTAATAAGACAATAAAGTTACTGAGATAAATGTTAGGTATATAGGTAGTATTCCAATACGAGGCAAATCTTTTGTCAATAATATGTAATTATTAACAAAAAATAATTATACTAAACTTAATTGCGTGAGAAATAATATTAAAGAAATTTCCCTCTGCTGGAGATCGAACCTAAGATGCCCGCACAGAAGCATGACAGCTTTACGACTGTGCCATGATAGTTAACATTTACATGAAAAAAAACATAAAAGTACCTTTTATTTAAATTAATTTAATTTATTTAAATTAATTTCTCACGCAAATATTGCTTCTCTGGGCTAGAAATACTGGTTAGTTGGAAGAAATTGCCATAAGGTAATAAACTCGCAAATTGCGCAGGGTGCAAGGAAGTGTTCATTTATTTATGTATTCAATTCTACTAAGAGTAAGCCTCTTCTTGAGTGCAGTTGATTTATTCTTTTTCGACATGTTCGTTTTACTAAAAAAAATTTAGTAAGATAAACAAAAATAGAATAAACATTTATAATATGCACGAGAAACGGAATATTTTCAAAAGATTTACTACATAGTAAAAAATTGTATTGAATCGCTTCAAAGTGAAGTTTGGTTGTACTCAATCGCCTCAAAATAATACTTTTGTCAGTGTATTAGTATGTACTGAAAAAAGTGTTGCGAGGAGACGTCTGAAGCACCCGACTGCCGGGTGAAGAATGAATTGAAAATTGAATATTTTGTAAATATATAAAAACTGAAAAACACGTAGTTAACAAATTAATTGAATAATTAACTTTTTTTATTCCAACAGATAAATATATATAGAAATCGATTCTTGAAACTTATATCTTTGTGTACTTAATAGAAAAAAATCAATATTACCTATTTAAGTAGCAGTATTTCACGGTTAAATATTGGCAAGTTTTAGGCTATTTAGTACCATTGTAATTGTAATTTTATTAATTAAAACTTTACACAAAAGCTATAGTTTTGAATAAAAAGGACACATCTTTTTGTAAATGAACTACAAAATACGAAATATTTTACAAATTCTTTGCAAACGTTTTTGCAAAATCAATAAACAAAATGAGATTATTATCTTTTTATATTATTTTTTTAAGCATAAATAATAAAAAATAAATAAAATTCGCATACTAAAAATAATAATATAATAGATCATTTCGTCTGATTAATTTAAAAAAATATAAATATTTAGTGAATAACATGGAATATTTAGCATTCAAACTCTGTTATAAAAATGGATTTTTTAACTATGTAGAAAAATGTGTTTTATTTTAAAAAAATCAAATAAATTGAAAATCCCTTGCTATAGTTTTGAATAAAAGAAGATTTTCTATAGTTATAAAAAAAATGAAAAAACATATTTCATTTAACAAAAACGTTTTTGCAAAATCATCATCTTTTGTAAATGTTTATTTATGGTACTCACAATTATAAATGTTTATTTATGAAACACAAAATTATTGAAGATTTTTATTTTAATATGGCAAAGATGAATAATCAGTTTAATAGAAAATTGAAAAATAATTTATAAACTATTAATAGTTTTGATACAATTTGTGTTTAAAAACCCTACAATTTTACACGATTCCCGTCCGAAGTACCAGTATGCATATAATACAGTCTTAAACCATTCTTTAACATATGTATTTCTTTTTTTTTCAGTTTCTCGTTGACTTTTTGGAAAATACTGTTGCTCAGAATTATACGGTTGAATGGAAGCGCAGGGCTTTCTTTAGATTTGTTGAACATTTCTCAACAGACACTATGTCTCAAGATCTTAAGGCCAAAGTATTGCAGATGATTCTGATTCCGTGCTTTGCTGTCAGCTTTGAAAAAGGGCATAAAATTGTGGGAGGTCCTCCTGCTCCGTATCAAGATAATCCTGATAATGTTGTATCCGTGTTCATAAATAATGTAAGTTTTGCTTTTATAATCTTGGGAATTATTTCTCATTGTATGTATAATAATATCATTATTATTATACATACAATTAAAAAAATAATACGACATAAAATGTTACAAAAAAAATAATGTTTCTGAGTCACGCCAAGTCTAATTTCTAGACTTCTTGTCGGCATGTTCTCAAGACAATATATTTGTATACTCTAATAATAACAAACAACATTACAGTAAAAATAACACACAGACACACAGGCACACTCACACACACACACACAAAGCTGGTCTCCCAAACATACACTCCTTCCTAAGTTCCAAAACATATCTATTTATTATTCTATAATTTAAAAAAAAATTGTGTGAGATCTGTTAATTATATATAAAGCCAGACCTCAATAGCCATTCCTTGACAAGTCTTTTCACATTGTTTTTGCTTATGATTATCAAAATATATTTTGTTATAGGTAATAGATCCTGAAAATCCATTCGGTTGTTCGGATAGTGTGCGAATATCTCTTCTTCAGTTTGCTTGCTTATTATTGGAACAAGCTTCAGCTCATATTCACGATGCTAACAATAAAAAACAGGGAAATAAATTGCGAAGACTTATGACATTTGCTTGGCCGTGTTTATTAGTAAAAAATTTTGTTGATCCTGCAACCAGGTACTATTTTACTCCAAGTTCACACATTGTTTACAATGATTTACAGTGGAATTTCTACTGTAGTTGGATCACTTATGTTACTCCCCTGTGTGATTTATCAAATTTTAATTTTACAGATATCATGGACATTTACTTTTGAGTCATATTATTGCAAAGTTTGCAATTCACAAAAGAATTGTACTTCAAGGTTAGTGCATTATTTCTTTTTAGGTTTTATGTTCAATTATACAGTCCATTAGTATTTCAATTTTTTAAATAAGTTTAATACATAAATACATTATACACTGGCATATTGTATATTGTCATTAAGCAATTTCTTTCAACCAACTGGAAATTCTTACTAAAATCTATATTTAATACATATATCTTTTTGATAAATAATGGAGTTATAATAATCATTTGTATTTATTAGACAATTCAGTATTGATGTTTAAAATATGTGATGGAATTCATTGTCATTCAAAGCATAATTATTGTTCTTATATTTTGGATAATGTCATATGTTAATATTTTAAATCATTTGGCTTACTTAAATGTTTTTTTTTCAGTTTTCCATAGTTTATTAAAGGCACATGCGATTGAAGCTAGACAGGTAGTCCGTCAAGCTCTGGAAATATTAACTCCGGCAATGCCATATCGTATGGAAGATGGTAACACTATGTTGACTCACTGGACAAAGAAGATAATTGTTGAAGATGGCCACACTATGCAACAGTTATTCCATATTTTGCAACTTGTTATTAGGCATTATAAGGTATCAATAGATTTGATCTTTGTAATATCTATTATTATTTTTCTCAACAAAAATCAGTCTAAATAAATAAAATATAGTGAATCTATTAATAAATATTTATTTTTATATATAATTTCTGAACTTCATTAATATTTTAGGTTTACTATCCTGTTAGACACGCACTTGTAGGACACATGGTTGGTGCAATGCAAAAGTTAGCCATCAACGCAAATCCTTCAATAGAGCATCGAAGATTAGCCGTTGAAGTTGCAGAAGTGATTATAAAATGGGAACTACAAAGAATCAAAGATGAGGCTGAAGATCAAGAGGTATTTTCCATCAAGATTGTTATAATTTGTATAAAACTTCACCTATTTTACACTTTGTTATTTTTATTTTGATTTATTTATAAATAAATATTTAAAAAAATAAATATGCTTTTAAAGAATCATAATAGCTCTCTCCTCTTTCATTAAACAAACAGGGTAAAAAAATTATATTTATTCAACAATATAATGTATAAAATAAAATCTTTTCTTTAGGGTACTGGTAGTGTGGCAGGTGTTACTTCTGGCATTAAACGTTCGTCAACAGAAGACTTGGCTGGTAGAAATTTCGAACCTCGTAAAGCTCTCAATACAGGCTGGACCAGTCCCTCACAGTCTTCTTCGAGTATGGTACAGTCTTTACCTAAAAATGATCCAGAATCTTGCAAACCCATAGAACGAGCGCATGCAGATATTGTTTTGAATTTACTTCTACGATTAGCATGTCAAGTTCAGGTAAGATCTTAATAAAAGAATATATTATTTATTTATGTGTCAAGTAAAATTTAGTACAAAAGTATTTCATAATCATGTTTTTCTTACTAGAATACGGAGCCTACTGCTGTAGGAGGATCTCCTGCTGAACAACTAGCCAGACGGTGTGTCACACTATTGAAGACAGCTCTTAAACCAGATGTATGGCCTCAGCAATGTGATTTAAAACTTGCCTGGTTTGACAAAGTTTTCACTAATGTAGATAATTCTACTCCTAACTTTGGAAATATTTGTACGGCTCTTGAGTTGCTCACATTCTTATTGGGTGTCATGAAGCGTGAACAGATCCTAGTATCCCTTAAACCTTTACAGAGAGGTTTAGCTGCTTGCATAACAAGTACAAATACAAAGGTTATTCGCTTGATGCATGGATTGTTGGCCAAGTTAATGGAACTTTTCCCTACTGAACCTACTGGGTCAAATGTTGCATCCAAATATGAAGAGTTGGAGACTTTGTACGCTTGTGTCAGCAAAATGGTCTTCGAAGGTCTTGCTAATTATGAAAAGAATGCTAACGCTAATCCCAGCTCTCTTTACGGAACACTGATGATGTTAAAAGCAGCATGTATGAAAAATGAATCATATATTGATAGACTCATTACACCATTCATGAGGGTGCTACAGCGAATGGCTAAAGAACATTTGAATTCTACAACACCAGAAGCAAATCCTGCTTCCTCTGAATTGTTGATTTTAAGCTTAGACTTGATTAAAACCAGAGTTGTTGTAATGGCTGTAGAAATGAGGAAAACATTTATTGGAACCATTTTAGTTGGTCTTATTGAAAAAACACCCGATGTTAAGGTAATGAAAGCCATAACAAAGATGCTCGAAGAATGGATGAAGAACCGGAACCCTGTAACATTAAATCAAGCTCCTTCAATAAGAGAAAAATCAATTTTGTTGGTGAAAATGATGCAGTATGTTGAAAAACGTTTCCCAGATGACTTGGAACTGAATGCACAGTATCTAGAACTTGTCAATTATGTTTATAGGTAAGGCTACATAATTTAAACAGTGATTTTTATTTTGTGGTTATCTACATAAAGTAATGTTAAAACATCTGCATGTTTTTTTTTTCAGGGATGAACATTTAAAATCTTCAGAATTGACATCTAAATTGGAGCCAGCATTCTTGTCTGGTTTGAGGTGTCCACAACCGCATATCCGAGCCAAATTTTTCGAAGTCTTTGATGGTTCCATGAGAAGGCGTCTTCATGATCGATTGTTGTATATAATATGTTCACAAAACTGGGATGCAATTGGACCTCACTATTGGATAAAACAATGCATCGAACTCTTAATTGTTACAGCTGTATCAAGTATGTTCTTTTATTATTACATCTTTACTACCTAATTAAGATGAAATCTGCTATAGCATTTGTATTTCAATTTTTTACTAAAAAAAAGTTTTGTTTTTTTATGTATGCAATTTCCTCTTTACACAATGATTAAAAAGGTTAAGCAATAAATTTTGTAATAAAAAAAGACATTTTTGCCTTGATATTTTTATTGATTTATGCTGTTTCTGTATTGTATAATGCCTTAATAATAGATGGTGGTATTTTGTAGAGTAATATTTATATAAATAGTTGAAAAGAAGCAGAAGATGTACCGAGTTTGCAGTTTACCAATAATTGTTTATCAATACTTTAGTAAAACTACTATATATTTTATTTTAGGTACTCAAATACACATATCCAACGAAGCAAATCTATTACCTAGTATAGCTTCAGTTATAAATTTAGCAGACAGCGATGAGAAGAAAAATTTTGTTATATATACTAGCATGGAAGAAGTGACAGATAACTATGAAAATATGGATCAGGACAAAGAAGATGTACTTGATATGGATTTATCCAGTGTTGATTCTAATTCAAATAACAGACGGGATGATATTGAAAAACAACTTCCTAACAGGTAACAAACAATAAAATGAGCTAATTTAATAATGCAATATACTAAATAATGCGATAATGTTTTATTTAAATTTGCATTCTTTGTAGGCAACATGCTATGACACAACTTATCGGAAAGCAGTCGGAATTCTTGGAATCTGCTAGGAAGGTTAGAACTGAACAGTTATTGGTTGCTGCTGCCCAACTTTGCCATATGGATGAACATCTGGCACATTGGGTATGGATAAATATGTTCCCTAAACTGTGGTCCATACTTGATGAAAGGCAACTCAATGTAAGTTTATTATTTTTTTTTCAATGTTTGAATCTGTCACTTCATAATAGAACTCCATAATCAACTAGAATTATAGAAAAAAATATATGTATAATTTTAAGTTCTATAATTTTTTTCACAAATGTGACTCCCATTCACTGGTATCGTTTAATGCTGAGATCCATTCTAACGATGCTCATGGATCTTTTTGGAGCAATTTTATTTACATTTATTTTACACAACTATGTCCTTATGTTTTGGATTCATTTTTAAATCCTAGTTTGTTCCCTTTTCAGACTTTGATATCGGAGATGGTACCATTTATATCCTCAGGAACGCATGTTATACAAAAAGAGCACCAATCACAACTCAGTGCTATCACAACATTTGTAGAAGCATTGTCAAAGTGCACTCCTCCTGTAGTTCTTAAACCGTAAGTAAAATTTTTATTTTATTTAACTAGCACAGTATTGCAATAGTCAATTTTCATGTATTTTAAGTGAGGCATGTACATGGCAGAAGATGCAACAGATTAGTATAATAGAGAACATGCATGTGTGGAGGTATATGAATAAAAAAGAATGATTTAGAGGTAAAAAAGATCGGCGATCACTAAAATACTAATGAAAGCTGTAAAATATTAGTTTTATTAACAATTTAACTGTAAAAATTTTATTTTTCATCAAAATTAAATAAACGGTCTGTCATTGGTTGATCACTTTATGACGCCACACATCACAATGGATAATTCATTTTGACATATTGTCTATAGCGTGAAGCGTTTCACCGAGTGTTTTCACATGTTATAATTATTTCCATTTCAATTATCGATAAAAGCTACACGGGATTTATTAAAAGACAATCAGATACTGTCCGTAAAGCAAATGAACAAATGTTGATGCTTTTTTTTATGGATAATCTGGACTTTTGCACCCGGTGTCTTAAAAAAAAGGTCAATGTTTTAAAATATAATAGAAAGATATTTGCTATCGGGATATTGATTGAATAATGATTTGAAATTAATTTAGTACATAATATATATGTACTGTGCATTAAATAAATATACATTATAATAATATAAATTGTGAAAGTTTGGATGTAATAAAATAATATTATTTGTAATTAGCAAATGAACCGTTTTAGCGCATAATTCAAAATATGTTTTTCAAATTGCTATAAAAAGCTTTATAGAGCACAAAAAAATAAAATTTTTACCTTATTTTCTGTACCATAGAAAACCAATTAATTCAATAACTTTTACGTTTATTAAGTTCTATTTTTTTTAATTTAATTTATCTTTGTATAGATTCTGTTTACACTTTTGTAGTCTTACTACTAGTGAATTGACTATAATCTGACGCTTAGCCAGTTTTTTGTATTGCTATAACTGGCCATGTATCATCAAAGACACATTATATCTTTCCATATAAGTGATTTGAAATTTGTGCCCCTTGTCAAGCTAGGCTCTCATGTTTTGCATGATCCGTCTGTTAGGTAGCTACGCCACTGTATGGCATAAAATGGCACTGTATGGCACTTAGTGGCATAAAAATTTGTGCACAAAAAATTGTTTACCAAGGAGATTTTGGCATTTGGTTGTGTGATGTCTTTTTATTTTATTTATGTTATTTTATTTATTTCTATGCAAAAACAAGAGTAGTTAACTTTTTCTCTATTTATAGGGCTTTAATGAAATATCTTGGAAAATCTCACAACCTATGGCATCGGATGACATTGAATTTAGAACATATGGCATTTGATGCCTCCTTATTAGCTAAGATAAAGAGAGATGTCACAGACTGTTATGATTTTGAACCTGAAAGTACAGCTCAAACGGTATTTATTTATATATACATATGTGTTTGTTTTTTCATTACTTTGTGAAATTTTATATGATAACCTAATTGCTATAATAAATTTCAGGATATACTCGATTCACTTAGCGATATGTACGAGTTATTGTTTGAAGAAGATATGTGGTGTGGTTTATGGCAGAAACACGCTCACTATAGGGAAACTAATGTTGCTATTGCATATGAACAACAAGGATTTTATGAACAAGCTCAGGTAAGGTGTTTCATTAATAATTTTATACTTACTATGCTATTAACAAATAATAGGAACAATACTTAGTTTTTATTACTTTATTTTTATAATTGATGAAATTTTTTTTTTAGGGTGCTTATGATGTTGCGATGTCTAAACTTAAACAGGATTGCTCTATAGGTCCTGCGCCATATTCTATACAAAAAGAATGTGTGCTATGGACCAATCATTGGATTAAGTGTGCAAAAGAACTAAACCAATGGGATTTGTTACTTGAAATTGGTCAAACTCGGGGGGAACGTAATCCATTTTTGATATTGGAAAGTTCTTGGAGAATACCTAACTGGGCACAAATGAAAGAAGCACTAGCTGAAGTAGAATATAGTTGTCCAAAAGAAATGAGTGAGTTTTGTTACATTCAGCTCGTAAAATATTAATTTACTATGTCCTAAAACAACATCTTGCTTTTATTTTATTCCTTTACTGGTTTCCCAAGAAAGGAAATGTAATATTAATTATTTTATAATGTATAGTTAACATATTATAGTTAATTGCGTTTTAACATAATTAAACTTGATAGGTTGGCAAGTGAACCTTTATCGAGGCTTCCTGAACATATGTCAGCCAGGTGAACAACATTTAGGTAATGTAGAAAGGCATGTGGAGGCTGCCTCTTCACTCTGTATGAGGGAATGGCGGCGTTTACCCGGCCTTGTCTCACATGCACACCTTCCTCTCCTGAGGGCTGCACAGCAGATCATGGAACTATCGGAAGCTGCTCAAATTCATCAGGTAAATTTTTGTCATATTTGCTAATTAAATGGTATTAATTTTACTTTCATAGTGGATACTTATTATAAACTTACAATATGTATTCTATTCATCACCTATTTATTTTAAGGGTCTTCTTCACGGTCGCCCTACATCTCTTCATGATATGAAAGCTATTGTAAAAACATGGAGGAATAGGTTGCCTGTGGTTGCAGATAATTTGTCTCACTGGGGGGCTATCTTTACTTGGAGACAACATCATTACACATTTATAGCTACACATTATGAATCACAGACTGATCAAGCGTCAAATCATTCTATGTTGGGTGTTCATGCCAGTGCACAAGCTATTATACATTTTGCTAAAATTGCTCGGAAACACAATCTATCCGGTGTTTGTTTGGATTCTCTTCAAAGAATATACACCATACCCAGTGTTCCCATAGTTGATTGCTTTCAGAAGATAAGGCAACAAGTCAAATGTCATTTGCAAATGGAATGGACCAACGGTAAATCTGAATTGCAGGAAGGACTTGATATGATTGAATCAACAAACTTCAAATATTTTACAAAAGATATGACTGCTGAGTTCTACGCATTCAAAGGATTATTACTTGCTCAACTGGGAAGATCGGAAGACGCTAATAAAGCATTTTCAGCCGCAGTCCAACTGCATGATACTTTAGTTAAGGCGTGGGGTCTTTGGGGAGATTATTTAGAACAAATATTCACCAAAGATCCACGTCAGATAACAGTTGGTGTTTCTGCCATGACGTGCTATCTACACGCTTGTAGGCATCAAAATGAATCTAAATCACGGAAACATTTGACCAAGGTAAATAAAGTTTACATTGTTCAGCAATGGTCTCACTTATGTAATTTCCTTTTTTTTTAGTTTAAAACTGTATCATCACACTGATTGTAGGCATTTGTGTAGTAAATTTACATGTTTAGTGCATGCATTATAAATGCCCCAGATGTTAAAGGTAAGCGTCCACATAAGCGCAACGCATCAGATGGATTTTAGTTAGGAATACAAGCGCGCGCATCAGATC
The DNA here is from genome assembly GCA_963576475.1 of Molanna angustata. Taxonomy (NCBI): domain Eukaryota; kingdom Metazoa; phylum Arthropoda; class Insecta; order Trichoptera; family Molannidae; genus Molanna; species Molanna angustata. The sequence continues at coordinate 26,060,066 of OY754968.1, read as the reverse complement.
GTTGGCAATAACGACGTTGTTGCTAGAAAACAAAAATCAGATTCGTCCGCTGTGCCTCTGTGGATGCTAAGCATAAAAGTATAGTTTCGTTGTTTGAAGATATTTACTTACTTACTTTCCGTGTCCGGATTTTGATTCTCCGGTGGTGGAAGGATTGGCCGACATGGTGTCGTTTCCAGGGACGCCCGATAGCTCTATTTGGTATAGAGCAATCTACGGGGAGGCTCCTTCTTAGAAGATATTTAATAATTCTATAACTAAATATACAACTAAACACAGAATAATACACTGAAAAAAAAAATTGTGACCACGGAACTGGCTACCTGCATTTTTAGCCATACCTTTGTTTTTTTTTTTTTTCAAAACGAATTGTTTTGTAATCACTATAGTTTGGTTAATTTTAATATAACTTTTTTTTTAGTGTACAGGTACAGCCATAAGTGATTTGAATTTATTTGTTTATGAACACAGGACACTCCAGTTACTTATTTCTACTTCAACTATTTGGCTGTCTTTTCCTCTAATCTCTATAACATACAATATCAACTTAGCACCTTTTTAGATACAAGTTAGGTCTTATTGTTATCAAAATGTAATGTTTGTTGTTTTTTTTAAGGTTTTGTGGATGTTGAGTTACGATGATGAGAAAGGAAGTCTAATGGATGCTGTAGACAAATATTCTGTTGGTGTGCCACCGATACAATGGCTACCTTGGATACCCCAACTTCTCTGTTGCCTTGTTCAATATGATGGAAATGTTATTCTTAATTTACTGATTCAGGTATAATATTTTTATTTTGATTTTAACAGAATGTTGATTTATCTGTGATACTTACACTTAGTAATAGGTACACTTAGATAAAAAAAAAATACTCTTCTAGAAAGTTAACATTACTTTTATGGGAGACTTTCTGTAATAAAAACATACAAATTATTCAACAATATTACTTTTTTTATTAATTTTATTTTTCTTCTGAGTATTTTTTTATATATTTTTCATCATATTCATTTTTGACTGTCATGTCAATATGAAATAAATTTATTTGTCATTTTTATGAAATATTTCATTGAATTTTTTGTATGTTAATTTAGGTGGGAAGACTATACCCTCAAGCAGTATACTTTCCTATTCGTACATTGTATCTAACATTGAAGATTGAACAGCGGGAGAGATATAAAAGTGCTGAATTGGCTGCTGGGAAAGCTCCTCCCCAATCTTCTGTTTCACAGGTTTGATTTATTGCTATTTTATAACGGTTAATTTAAAATTGTTTCACTTACCTAACAGTCATTACATTTCACTTACCTAACAGTCATTCATCTGTCAAAACATCATAGTAGTGCACACGTTTTTTTTTTCTTTACTGTTATTTAAAATTGCTAAAGACTGTTTAAAGTGAGTGTATTGTTTATAAAATTGCATGTTTTTGTTTAAAAAGGAATTATTGTTGTTAATTCTATATAAATTCACTTGTTATCAGTGAGAATACAGTTAATATTTCATCATATATATTATACAGTGCCAGTTCTAACAAAAAATACTAAAATACAACAATAACCACACTTACATAACAGGTACCTACAGTGCTTCAGCATTTAACCAGACGGACACAGTGGCGTCCCTATTGTGGGCAATTTACTATATATTATTATATATTATTCAAGTATAAAAGTTTATGAAAATGGCCCTTCAATATATGGATAAGGCTAAAGATCTATTGAATTTCATACATCAAATACTCATTGATCCGGCTAATCGTTTTACAAAAGAACAAACTGCTAAACTCCTACCCCTTACCTCAGATCTTCTCGGAACAGTTGGGCAAATGACCACTAGCCTGGGTATCATGGAAGGTCAAATAGAAATCTTGCAAACGATTAAACAGACCCCTCAACAATCTCAAAGTAATCCAAGTATGGTATCTGAAATATGTGAAACCATCGCCGAACTAGATGAGAGGAAAAGTCGCGCAAAATGTATAATCATGTATAACATTTCAGAAAGTGTCGCTTCTTTTCAAGCTGATAAAATTTCCGATGATATCAAGGCTGTCACGTCAGTACTCAAGGAAATCGATCATTCTATTAATGTAGAATCACTAAAGATACAACGCATAGGAATAAACAAGAGCAATCAAACCGGCAATACTTCACTGAGACCTATTAAAATAGAATTTCCAGATGTGTACCAAGCTATACAAATTCTGAGAAACAAGGTGAAAATAAAATCTGGATCTGTCAAGATCCAGCAAGACTTAACTGTAATCCAGAGAAAACATCTAAATGACTTGCGTGATGAATTGCAAAAACGGTTGGACCAGGGTGAAACAGATTTAACTATAAAATACATAAATTCTACTCCCACTATTGTTAAAAATAGATTAAAAAAGTAACTGAAAAATCCAATTTAAACTTTTTCTACCAAAATGTTCGTGGTATGCGCACCAAACTAGATATGTTCAGAATAACAGCACCTGCACTTCCCCATGAAGCAATTATCTTGACTGAAACCTGGTTAGACTCGAACATAATATCAGCTGAGTTGGGTTTACCAGGACATAATATATATAGACTAGACAGGAATCAAAATACTAGCGTTAAATCAAGAGGGGGAGGTGTTCTGATAGCAATACAAAAAATAATTATATCTAAACAACTATCAGTTAAAAACCACGACGTTGAACAAATATTTGTAAGACTGAAGTTTAATTCAAAATATTTCATCATAGGTTGTGTTTACATTCCACCGTCTTCTAATATAATTGTGTATAAAAAACACTATGAGGATGTGGAATTGTTAAAAATGAAATACCCTGATGACAAGCTAATCCTTGTTGGTGATTATAACCTACGTAATATAAAGTGGGACGAAAGTGATTCACCATCATCCTCATCGGGAGATTGTTCAATGACTCAGTGTGAAAGTGAAATATTAGAAATGGCAATTTTTTTAAATATTAAACAAATTAATGCAGTGAAAAATTGTGGCGGCAATATACTTGATTTGGTGTTTACAGATAACCCTTTTATAAGAGTCAGTGAATCTATTGAAAATTTATTACCAATAGACAATTATCATCCGCCGCTAAATATTGTAATACCCAATTTATCCCTCAACTTTTTGGAGGTGTCCACATCTAGTTTTAACTTTTTTAAAGCAGACTATGATAAAATATGTGAATTTCTATATTGTGTAGATTGGTCTTTTCTTGATGTTGAAGCGCTGGATAATGGCACTGAACTTTTCTATAAAATTCTATACGAGTCATTTCAAAAATTTGTTCCTTTTACCAAGTGTAAAAAATCTAATTTTCCAAAATGGTACAGTAAAGATCTTATTTCTTTAATAATGCGAAAGAAAATAGAACATAAAAAGTATAAAGAGACAGGTAAACTTGTGGACTATGTCACATTCAGAAACACCAGAATAGAATGTACCAATTCAACTATAAAATGTTACAAGGATTACATTTATAAAATTGAAAACTCCATTAAAACAAATGTGAAATCTTTTTGGTCCTATGCAAAATCACTCAACAAAAATGAGTTAGGTATACCTAGTTCAATGCACTATGAAGGTAATATTTTCGACAACCTGCCTGATATTGTAAATGCCTTCGCTGATTTCTTCAGTAATGTCTATGAGGTTGAAGACAATAATTGCAATATCCCTGAGTTTAAATCTGACTTAAAATTACATATACCACAATTCTTAATTAGTATTAATGACATAGAATCCGCAATAAAACAACTAGATTCAAACAAAAATTCTGGTCCTGATAATGTACCTCCTATATTTCTCAAATCATGCGTAAAATTATTATCTTATCCCCTATTAGTAATTTTTAACAAATCTTTAACACTTGGTTGTTTTCCAGAAACATGGAAATTTAGTTTTTTGACTCCTATTTTTAAAAAAGGCAATAAAAATGAAATAACTAATTACCGGCCAATATGTATTCAATCAACAATACCCAAGCTTTTCGAAAAGATTGTTTTAAAAAAAATCACCCATCATTTTAATCAAATAATTACACCATACCAACATGGATTTTTAGCTGGCAAATCCACACTAACTAACCTACTATTGTATGAGAACTTTATACAAGATTCATTAGCCTGTAGAAAGCAAGTGGACTCCATTTATACTGATTTCAGTAAAGCTTTCGACAAGGTGTGCCATAGCATACTGTTGAATAAGCTGCAGGGAGTCGGTGTACATGGTAGTCTTCTTGAATGGATTAAAAGCTATATTTTGAGAAGAAGGTTGGCAGTAAGAATAAATAACACCCAATCTAAAATTATCATAGCAACAAGTGGAGTGCCGCAAGGATCTCACTTGGGGCCAATTCTGTTTGTATTGTTTATTAATGATATTGTGAAAATCTTTACAGACATTAATTTTATTCTATTTGCGGATGATATGAAGCTTTACAAAACTATTTCAAATTTACATGACTGTTATGTTTTACAACTCAATCTTGATAGATTATTTAAATGGTGTACAGACAATAAACTGCATTTAAATATTTCCAAGTGTCAATTGATGCAATTCTACAGAATTAAATCCCCTATTATCTTTGAATATAGGATTGATAACGTTAAACTTAATTCTGTATCAGAAATCAAAGATCTGGGGGTGATTTTTGATACAAGACTTACCTTTGTCAATCATATAACCAACATCAGTAATAGAGCAATGAAACTGTTAGGTTTCGTTTTGCGAGTTGGTAAGGATTTTAATAATATTCATATTTTAAAGATACTCTTTACATCACTTGTTCGTTCTCAGGTTGAATATAACACAACAATTTGGTCACCGTATTTCAATTCTCATTCTAATACTGTAGAAAAAATCCAACATAAATTTCTAAGATATATCAATTACAGACTTAACATACCAATAGAAAATTTGAATTATTATTATTTACTTAAAGAAACAAATTTATTAGAGCTTTCTGAGAGAAGATTATTATTTGATTTACTATGTTTATTTAAAATTATTAATAATCAGTTAGACTGTCCAGAATTACTATTCTTAATAAATTTCAATGTACCAAATAGAAAAACTAGAAATCATTTTCCATTCTATTGTAAAAATACTACAAATTTAGCACACTATTATACACCAATACATCGAATTCAGAACTTGGGAAATATATATGCACAGTCATTTGATTATTTTAACACTTCCTTTCACAAATTTAAATACGAACTAACATCAATGTTTTATAAAAAACAGTCAATCGCAGCTAACAATGTAATCTCGTTTGAAATGTGATATTTTTTAAATTTTCTGTAATTTAGATTCTTTCTTTTTCTTTAAAATTTGCAATACATTTTTTTTGCTTGCCTACTTTGCATGTATAGTATAATATTATACTATAAATGTGATTATAATATATTTTTTTTGTTATTTGTTTTGTTTCATCATTTAGTTTTTATTTTCCTAAGTATGTACCCATATGTTTGTTTTTATAGTTCTTTTATTTTCTTTACATTATTATTATTTTTTCTTTTTTTTCTAAGTGCGTAGGTATATTATTTTAGTATATTTTAATGATTTTTATGTCTCAACCTAAGTACCTATATCTTTTATTTTAAATTGTATTTTTTTTCCACTTAATATTATTTTTTATATTTACTAATTTTGTTACAGTACCTTCTTTTTCTTTTATGTTTATGATAGTTTTATTATTTTATTTTGTAATTTCAATGTGTGTACTTAATTGTTGTTCATGTTTGTAAAAGGCAATTTGCCGTAAATAAATAAATAAATTACTTTGTATGATCAATTTATAACACATTGTTCTTTTTCTCACCATCACCCGTTCTGCTTATGGGGACTAATAATAGCCCTTTCAAAATTCAAAACACATGAAGAATATAAGAGTCCGGAGAACTTAATCTTGCAGAAACTGCATTTAAAGTGCCAAAGAGAAATGATTATAAGGAAACAGCAGGGTTGCCGTTAACTGAAAGTTAAGATAAGAGTGAAGCATATTTTTGACATAAAGTCTTGAAGTTCTTTGTGGCTACAATGGCTGCATGTCAATAGGTCCAAAGGAATTCCTTCAAACATTGTTGTAGAGTTTTTGTCTAAATGTTGACTTTATATATCTACGAAAGTTTATCAACTATATGGTACATTAAATTGCATGTGTGTGCCAGCGAAATATGTCTCCTAATATCATTATATTTTTTATACTCTCCTAATATCATTATGTTTTATGTCCTAGAGTGAAATAAGCGATGGAAGCAGTTCAACAGCATCTGGTGTCAGTGGGGTAGCTCCTCTGAGTGTAGCTCCTCCTTCTGTAGCAGAAACTGGTCCCATCAAAGCCACCTTACCCATGTGGAGGTGTTCTAAGATCATGCATATGCAGAGAGATCTCCATCCCACAATACTCTCTTCATTGGAGGGTATTGTCGATCAGGTTTGTTTATTTTTATGTTTGTATCATTTGATAATATCTAAAATATGGTAAATATAAAACCAACGTTACAATATTGTTTTGTTTTGGTGTTTTCAGATGGTTTGGTTCCGAGAAAATTGGTATGAAGAAGTGCTAAGGCAACTCCGGCAGGGACTAGCAAAATGTTACGCCATCGCATTTGACAACAGAGGGTCAGTGAACGAAGCAACCATCACACCGCATACGCTGAATTTTGTGAAGAAGCTCGTCTCAACTTTTGGTATTGGAATTGGCATGAGTAGGTGGCAGTGTTTTTGCATAGTGTAGGGTTTTCACCTGCTTAGATAGAAATATCCTTGCATAAAAACTTTTGCCACATATATGCTTATTAATTTTTTTTAGTTTATCCTCTGTGCAGTACGTCATATAATTTTTCCCTTCTTACCCACTGATTCTTTCTTCTCTTCATTATTTACAATTTATTTTAACTGTGCCGTCTTGTTTTTTTTATTTTCTCTTTTCCATTCCTCCCTTTGTGTGTCCCTTATAATTTTCAGTATTGTATGTAATTTTAATTTCAGAAAATATATCAAGTTCTGTAAGTGCAACATTCTCCTCTGCAGCGTCGGAGAGCCTGGCGCGCCGGGCTCAGGCCATCGTCCAAGATCCTGTCTTTCAAAAGATGAAAGGACAATTCACCACTGACTTTGACTTCTCACAACCTGGGGCTATGCGATTGCAAAATCTCATTAACAAGCTCAACAAGTGGGTGCGGATACTAGAAGCCAAGACTAAACTATTACCAAAGTAAGTTTTTTATATTACATATCTATTTATGATTATTAACCCCTTTGTATCATAATTACCTTTGGGTGATTATTGACAGCCACAAGTCACTTTAAACCTTAGACTTATAGTATGTTCTCCTATTACATTATTTTTTGTGCCATAAAAATTCAGGCGTAAATCTTTGAATTTTCCCATAAATTCATTGGATGCAAATGAGACATCTTCTTAATTAGTATTCTTTCTTTACAGATCATTCTTAATTGAAGAAAAGTGTCGTTTTCTCTCAAACTTCAGTCTGAAAACAGCGGATGTTGACCTCCCAGGAGAATTCCTTTTACCCAAACATTCTCATTACTTTATTAGAATAGCTCGCTTTATGCCGAGGGTGGAAGTAGTGCAAAAACATAATACAGCAGCAAGAAGACTTTACATTCGAGGACATAATGGAAAAATATATCCTTACTTGGTTGTGAATGATTCTGGCCTTGGTGATGCAAGAAGAGAAGAGCGAGTACTTCAGCTCCTCAGAATGCTCAACTTGTATTTGGGTAAACAAAAAGAAACATCCAGAAGATTTTTGCACTTCACTGTACCTAAAGTTGTTGCTGTGTCACCGCAAATGCGACTGGTCGAAGATAATCCCAGTTCCATGGCATTGTTGGATATCTATCGCTCTGCCTGTAACACTCACAGTGTGGAACACGATGCACCGGTGGCAAGGTATTATGAGAGGCTAGCAGCTGTACAAGCACGAGGATCGCAAGCTTCACATCAAGTCCTTAGGGATATTCTGAAGGAAGTACAAACCAACATGGTTCCCCGCACTCTCTTCCGTGATTGGGCAGCACACACCTTCCAATCGGCTACTGATTATTGGACGTTCAGGAAAATGTTCACCTTGCAGCTGTCTCTGTTTTGTTTTGCCGAATATGTATTGCACCTCACACGTCTTAATCCAGATATGATGTATGTCCACCAAGATTCTGGACTTATTAATATTTCCTATTTCAAATTTGATCTGGATGATGCCACAGGTTTGATAATACTTTACTTATAGAATATATTCCACATTTTTTTACATCTCAAGTATGTTAAAATAAAATAAATTTGTTATAGTTTATTCAGGACATATTTTTCTCTATGTACCAGGAAATTAGATGTTAGTAAAGAAAGCTAAAATTAAGATGTACCTCTTTTTATCTACAAAGCTGAAAGCATACATACTTTCTGGAATAAACTAAAAACAACTTTGTTTCATAATGTAGTTCATGATTAAACTATATAACTTTTGTACTGATGTTAAAATATGCATAATAGGCATGATGACTAATTTTGAAAAACTATCTCACGATGTTTTTACGCATTCACTGTTTTCAAATATATATACATTTCTACATAAAATAAAGGTTTAGTAGCAAAAATCGCCATTTTAAAATCAAATTTGACATTTACGCCAAAAAAACGCTTGTAGTATCATGGCGGCTGCCGACCCTGACGGTGACGTCACGATATTGTAAACTGCATATCACTACTATATGTAATATATGTATTCTAGGACGATTTGTGTATTTATAATCAATTCAAAAGTGCATAAGTGTTGTGCGGTCCCTAAATGTACAAACACGACGAAAAAAACACCTACTGAGGTATATGTTTTCGTCCCACGCGAAAAAAAAGAGAAATAAGTGATTAAATTTCGCACGGCGAGACATAAGTGTATTTTATTAAGTACGCCTTTACAATGAAGTACAGTATTTGTTCCCCCACTTTTAGCTCTCAATAATATAATATTTACCATTATTTAGGCAATAAGCATATAAAGAACTTCATTAATGTCCAAACGTCAAAATAGGCCATCATACGTTTCCCGCGTATGTTTTTAGCTTATGAACACATAATGTAGAGAGAAGAAGGAGCATATTTTATCGATTTTCGAGATGTAAGTTGTATTTAAATTACAGATAAATAAAGTACTTATATGTACTTATTATTAAGTTTTTACGTTTCGAAATTCTGATGAACAAAAGTCTTTGTTCGACGCAAAGAAATATCCGACCATCAAAAGTTCCATTCTAGTTAAGAGTAGTTAAGACAGGCAGAAAAATAACTACTATGGCTGCTATTGCTAAAAATAACGATAGCAGATAAATATAGCTTGTTATTAACACAATACAAATAACGAGCGCTATGTAATAATTCGTATGCTGCTAAAATTGTAACGATGTTTTAAAACGCATGCTTCGCGTAATCGCCGTCGTTTCGCGAATCGCTTCATTGCATGAAAAAAATATAGCTTGCTAGTTTAGTTTGGCAGTGACCAGCATCATAACATGTCGAACGTTCGTCAGCTCACCATCGCGTGACAAAATTGTAGAATACTAAAACTAAATTAGTTTGCCATACGTTGCGAGCGTTCATTATTTATTTATTTATTTATTCAATAAGAACTAAGTTACATACAAAATACAATAAACTTAGGCCCGATATTACAGTCGGCCCTCAACTCATTGAGTTTGTTAAACTCAAGATTAATGTTAAGGGGAGATTGAATCCATTTCCGTATTACAGTGCAATATAACATGTCAGTTACTAAATCTTCAATTATAGACATATTTCACTTTTTCGAAATACAAAACGGGACGCTACGACTTTAAATACCATTGTTTTATTATCCAACATGGTAAATTTAATTTTTTTCACCAAAATACTGCTTTTAAATGCCCATGTTCAATACGGCTGTCAGTTTGTTTTGTTGTGTGGCGCCACCGTCGATACAACTAACGCCTTTAGTGATACAACACTGAAACTACACACGTTGCCTAACGCCTCTAGTGATAGAAACTGAACCTACACGAGTTGCCTAGCAAATGACAGTTGACTCACAGTTAAGTACTTAATCTGCCAGAAACGTTGAGTTAAATATTTGTCGTTTTAGTGACATATTTGAGGGAAGATTAGGCCTAAACGGACACTGTAATACGCTATATTTTTGTGAAACTTGAGTTTAGCTCTTAAACTGACACTGTAATACCGGCCCATAGTATCCCCCGATAGGTAGGCGAGTATCTAGGTAAATTGAAACTATTTGCTTTGATGAATCCTTGTTCCATTGCTATTTTATTGTATTGTTTTAGTTTTAAGTACCTAATTAAAATATTAATATATCAAAAACACCAAAATAAACATTGTCCAGACCGACAATTAATGCGTATATTGTATTGAAGACTATCAGAAGAATTGACGCGACCATACTATGACGTCGTGCGCTCTGATTGTTTTTTCTCATAAAATGGCGGACTAACACATTTTGTATTTTTATATTTATAATATTATTATTCACTCCTTTAAAATGAAAATAAGTACATTTTTTAAATCTTTATAACCTATTTTATTTTTTAAAATCATAATTTCAATGATTTTTTCTTACAGTCATCACACCTATTACATAACATTCTATTTTTTTTTTTAATATATTAATCATAATATGTATATGAATCATAACAATTATCCCATATGTATATTAGATTCATCATAATACATTGTGTATTTCCATTTCAACCTCATGTAACACTGTACAACTCCCACAAACAATATAATAACATCATTTTATTTTATAATCAAGCAATGAAAGCCACCAAGTTATTTATTTCTGAAACGTTAAATATTCTCCACCACGTTACAATACTCGGTGCGTGTTATAACATATGCGTCAACGATTCAATAGAGCGGATAGCGATATTATTTGGTTTATTGTCCCAAATAAACCAAATAAATCAATAAATAAAAATAGCATGTTAAAAATAAGCAGCATATTCCATATAGCTTGTTATGAAAAAAGTAGCCATTTCGAACAACACTACAGTTGACAGTAACAAACACAATTGACAGTAACAATATGGTGACGTCATGCGCTCTGATTGGTGTTTCACATAAAATGGCGGACAAACATATTTTGTATTTTTATTTTAATAATATTAATATTATTCGCTCTTTTAAAATGAAAATAAATATATTTTTTCAAATCTTTATAACATATTTTATTTTATAAAATCATAATTTCAATGATTTTTTCTTACTGTCATCACGCCTATTATGGTACAAAATTGTTTTAGGTGAATTGGAAGCAAATCGACCTGTACCCTTTAGATTAACCCCAAACATTGCTGAGTTCATAACATCTATTGGTATAGCCGGTCCATTGACTGCATCTGCTATAGCAACTGCTCGCTGTCTTGTCACACCCAATTTTAAGGTAAGGAAATAATCACACTTGTTGTATATTATAATTTATATATTTAAGTTGTTTAATGTTTGTTTTGTGATTATAATAAGTGATAAACCAATGCTCACATCAATTACCTAATGTTTAAATTGTTCATTCCATATAATATTTTTTTTGACAGACTTTTTAACATCTCAATAGAGACAGAGTTGGAATATTATAGAAGAACCAGGAACTCTAGGCACCTACGAGGCTAAAAATATCATTTGACTCCCGACAGGGAAAAAATCCAATGTTTGCATATATGCAATTAAAAAAAATATTAGATTGATACTATTTTTACTCTCCACTACTATGGAATAGTGGAGTCATGATTTCACAATTTTTAAGAGTATTTTTTACATCAATTTCTCAATGGATAGAGCAGAGGTTCCCAACCCCGTGCCCGCGGGCGCCATGGTGCCCGATTGGTGATCATGAACGATTCATATGTGCCCGCCACTATTCGTCAATGACAGAATTTTTTCATAAACATTAGTTAAAAATGTCAATTATTTTTATTTATTTGTTAGAGTTTTGATTTTTTTCTTTGTATTTGTGTTTTTTGTTTGCGTTTTGTAAATAAATTTCTCTGTGTGTATGCAATTTTAATAATAATTTTACTATTTAATTATGGGAAAATGAGAAGTTATGGAAGGAATTTGTCGATTAAAAATAGGCAGTGTCCGCCACCCTATGGATATTTTAGAATGTGCTCTAGAGTACAAAAAGGTTGGGAACCCCTGATGTAGAGAGTGCATACTTTGAGTTTCGTTGTGATGTTTTTGTGTGTATGCCATCCACAAATATGAAAATTTGTGTCCTCTGTACAGATCAAACTAAAAAGCTGATGAACTTAATATTGATACCATATATGTCTGAAGTACATAAACTTAGAGCTGATTATGCTCTCACGACCTGGAAATTTGAGATATTATAATTTTGTTTATACTATTTATACAATACCAATAATCTTCAAAAAACTGCATTCAAAGTTGGTAGAATTAAAAGAAAACCATACAACTGTTTGAAAAATTATGTTCATAATAATATATTTTTACATGAAAAAAATATATATAACAAGAGAAATTTTTTATATTTGGCAATGTTAAGTTATTTGATTTGATATTGTTATTAGAGTGTAATATTAGCAGGGAAGCTTCATTGTGTAGTGGAGAGTTAAGCGTTGGCCACAACCCACTCGTTTTTTAATGCATTTACAAAATCATGCATGTAGTGATTTTTACTCATAATACGAAATCATATATTTTCTAAGGAGAACTCATTTAATGTGTCAAAAATAAAAGAAAAATACACAATCATGACTAGTTGAGGGACGCAAATAAATTTGATTTTTATTTTAATTTTGTAGTGTGATCCTGATGAGTTCTTGTACAGAAGAACTTTTGTATAAATTGTTGTTTAGAATTTTAATTGAAATTTTCCATTACAGATTCAAACAATCCTACGCACAATCCTTCGAGACGAAATGATTGCCGGGTATAAAAAGAAAATGGAAGACAAAAATAATGTACAGTCTAGTTCCACGAGCAATACGGAAAACAAAATGCCAACAGAAATTGACAACGAAACTGTCATCAATATGGTCACCAAGGCAGTCACAGCCATCATGAACCGATTGAAGTCACTTGCCCAGTTTGATGGCACAGACAGTAAAGTTGCTACACTTGTAGCTGCGGCTAATAGCAATGATAACCTTTGTAGAATGGATCCTGCTTGGCATCCTTGGCTTTAAAATCAAATGCATCTCACAAACTACAATATTCCTTTTCTGTTCTTATTTCGTACTTAAATTTGTTTGTGGAGTATGTTTTATGTAAAAGTTCACTTTATGGTTTTGATGGTATCATTGCATTTGGTGCTGTTAATTTATACAGCGCCATTTTTTGTTTTCACTTCAAGAGCGCTTAACAATACCTGGAAAAAAATAAAACTCAGATACAAACAGGATATTCCTGAAAAATTAGAGTTTTTATTCTCTTTTTTGTAATTTTTGTAAAAGATCTTTCTGATGAATCTGCACAAATTATTAAAAAAAACTGATAAACTGATTCATAGTCAAATGGAGGAGTGGTCTGGCCTTCAAGGTACTTTGAAGGTATGTGTAACCCCCTTGATCTTTTTTCTATTCACATTTAGGTAAGCATAGATGCTAACGATATTTTTCATCATACAAATAATATAATATAATCTGTCATCACTGTACTTGGCTACTGAAAGAACATTTTGTATAGGAGTTGTTTGCTTCCAATATTTGTTAATTTTTTTTTTATTAATCCATATGTGTATCTTACAGAGTACCTAAAAATCGTTAATTTGTGTCCAAGTACTGATATTTCCCAAGAAAAATGGTGCCAATTTTTGTTTTATTTCCGAAATGTGATAGTTGTATTGTGTAGTTGTCCTACATTATATAATGTATATTTTTAATGAGATAATAAACAAATTAAGAGAATAAAGTTTGTATGGCATCTATAAAGGAAGGAATCGTGTCCAGCAACCAGAATTGTGGAAAAAGATCATTAATAATAAGGACAATTTATAAAGCGCCGTTTAGTGACAACCGTGGTCACCTCAAGGGCGCTTTCAGTTTGCAAAAAAATAAGTTAAAATTAAGTTAAAATTAGTCCTATAGCTATGGTGAAACATAAAACTTAGAAAAATACAATAAGTTAAAATTAGTCCTATAGCTAACACATTACTACTTACTTTCCGTGTCCGGAACACCATCATATTGGTTGGTGCTCCGGTGGTGGAAGGATTGGCCGGCATTCTGCCGTTTCCAGGGACGCCCGATTGCTTTTCCGAAGTTAACCGAAACTCAATCTACATGGAGGCTCCTTCCGTGTCCCCAGCTAACACATTGAAAATGGTGAAACATAAAACTTAAAAAAATACGTAGAAATCACAAATTAATCTAGTTATATACATATTACATAATCCAGATGAAATTAATTATAAAAAAATAGTCGATTCAAAGTAAACTGGCATAATATTTAGTAAACATAATATTATTGAACGGATGAAGGACAATCTGGATACGATTTGCGGAAAAGATGAGTTTTTAATTACTTCTTGAATTCATTGATATTTTCAGCACATCTTATATCCATTGGAAGATTGTTCCATGACTTTGGTCAACGCCAAAAGATCGATATAGGTAATTTTGGCTTATTTGTGAGATTGGTTTCTACTAGTTTTTTATTGGATTGGGTCATTGATCTTAGCGTACTTTGTTTATTGTTAGGTGAAAATGGAACACAGAGTTCCGATATATATTCCGGGACCATGCTATTGAGTGCTTTAAAGACAAGGAGACATGTTTTAAATTCTATACGTTCTGGGCTCTTCAGCCAATGAAGTTTGTGAAGTGTTGGTGAGACATGCGAGAAACGATCAATCTGGTAAATATAACGGGCTGCTGCATTGAGGATGAGTTGTATTCTATGGATTTGGTATTGCAGTAAGTGTGCTAATATGGCGTTACAATAATCTACACGGGAAACTATTAAAGAATTTATAAGGACCTTAGCAGCAAAATACAGGGCAATTTATTATGGCAGTAGAGTATCAGTCGGAGGTTGGTGGATGAGTTGTGAGCGTGACTCGAGTCATAAAGGGGCCCCTTAAGCCCGCATGCATGGTTGCAAGCCCGTGTGGCTCGCTTATTCTGACTGGTACTCTGGACGCTTGTGCTCGTGTGTCTGGATTTGTGAATCCAGTGAAACCATGATTGCCTTTCTCTTTTGTATCTTATACGAATGTTTATTTGCCAAGTTCACATGATAACAGATTATATATTATTTGTATGACGAAAAATATCTAAAGCAAATTTAGCATCTATGGTTTTTTCAATATGCTTTGTAAAAAGATTATGAGGGCTACACATACCTCCAAAGTACCTTGAAGGCCTAACTCCTCCAATTGTCTGTGAATATGGGTATAAGGGTGTATTGTATAGGGTGTATAAATATAGAAGACATGTTTCATTTTATCTTACAATTTTAGATTTATTTATTTTACTATTCCTTATTATTTGGATTTGGATTTAACTGACAGATAATCGTACCAACATTACCAAGAAGTGTACTTTTAAGTAAATACTCCGGTATTACAATGAATTTTTTTGTAAATATATTATTTTTAAATTAGAAGCTAATCTGTCGCAATATTATAAACTTTATTGTTTCATGTTTACATTAGTTAATAATAACAATTGATGATATTCGCAATGTCGTATAAATAATACAAAATACAAGGTCTTAGGCAAGGGGCCGCCCATACCTTATTATCTTTAGAGTAAAAATGCAATCAAATTCCCTCATTTTGGAGTTTAGTCACAAGTTACAGTACTGACAACAATAAGTATAAAATAAGTACTTTTTTTATCTAATGGCAATTTTTTTTTAGTGGCAATATTGAAGTAAGCAAATGACCCTGAAGTTAGAGATGGGCTCAATTCAGACAAATATTATTTTAAAATTGAATATTTTTCAATTTACAAATATGATAAATGAACAAGCATAAATCTTTTTCAATTTACAATTATGATAAATGAACAACAATTAACAATTATGATAAAGCATATTATAATAAATGTCATTTTCTACAAAAAATGTCTCATATATTTAACTTTGATTATTAAATAATTAGGATCATTCATCTGCATATAAATAAAGTAGACCTCGTAAGATTGGTTTTGCACATGTTTGTGCACGGCTAAATTCATGTCAGTCTGCCTGTCCATGAATTCGTTTGAAACCTTACTATGTCAAAATCGGCAATTTTACAGTAGAGCAAAAAAATTCATCATTTATTGTTTGACACATTAATGTATGATAAGACAATGATTATTACATACTAAATTATAATTGATATTTTTTTCTGAAATTAATTAGATGTCATTTTGTCGTGTTTACAACTTGATAGTTTACTAATTTAAATGTTTTTTTAAATACAAAAATTATTAGTATCATATCTTCATGATTTATATGATTAATTATTTTTGATTAATTTCTCCTGGCGGAAATCAGATGTTATGGTGGTCTTAGCAACTTTAAATGATTTACAGAAAAGGGGATATATATTAAAAAATGCATATTTTTTTAGATACCAAGCTTTATTAAAAAAAATCCATCGGTTCTATATTTTTCAAATTAGTGACTTGTTTACATTTTCTCCATACTTTATTTTGTAATGCCTTGATTTTCTTTTTTCGATTTTTATCAAGTATGTATGAACGAAACAGCTCTCTCTTTAAACGTATTTTTCTTGGAGTGTCCTGCATAGAAATATCATTTTCAGGCAATGTTGGATTTGATGATGAACAACTAGGCACCGAAGGTTCAAGAAGGATGGGTGAAGTTATCTGAAAAAAAAAGATTCAATGTAAATAAAGAATGTCCGCTAGTGTGTTAGTTATAAAATTTATTAACGTATATCAAAATAATGATTCAATAAGTATATAGGTAAGGATATTTAAAAACTTGTAGGTATATAAAATTTACAAAAAAGTCCGAAACAGAACAAATAAGTAATATTTAATCAACACATAATATGATAAGTACTAAGTCAGAAAAAAACTATCAACTTACTTCAGGACAAACAGTATCTAATTGAGAGAAAATTGAAGGGACAGCATTATTCTTAATTTTACTTTTATAACCACTTCGGTCAATTTCATCATCTCTGAAATGCTTTGAACAAATGACTGTACTTGAAGATGGTTGCCAATTTGGAGGACGATTGACAGCAGCAATCCACAAAGCTCTAAGAGCTGGATTTTTTGGAAATCTGTAAAAAATACACTTGTTGTTCACGTCCATTTACATAAATAAATTAAACACATTATAAATATAAAATAAAAACATTCACAATATTGTGTATTACTTAAAGATGTCAGATAAAATAAAACTAATAAATAAAGTACGTATAAGATTATTTTAATCACATGAAATCACGTTTCACAAGAAATATAAAATAATAACGCCAGTAACTTATAGGTATTCATTTTGTCAGAGCCAACATAATATATTCTAAATTGTCTATTTTTCATAAATTAATTGTACTATGTTGCACTATTGTATTGTTGTTATTTTTGTATGTTAATGTGGATTTAAATAAATAAACAAATAAAATTTTGAATTTGCAGAAAAATTATTAGAAAATAAATATTGAAAATAAATTCATGTCCAATGCCCAACTCTACGGTCGATGAAATATGGCGGCCATTGGCCAATATCGCAGCGGATATATGTGATGTGATTGACATGCTCAATTATCTTAAATCATTAATAAAATATTTGGTGACAATATAAAAACATTACAAATATGTGACAAAATGATTGAAAAAGCATTAACAGTGAATACAAATTATGTTTTTTCTCAAATTGTGCCCGAAACATATTACAATATAATGGCGGATTACGGTCTTATCCACAATTTACAAAACCAATGAAATAAAAAAAAGTAAAATTTTAAGAAACTATTACAAATAATTATATCGTTCTTAATATTAAATCATTAAGAACGAATCATTCAAAAAAATAACTATACAATTATAATTTAGCCATGGCCAGTTGGACACGCAATATTACGTTAAATATTGTTAAATATAGTAGGTTAGTTTCAATACTTACGAGTGAAAAGATATACCGTGTCCTTTATTCCTACATTTCACCACACAAGACCTTTTCGAGATTTTCTTTGCAATAATTAGTTAGAAAAACGAGAAAAAACGATTTTTGGAAGCAATAATATTTTTAGGTTAAAAAACGAGATGTTTACGAAATATTTTGCGTTGCAAACAATAAGAATGAAGTTCGCGCTAGTTTGCTCGGATAACATATTTTGTTGTCAATACTGTAACTTGTGACTAAACTCCAAAATGAGGGAATTTGATTGCATTTTTAATGTACTGAAGGCGCCTCCATCCTTTATTCCTCCAAGGTCTTAGGTGTATATTTTTAATATCAAGTCGAATAGTAAAATAATGTTAAAAGAAATTTGTGTTTAATAATTAATTTTCAAATGAAAACAAAAGACATTATGCAGTCTTTTTAAACTGAATGTATGAAAAATGATGGTATAACATATTTCAAGCTGGACAAATAATGTTGATATTAAATTAATAACTGAGGTATTTGAGTTTTATATATGTATGGTTATTGCACTTATACAGTAAATGATAAAAAATGGTCTAGGTGATGGCTGTGTTCAAATGAGCAGTAAAGACATACCAAGAAGATGTGCAATAAAATTTTGATTGATTTAATGTGTATGAAAAAAATAATATTTGACAGAATAAAAATATCTGGAACTGAATTCTTTCCAAACCTTCATTAACATGATGGTATGTATGTATGTATATTATAAAAATAAATTGCCGTTCAGATAGTTAACTTGTACAGAAGTTTTCAATAGTGTTTGACCGAAGCCGAATTGTCAGCCCTAGCTGCAACCTTCGGCTGAATCCAAAGGTTTGATTTCTAAGAAATTTTATAGTAATATTGTTCATAAACCATAAAATATTTATTGTTTTATAACACTACGACCAGGATTAATTGTTTAAACAATTTAACTCAGCCGAGTTTGCACACATTGGTACAAGCTAATCAGTTTTTAGTTTTAGTTCGATACTAGTTTTCAAATATTGTTGATTGTAAATATTTAAATGTAATGCAGCATTGATCATTTTTGATACGTTTAAAACATGGATATACTTTTTTTGAAACTTATGAAAAAATTGGAGAAATCTCTTTGTTATGTACCTTTGTATATAGTAATCATTAGATATTTTTAATAATTTTTATGAGCTATTTTCAAACAACAAACAAAAAAGGTACTAACTAATCATTGAGTTTTACAAAATGAATAATGATTCATGGAAAATTTCAATAAAGTCTGAAAATAATAACAAAACATGCATCAAATATGAAACTACATATTATGCAATATGGATGGGATAAATAATAACCTCAGATATTGATTAAAAGACTATAATTATTGTGAAGAAATTAATTTACATATTGTTTTAATATTTATGTATCTCATATTTAAATATACTTTTTGACAAACTATTGTATTGAAAAAAAAATATTGGACACTTAAAATATAATAATTAAATATCTTCATTTTTTATCTGACAAATATTGTAAATCTTTATCATGTTTTTGTCAAGTATTTGACAACCATTCAAAATCTTATCATTAAATTTGTGTAAAGTATCATTTGACATTATTATAACATATTTATTAAGCTGTAAATAAAATGTTTTTTACTTTAATTATTATTTTTTATTACCTATCAGCAAAACTCAAATCAGGAAGACACAAAACTTAATTATTAACCGTTTTTGTTACTTTCAATATATTTTGATATTAATGATATGTTTCGATATACATTCCATGTTGAAGCAGAATGTGGTTAAAAGTGGTACCTATGCTGGTATGTTGCTAAAGTCAACCAAACTAATGTACTTGATGTTCATGTGTTTGATTATTTAAAGGATATAGAAAAGAAAGACGAAAGCAATGATAGCCCAGCGGTGATAGCCCACATGCGTGAGGTCGACAGTTCGAATTCGGGCGGAGCACGCACCTCTGGATTTTCAAAAAATATGCGGATAATATTTATGCGGATTTATATATCTAGCTATGTGTAGCCATGATCTAATTTGTCTGGTTCCCCTTTCTAAGGGTACGAAGGTCAGATGGCATTCGCTTCAATGTAATAACCAGACTCGCCAATTCTAGGATCATGGTCAAAGCGTACCACAATAGAAACGGGACAAAAGCGCTAAGAGGAAGGATAAAAAAACAGAGAGGACATTAAGTTCTTTAAATCATCAAAATAAAAATCCAAAAACATAATTAGATATATCTGATTTTTCCGTTGACTCTCATAAATAATACACATTCCTTTCGTTCTTTCAAACTTTATTATGTTCCTTTAGTATTTCATTGATAAGGTATATTAAAACATGACTTTTTTAAATGGGGGCGTGAAGATATTTCAGCATCCATTAAGCCAGTTGCAGACCAAAAGCTAAGCTAAGTTAGTTTAGCTTAGCTTGCATAGCTGAGGTCATTTTTCATACTAGCTCACATAGTTTGCGGTCTGCACACTTGTATGAAAAACGACCTCAGCTATGCGAGCTAAGCTAAACTAACTTAGTTGAGCTTTTGGTCTGCAACTGGCTTTATAACTTGTCAAAAGATTTTTGTGGCAGAATTTTTTCAAAGCTACAAATAAATTGTGAAGAATGTCGTTAATTTAATTATAATTTTCGCCAAATACCTTGAACGAGCTTCCGGTTGCGCTGAGCGCAAATTCGTGTCTTTTTGCTTCGTTTTTTTACGTGCAAATTGCCCCCCTTCTTGGCTAAAAGTTCAAGGTATTTGCGACAGCTATACCTATCTTATAAAAAAAGAATCAATAGGCATAATAATATATTATGTAACATGTAAAAATATAGTTATCTTTAACTATATACAGTAGTTTGATTTTAGAAGTTAAAGAAAGTATTTTAAATTGAGATATTTAATTGTAATTTTATTAAAAGTTTTTAGTTGCGGTTATGTCATTGTAATTTAATTAATAGTTTTTCTTTATTAATGTATCATACGTATTAAAAATTGAGATTAATCTTACTAATGAGGGCATTCACTTTACATTCGCGCGGACGTTGAGGATAACCGAAGTTTCCCGAACTTCATTCTCGGAATCCGATTCCAACCGAACATATTTCGGATGACACGTCGCCACTTTTCGTCACCAGTCGCCGGTTTATAGAGCGTGTGTCGGGTTTGTTCGATGTGATTGTGAAACGCCCTTTGCAAAAATTGTTAATTTTTCTTGGAATAATCCAATTTTTGACATATGTCAAATACATAGATGATGCCGAAGTAAAAGCATAAATCTCTATAATTGATAAAACAATAGAGTGGTCATACATTTTTTGTCTGTCCATCAGTAAACAAAGGGACAAGTGACATTTGGACGGAGTTGATCGAATTAAATAAAGTGAAGATCCTTGTTTTTATGGATCCAATTGTTACTAATCGTTTATTCATATACTAACTGTGCAATTAGATACTGGTGTGTGGTGTGACAGTATCGGCAAGTAGACATTATTACAATTGCACGTAAGTAACTGGCACTTCCTATACCTATAATAACGAAATATTTTTGTTAATTAAATGATTTCTGTAGTTTTTCTTTCAAACAGTTTATGCTATATAGTTTTATGGATGTATTTTAAGACAGTCTTGTAGAAAATATCATTTAATTGTGATTTAAATGACCCGGAACATATGGTATACCGAGACGAAAACGGCTAAGTAGGTGTTTACGGTTTCGGCGCAGTTATGTCTATTTAGCGATCACTCAAAGAAATGTCATGATAACGCACATGTTAGTAAACAAAGTTTATAGCCGAGGGTGATATAATGTTGATAATCATGTTTTATTAGGATATTGTGATTCCATATGCCCGGCAACTGAAAATGTGGGCGGTTGAATGTCAGACGGGTGTCTGGAAGGCCCCTAGCCAGCCATATGGTAGGTACAGTTGCGGTCAAACTAAACGATTGTAGGGTGCAAGACACTGGGAATTATGCCGTTTTCTGTAATATATTATGTACCTACCTATATAATATGAAGATATTTATTTTACTTGTAAGCCTAAAATAAATTTGTAAAACGATTTTTCATGAAATTCTTGTTTGCTGCCTCTAGATTTAAGTTTTTTTTGTTTGAATAAAATCGTATGTAATGTTTATATTTTGCGCACAATAATTTTAAAAATAGGTTTTAAATTGGGAATACTAATGTAATGAAACTGATAAATATAAATCACAGAAAACAAAAAGGGGAATTTGTTTTATTTTCATACATTTAGCATTGAGGACCACATATAGGTATTATATACAGTTCTACCCCATAAATAATACATATTGGATTGGTAATATCTAGTTGCATGTAATACATGGGATATAACTGTCGATGTCTTGAGTCTATATATGTATAGTTATATGTTTTATATTTAGCAATTGTCGGCCTTAGTGGCTCAGTTGATTGGGTATCTGACTGCTGATCCAAAGGTCCCGGGTCCGATTCCCGGTGGAGACACAGTTTTCAATTGTGTTTTCAGTCTGGATCTGTGAAACGATTAATATCTTAAGTCTCCATAATGTGGCAACTTGTTATTTGGTGCGTGTTAAATTAATATTTGACATAGTACCTGTTAGTTGCCAGAGAAGTAATATAAAATAAAATGCTTAAGCTCCGGCACAGATATTTTTACACAAATATATTAGACCCCATTAGATTTTGAAGGATATCTGAATCATCAGCAATGGCGCTACAGCCCGGTGCGAGCCTTGGCCTCCTCAAGAAACTGCCTCCATCCCGCCCTGTCGACAACAAGTCTCCTCCAATTTGTCTGTCCGATCGCTCTTATATCTCCCTCGATGTCGTCCAGCCATCTCATCCTAGGTCTTAATACTACTGTCTTAAGTCTTAAATTAATAGGTGAGGGAGCCAGGATAGAGGCGTCCCGACGTTGTATAAGAGCCATCGCACCCGCATCACCAGGTGCGATAGCTAACCTCGACGCGAGAAAGGAGGACCCACCCAGACGGGGGCACTTAATCAAACACCTCCACGAAGGGAGAAAGGACGGCACGAAACGTCAACGAGTCATCGACCAGTCCGCCACAGCATAACTTCAAAACAGATTAGGCCCATCACTGTACGAGATCCTCGACCGGGGGAAAACCCGGTCTCCGGAGCTCATCCCAGCGTGTAACCCACACATCAACAAACTCTTCGAAACGAGCAACATTGTGTTAGTTCTCCAGCACTTCGCCAAACCAGACTGGTCGGGCGGTGCCAGCACACATACCTCCTATCATATTCTCCCTGGCGTCCATTAACAAAGGGCACTCCCAAAGTATATGCTCAGCATTCTGGGCACCGGTACCACAAGCACATCACGGATCCACCGCTAGGCCTAACTCAAAGAGTCGGCCTTTAAGCTCACCGTGTCCTGACACGAGCTGCACCGCATGGTGGCTCAGTGCCAGCGTTCTCATACTCATCCTCTTTCTTAGGTCAGGGAAGAAATTATAGGTTACCCTAGCAGTTCCTCCTCTATCCCAGCGCTCCTGCCAAACTTCCATCGTCCTTTCTCTGACTCTATTTTGTTGGGGGGAGCCCATCCGGCAAACCCCGAGCCCGCCTGCGTAAAAAGATTTGCAAGTAAGTGCGGGTAAAGAGGTGCTAACGCGCCTGAGATACCCGGGTAAGCGGTGGGTGACTTTCAGTGTCATCCTAGGTCTCCCTCTGCTTCTTCTTCCTTCAGGACAGGTGTCCAATACTTTCTTTGGGACCCGGCT
The DNA here is from genome assembly GCA_963576475.1 of Molanna angustata. Taxonomy (NCBI): domain Eukaryota; kingdom Metazoa; phylum Arthropoda; class Insecta; order Trichoptera; family Molannidae; genus Molanna; species Molanna angustata. The sequence goes on along the minus strand of OY754968.1, from coordinate 26,036,181 downwards.
ATCCTCCATTCTACAAACGTGTCGTTGTATTATGATGTATTGGATAACGTTTGGTTCGCCATACATTATTTCTAGCTCATGGTTAAACCGGATCCTCCAAGATCCTTCTTCACAGGTATGACCAAATATTTTCCTTTCGAACACCAACAATGCGTGTTCGTCCTTCTTGGTCAATGCCAAGCATTCTGATGCATATGTCATGACCGGTAATAAAAATATAAATTAATAAAAATTTATTTAACCAACTAATTTCATGAAAATGCTGAATATTTTCCATAGAAAAATTGAATACTTTGTGGAGTGAGGAGTTTAGTGTTGGCCACCACCACCCACTCGTTTATAATTAGCAACTGATAATTAAATGTACAATACCTAAGTAAAATGTGAGTTAAACAATGATTTACGATAAACATATTTCTTAAAATATCCGTCAATGGAGAACTCTAGTATGTATACCTTTCCGGCATCTAGATTTTTATCTATAACTTTCCGGAACATTAAGTTTAAATATAGACATAAGCATAGTTCGGTACTATGATTAGATAAAACTCGTATTACGGATAGACACATGACGTCATCATACGTCTCACATCTCACAAGAATGAACAACACTCAAAAATCGTCTGTATTTATCATGTTCAGAGTAGAAATCCGTTTAAAAATATCCATTTCAATTTTAAACAAGTTGGTTGTGGCCAATTCTTAATTCTCCACTGTATACTAAAGTACACTTTTTCTTCTTGATTGGTTGACAATCCCTAAATTCCTAAAAAAATATTTTTAAAACTCGTGAATTGAGACAAAATAAAAAAAATATATCGTTTTTCTCGACCGTGAGAGCATTTTAAAAGTTGACAGATTAAACAATAGTGAAGAAATCAACGCATGTTTATGGAAAACTAATCAGCTCTTAATCTATGCATTTTACAATGATATATTAATATTAAGTCAATCGGAATTTTTTGGGCTGTAGACAGGACGCAAAAGGAAAAAGGCGTACGCCATACATACAAACACATCACGACGAAACTCATAGTGTGGGCTCTCTACATGATACCCGTTGAGAAATTGATGTAAACAATTGTGAAACAATGACTACACTATTCCATAGTAGTGGAGAGTAAATCGTTTGAAGTAGTATTAGATTGTTTTTTTAATCTTAATAATGCCGAGTGGCCTCGACGAAAACGTTTGCTCGTGTTAAGTCGAATTTGTGTAGAAAAACATTTTTAAATTTTTTTGGCATTATTTTGTATGTATAATAATTTTACACTTTTTTATTCACTTTTTTTAGTGTAGGCCAAATTGTGACTGCCATTATATTAAAGCATACATATTTTGTTATGTTCAACACAATTAAGTACATGTTAAAAATATATGATAATTGATTCCAATAAATAATGTAAAATAATTTGACACATTTATTTGTAGGTACATACATGTATATAACATGAACTGGAAACTTTTATCTATTGAAGTTCAGGGCTTTTGGAATTATGAAAAATGACTTATTTATTACGTTACTAGAATGTCATAGTTTATCGTGTAGGTATGTAGCCATCAGTGTTATCATAAATTCAAAACTTCTTGCTTATACCAAATTATATACATACAAAAATATCAATTCAAAGCCATTATTATTCCGTTCGATGGTATTATAAATACTAAAAAATGAACGTTCATATATTATTTGATCAAACGATAAAATCTTGTAGTTTTTATCCGAATTCTATTGATTTTTCGTCTTCCTTTGATGACTATATTATTCCACCTCTAGGGACTAATCAGATAAAATTGTATGTAGGTAAGTAAATCAGAATAAATTGCAGATAATCTTTATGTTATAAGTTAAATGTTCGAAAGAGAAATTGCTGTTTCAAAAACATCTATCTTGGTGCATGATATTATATGCAGATGATATAGTGCTAATGGATTAAGACCCCGTAGCTTTGCAGGAGTCTCTGGATGAATGGGTGGCTTCCTCGGAGGACAACGGTCTTAAAATAAGCATAACGAAGACTGAATACACGCCATGCATCTTCGATGGGTGTGCAGTTATCCACAATATACACATAGACTACACGCCTCTTCCAATAGTCAAGCAGTTCATATACCTCGGATCCGTTGTAACACTTGATGCTTCCGAAGATACAGACATAACACATCGCGTGAATATGGGCTGGATGAAGTGGAGAGCCCTGTCGGGTGTTATGCGTGACCCAAGGATGCCCAAAAAACCAAGGGTAAAGTATATAAGACAGCAATCCGCTTGGCGTGCTCTTCGGTTCATAATGCTGGACCATGAAGAAAAAACATGAGCAAAAGATGCTCAGATGGTCCGCAGGTGTTACAAGGAAGGATATAGTTAGAAATGAATACGTCCGAGGTAGTTTCGGGGTCGCGCCTATTCCGGATCAACTAAAGGAGACCAGACTCCGATGGTACGGAAACATTATCAGACGAAACGAAGACCACGTGGTAACTCGCACTGGACATACCCAATCATTCCCGAACTAAAGGCCGTCCACAGGCCACCGGGTGGACAAATATTGAGAGAAAGCTGAGGGAGGAGCAACTAACCCAAGAGATGACGCAAGATCGAAAGGTCTGGCGTTTGCCTACCAGAAGGGCCGACCCCAGATGAACTGGGAAGATGCAAGGAAGAAGAAGTTGCTTGAATAAGGGGTAGATGGTGGATGAGTTTTAGTTAAAACCTAATAATGAACTTTTCTTCCATCTATTACTTATTGATATATAAACAATGATCAATCTTTGTCGATACATTTCATTTCACCATGTATATAAAATTGCGATGTCAGTATTTCTCTCCGAGGAACGGAGTTGTCCCGTTATTGTCGGGAGATATCTTCACTGTTTGCCCTATGAAATAAAACGTGCCTCAACGATGTCTGCCTATAACCGATCGTTCACAATCTGGGTCATGATTCATAATTAATATTATGACTTTCATACACACATTTTGATACGGTTGTTACATGTTTTATCACTAAGCCATATTCCCAGTGCATTGTCAATCTAACGTACTTTTGGAATCATTAGTTAAATAAAATGAAAAATGTTCTCTGTATGTGAGACATGTAAAATACTATACGACAATACACCGTCATAGGACAGAAAGATCGAACATTATATGGAATAAAAATGTCCATGCAAATATAACTATCGTTGACATTAGGATCAGCAGATAGCAATGTCTGGACCATAAAGGGAAATTCTTGTAGATGATGCCAGGTTGTGATGAAATAAAATTAGATATCAAACAGTTGTATTTCAATGTGGGCTAACCGGCAAATTCGATTTTTATTGCAAAATCACAAGGCATAAGCAGGAATTTTAATATTTTAATGCCTCAGCCTGTATCATTTTTGAAGCCTTAAGGTTTTTCCATGGCTTTCACCATGTTTTTTGTCTACACTTGCTATGAATCCCAGTAAGATATAATGGATACACGATAGACAATCAGCAGGTCGCTCTGTATTTCTCATATTTTGCATTATTTTTTCGTCTTTTAGTAGGAACTTGTTGAATTTATGTAACCATGTTGTTTGTATAATTTGCTAAACTGCAACTGATCCTTAATTCAGCAACCACACATTTGCTGTAGCTGGCTCAACTTATAGAATAATAGAATAGGCCTCCACATACTTCCAGGCTCTTCTTCCGCTTTAGTTTAGGACTGTGCCCTGTTATTCTCGGAGCCTGCTCTTGTAAGGTGGACGTCCAGCTATCCCTAGATGGCTTGGGTGGTCTTCCACCGGGTCTGCTATTTGTTATCTCCCTATCCGCTGCTATCCTCACCATTCGATCTGGACCCGCTTTCCCCACATGGATAGTCGAGTCTTCATCTCACTGGTTCTTAGGAGGCTTTTTGTTCTGGCGATGTCAGCTCTTGTTTCTATGCCATATGTCATGATCGGCCTTACACATGTCTTATAGATCCTTACCTTACTCTCCTTCAGCATGTCTCTCTTTCTCCATACAGCATTTTTCAAGCGTCCAGCCACGACGGCGCCTTATTCGCTTGCTCTCTTCGACACCCAAGTAATTAAATTGCATCAATGTGGTTAGTGTTGCTGGATACTTCGACACCCAAGTAATTAAATCGCATACACTTGTTCTATGGTTTTATTTTCGATTGCAGGTTTGCATCGTACTGGATGCCTTGAGGTGACCATGCTTTTTGTTTTGTCTACCGAGATTCCTTGTGGTGACCATGCTTTTTGTTTTGTCTACTGATATTTTCATGTTAAATCTTTGAGAGGATAAATGGAATTTATACAGCAGTCTCTGAAGATCATCTTCGGAATTAGCAATTAGGACATTGTCATCTGCATAGCATATTATATCAATGTTTTTATCTCCCATCGTGTAACCCAGCCCCAATGATTTAATATCTACAATCATTTCATCCATAATGACCCTGCCTGCAGGCCAAGTCAGTAAAAAAGTCGAGATCCGACAACGTATCGCCGTTCTTCTCGCCATGTTTACGCCCGTGACGACAATTCGTAGTCACTAAGCGCTGTCGAGTTCGTAAATGCACTTATTAGTATTTGTCGCCGTTAGGCTGGCTTGCGGTACATTTTTGAATTATCATTTATGGCAATACACAATATTTTCCCCATGATTTGAATGGATGTCAAATTTGTTTACATAAATTTGTTAAATAAATATAATATGGTCATATTTTAAGCACGAAATCAAGTTAAAATACGATTAAATTAAGTTTCTTTTTTGCTTATTGAATGTTTTGAGAGTAATTTTAAAAATTATTTTTAATTATATTTCGATCAATTTATCAAGTGTGATGACAGCAGCGTGTTATATTTTTACTAAAAACTACTCCGAATTTTCTTTTGTTAAGTGTTAAAATACATACCTAAGTGATAAAATAGCTTACAAGAATACTTTCTCAAAATCAAAAAATATTTCAAATCTATACCTACGGAAAACATTTACGGACCCATATTTCCAATAAATATGTAACCATATAATATTTATTACGCGGTAATTAACAATAAAAGAATTACGCGGAATATTTAAGGGGTTTGAAGAATCTCTTAAACGGCGTTGTTTAACCCGTTTATATAATTATTCTCAAAATAAATATGAAATTCGGCATTGTTTGCGTAAACAATGTCATTCAATTCAACATGGCGGAGTTAGATCCTGTCACTCGACTCGATGTCGACCCAATCTCGCCGTCAAATAAGTGGGCGAGAACGATTCGACGCGTTATCTGCTTAGTGACTACCAAAACTGTCAAAATATCGATTAGTCGATATTTTGACAGTTAATCTCGACATTTATCGGTCGAGATCTACCAGATTTCTTTCGAGATGCCGACTGGAGCTGGGATTTCTTTCGAGAGATCATTACCCACCTTTATTTGCATACTATTGTTGATATTTGAATTTCTAATTGCTTTAGTAATTGGATGTGGTGCATTCTTCTCTTTCAGAATTTCTAGAACGTCCTCCAGGAGCACTCTGTCGAAAACTTTAATAAGATCAACAAAACACATATAAGCCGGTTTATTGTATTCTATCTTCAGGCAAACAGATAAAATATTTCTTCGTTTAGAAAATATTTTTCTTAGTGCCTGAAGTGAGACAATCACTAAAACGACGCTTGACAAGATATCCACTTTCATTCTTACTATCAATAGAAGTATGTATACTGTATACGAGTCTTGTTTTAAGTAAATTAGCATATTATTTTGCTGTTTGTAGTGACGTTAGCATCACACCGAATGCAGTGATGTTGGCCTGCGTGTAAATGTATGGGGAATGTAGTCTGTGGTGGTGGCTGGACGGTCAAGGGGCCATTTGATGGGCGGGCTGAGTGACTAACGGTCTCTCTCACTGTACCTCTTTCTCTCCTTCTCACTGCCGCTTCATGCGTGCGTGGCCTGGCGCCCCCACACTTTCATATATACCGAATCGATGCTTCCATCATCTTGTAGACCTCACCTCTTAGGTTGGACCGACATGAGATCATTTTTACAACTCACGTGAGATGCGATCTGAAAGTAGAGTTGGTACAAGGTAATTTTTACTCTCCACTACTATGTTATCTTTTTCTAATAATTTTAAAGTTTTTTCATTGACACATTGGAAGTTCATAATTATAAAATAAAAGGTTTTATTTATAATAATTAAAATAACACAGTTTTACTCCACAATGAGTTTTTATTTTTAATGAATTTTGCCTCTGATGATGCTGGCGAAGTCCAGTGAAAGCGCTTAGGCATTGAACATAAAAAGTCATTGTGGATTAAAACCGTGTTATTTTAGTTTATAAATAAAACCCTTTATTTTATTATCTTTTTCTTTTTATCTAGTCGGACAAAACGCTTACTCCGTAAGGGACATGGCGTGATGGTATGTATGTATGTATGTATGTATGTAAAACGTCTATATTCCCATCCGCTCCCAGAAGGTCACAATCTATTTTGTGTTGTCCTCTAGATAGACTTGTTCGGCAAACGTTTCCCATTTCAGGAGCCATTGTACATTGTACATGCTAGGAGATGCTTGGTGTCCTACTCCTGTTCACATACGAATAAGTACTTTGAAATAGTTTAGTATCACAAGAGAGTATACATCTACTTACTTTTCGTATGGTTTATCAGATTTTAAAGCCTCGGTTCCAGCGTTGAGAGCCAGTTCACCGTCTCTGGATTCACCCCGTGGATGTCTTGTAGGTTTCCGCTAAATTTCTCAAGCTGGTTGTTTTGCACCGCGTGTTTCACCGACTGTTCAGCTCCACACTCACAGTCAGCATTTTCCTATTTTCCCCACTTCCAAAGTTCCTGGGACAGCTCCTCAACAATTTTATTCTCGTTCCTGTCAAGTCTCGCATGTTGCGGAGCCTGGATAATTGCTTTCCACTAACACCTCTTCGACCTGATTTTTTAATCTGGATCTTCACTAACTACTACAGTTACAGGAACTATCTCAGTTACAGGAACTGTTACAGCAGGAACTATTACAGTTACAGGAAATACTACAGTTCTATTTTCCCTTCTTTAAGTATAGGACCTAAATACGAAACCTTTTGGATTTCAATATTCGTCAGCAAATCTCTCTCAGCTCTGACTCTGGAGTACTTGATAGAGTTATAAATTCCCAATTTTTTGCATATTTTATATTATCTTATTACATAGTACTTAATCATATCAATTGAAAATATTTTATTCACATCAACGAGAGCCAGTTTGAGAAAGATATTCTTCTTAAAATATTTTTTTAAATGACAAAGCTACTTTCGCGGGTTTACTCGTGGGTATATTTTGACATATTATAGCTTAATTTTAACATTCTTATATAATACGTATGTACATGCATACAAATATATTTTTCATTTTTTGTTCATTGTTATTTGTATTTTTATGCATTCGTAAAAGTAGTTGGGTACTTAAGTAGGTAATAGTTAGGTAGGTAGTTCGTAGGTAGGTACTTAGGTATGTAGGTACCTACTAGTTTGTAATATACAAAATGTAAAAATAAATTATTTGATTACATATTATTTTTATCGAGTTCTGTTACAAATGTGATTATTATTGATATTTTTGTGTGGCACGTGTAGCACAAAGATATATTTTGTAACGTTTAAAATCTGAGTCTAAATTTAGTTGGGTATTTTTCAACATTTATTGTAAGTGACGAATGATTATAACCGTTCATAAAAACAAGTCTTATCGAATTTCAACAAAACTCTGAGGGGTTATCGCATACCACCACAATTACTTGGAATTTATTCAATATCTTCATGCCATTTGTTTTAAATTTTCATTATATCTTAGCAGATACATACATATTTTACATTGATCTGAGTATAACGAGTGGGTTCAATTCTCCACTATTTTATAAATATCTAACTTTTTCAAAGCTTATAATTTCTATCATCTGTTATATTTTTATCTATAATAATAATAAATAAAATTTATAAAGCGCCGTTTAGTGATACAATATCACTCCAAGGTCGCTGTAGCTTATTTTTTAACTCTACGAAATAATGCAGTCTTTAGAAGTCTACCGAAGGTGTCGATGCTCTGAGCTCCACGTATGTCAAGAGGCAATTAATTCCATTTTAAAGGCCCGTTCACACTAAAACCGCGATCATAGTAAGCCGCCTTATTGACTCTGTGCAATTCTTTTATACCTACAGTGAAAATGCAATTCGTTAGTTTACTTTAATGTGAGAGATTTTTATATGTCTAAATATAAAAGGAATCTTCATTTGTGTATGGAAAACTAATCGGCTTGTTTCTTTATATTTATATTACAGTACAAAACCTAATCTATAGTAACACATAAACAATTGTTTCAATTTTTCATATTATAGTTCTTCTTCTCAGTTACAATTCCTAGGATTTGTCTGTAACAGCTATGGTTGCATCTCTTCTACTCCACTCTGCCCTGTCCTCTGTCAGCCTCTTCATCTCCACGTAGCTATTACAGCACATGTCGATCACCTGGTCCATGTAGCTGTTTCTTGGTCGACCTCTATGGTTGCTACCCTCCACCATTCCCTCCGCAATAGTTATGAGCAAACCTGGGTGCCTCATGTTATGGCCTATCCAGTTGGATCCTCGTTGGCCAATCATTTTGAGAAGTTGCCTTGTTTCCCCGGCTCTACTCAGCACCTCACAGTTTAGGATGTGGTCCGACCAGTGGATCTTCAACATGCGCCTGCAGACAGGCGTTCTTTTTCCCTCTGGTCTATTTTCGAAGAATTGAAAGTACTGTTCACGTTGTGTGGTACCTGTAAATCGCCACGACGACACGAGTACTAAGGGGTGGTGAAGCCCCCCGTGCATGATTGGTGGGCACGACCTGCTCGGCGGTAGCCCGCCAGGATGACTAGACAGATGCAGCTGACGCTGCGCCGGCGTGGAAATCGAAGAACTGAAAGTACTACAGGCGTGGCGAAGGCTCCCTGTGATAGTCTAGTGTACCGTGGCACTGTCGGGAGGGTAACCTTCGCCATGATTGACGGGCCTCCACGATTGTGGTTGGACTCTTAGTGGTAGTGGTATGAAATATGCATGATAGTAGTTCTTGTTTCGTCCGACGAGCAGCCGCTCCGGGGATGAACAGAACAATTCGTTCTACAACGTTCCCTATGAAGTGGGGTAGGTGACTGCGACTTTCCTAAATGGTCTATGATCCATGTCTCACAGCCAAGACACTCCAGGCAAAGGTCTTAATGAGGTTTTTCCTTATTTTTGGATCGATATTGGGGAATTCGATAATTTTGGATTTTTTTATTATATGCTATCTTAGCCTGTAGAATTCTGCTGACAATTTCTGCATTTGAGCGCCCATCTTGCGATTTTTGGTAGAATATAGTTAACCCTGTTTTATGTCCCTCTGCATGCTTTCGTATAATTTTAGCCCATTATACATTAGAGAATTCTGCGTTGTGACTTTATTTCGTTTGTATAATCTAATATCTTCTCTGTTTATTGTGTCATATTCGTGATATTCTTTATAATATCTAATTTTGGTTTTGAGATTGTTGTATCACGCCATGGAGCATTTTATGTAGGTATAAAAATTAAAAGATGAAAGCACAAGCATTTATTTGCTTATTTTAGGGAACGTAGGAAGATGTATATGTGCTTGTTTAACAAGGACATATTAATTTTTTATTAAAAAAAAATATATATATTGATTATATAATGTTTGACAGACAATAGGTTTAGATTTTAGATCATTTAACATTTTACGTATCTTTGTTCTTCTATTACAATTTAAAACAATTCTCATAGCTCGGTTTTGTATTATTTTGATTTGTTTTATTTCAGTTTCATTACTTAATAATAATATTGTAGGACAGTAGGAAATGCGTGATTCTATTATAGTTTTATAAATGAGTAGGCATGTTTATTTATATATTCTGCCAAGCAATATGAGATGTTTTACTACATAGTATGAAGAAAAACAACAGTTATAGATGTGTGTGGCGCCAGATTCTCTCTGTCTACTCTTCTATGGGACATGGAGTGAGCCATCGTTAGTGCATGAGTCAAGTCTTCAAGTAACAACAAATAAAGATTTGTAATATAAATAAAATAAAATATGTTTTGTATAAGTGACTGATTTCTTCTTTTTGTTTATATAATACCTATGTATGTTGTATACCTACGTTAATCATAAATGCCAATTGTATGATTGCTAACAATAAAATTACAAATAGATTATATTATTACTATCTACTTATATAGTCATAGTAATGATTGCTGCATTTTATCTTGTGTACGTAAATAATAATTTGCAATCTATTTCAACCACACGACTGCAATATATACTTACCATGTAATCCGTATAACAGGGTAATTACACGGAGAGGAACAGAGTTGAAAATATTTATATTATATGGTAAAATCACGAATATTACAAATTGGTTATAAAGAAGTAAAATGTTTTCATAAATAATTTTAAAATTGCGAATTTCAAATTAAATAAATTTAATCTACTGCCTCGATTTTATTAATTGTAGGTATTTTTTTTACTATAATTGATTGTAATATTGAATTATGCATCTCACTGAGGTAAGTGTACTCTGATGAAGTATATTGTAAACAGAATGAAAGTACAATGAATGAATGAAGAACGGCTGATGAGAAAATATATATAGAGCTAAAAAGGAAGGAATAATAGGGGCCTGGCGAGAAGAGATTGGTACGACCATGCAAACATTTCGAAAGAATAAAACGTAAGAAGTTTAAAAAATGATACATGATTATGTATGAGACGACATCTTGAATGAAGCCGGTTACATAGTTTGGTTAGCTCACATAGTTTGCGGTCTGCACACTTGTATGAAAAACTTAGCTTAGCTTTTGGTCTTCAGCCGGCTTGAGAGTCTGCAAAGACCTCTACATATATCAATAACAAGACACGGCGCGATAAAAAAAATTACGATGCGCCGTTAAGTGACACAAGATCACTCCAAGGGTGCTATAGCTTATTTGGTGGTACTACTAAACAAGCCAGTCCTAAGCAGTCTACCGAAGGTGTCAATGCTCTGAGCTTCAAGTATGTCAAAGGGCAATTTACTCCAGTTTAAAGGCACGTTCACACTGAAACCGCGGCCATAGTAAGCCGCCTCATTGACTCTGTCCAATTCTTCTCAAGAGTTGGTACTCTGTGATCCAGATGTAAAATTCTTTTGACACAGTTCTTGAATAAAGTGTAGTCGTTCAGATACTTAAACACTAGATGATAATATGTATTGTAGTAATATGATTGGAAAACGATGTTTCTTGTCGAATGATATCATTTGTTGCGTGTCAGTCTCTAGCTCAAAAAACTACTAGTTTACATTATTATTAAAAATATTTTTTTGCCATTGCAGAAATCCATAATTAATAAATAAATAAAAATTCTGTTACAAATAAGGTTGTTTTTCTCCACTAACTCTGTCTATCCTAGTCACACCTCTGGACCTGACTGTTAGAGTATGGTGGGGGTGGGGGGGTTTAGTATATTGGTAACGTGCGTTGTATGTGTGGGTTTCGTTTGGTTCTGAATAATTTTTAATTTTGGTGAATTAAAATTAAATTAGGGATATTTTTTTCTTTTATACATTTCTAAGGCTTTTTAAATGTCGAGTCATTTTCCTTTCTTTTCAGTCTAGAGTACTTCGACATTTTTTGTATTGAATTTGTGCCTGTGTTGTTTCTGCAGTGTTCTGCCATTTCCGAGTTTGAGTCGATGTTCCTAATTACTGCTTTTGTAGGTCCATCTACTCTGTATTTTATTCTTCCTTGTAAAAAGTTTTTATCTATTTATTTTTAACCAAAGTAAGAATAAATTAAACTATTAATCATGAAGTTCTGAAAGATACGAACAAAATTTCAGCTTATGCTTATGTAAGACTTATGTAAGACTATACCTACATTATAATGCTATTTTTATTTATTTATTTATTTAAGATTTGGTACACGGTTAAAATACAATATACATAAACATAATATCAATTATAATAAATCAACCGTGAACACAAAAATCCCACAAGGCATAGTCTGTCTATGATCTGTAAGGAAGCAAAAAAGTGTATGTCAAGAGAAGAAAGTGTGGTGTTCGACTCTGTATATCCGTAATATCACGACGTGATGTGATGATGATATTAGGTATTTTGTATTCTCGTGATTCGATGTTGCTCTTTCTGCTGTCTATTATTACTTAAATAAATTATGATGAAGCCTAAATGTGGTTTATTGATCGATTCATTTGACCTAATATTGATTTTTCTTTACCCAAATTACTATCTACTTATCTGTCTTTTATTTAAATGCCTTTTTACGATAATTATGTTTTGTTCAAAGATAAGTTTTACTGTCCCGTGAGCATATTATGCTTGTGCTGTTGGTGAACGAAATCGGCCGTGGCAGTATTCGAACTCGCAACCACTGGATTACTAACCTAGCGCGCTAACCTATCTGCCACCACCAATCAGAATTTGTCGTCAACTTTTGAAAAATATCAATCAAATAAAAATTGAGGACTCCACTTTCGATGTTTTCTTCACTTTGAAATGAGAAAAAATAAAAAAGTATTTGTTGAAATGCACATTATAATGCTATTTAAGTATTTTTGTTATTTAAATTTTAACAAGTTTAACATTAAAAAGTGTAAAAACGGTAAAATATTTATTTATAACTGTTGAATCTAACCGAATAAAATAAAAAAATATATTAACGCTCAGCCGGAAACGCATACTATGTATGAGACATAAAATTGTTCAATTTTATCAAATGAATCAAGCTGGAAACAGTTATCATGCATTGTCATCGGGAATACACAAATTCTGAAAGTTTCAGAGCTCTAGTCGGGAAGTTAGTTAAAAATCGATTGCAAAATTCCAGTACAGACAGACAATTGAAGTTAAAGAAAAGGGTGTAAAAAAGCAGGCACTAACTTGTGTAGTAGAGAATTTAGTGTTGGGCAAAAAAATTATTTTTAAAACTACATTGGTAGGTCCATAAGTATATCTATGTATATATTAAATGTTAACGTTTATATTGTTATTTTTTACTTCTCATTTTGTTATACTTTCGTTGTCTTTGATTTATGTTTGTCATTCATTTGACCCTCAGATAGGTATGTTTAAAGAATTTTATTTCTATAATATTGTAGGTATGTCAGGAACAGGTACGAATTTGTTTGTCCATAAGATATTGTATAGTTTGTTGTGTCCTTGGTGCATCATAGGTATTATAAACTTGTTGGTAAGTTGTGTTAATTTTAATTTGCAGACTGCTCGTGCTCGCAAGTCCGTGTAGATTTATGCCCCGAGAGCGGTTTGCCTTGTTCACAAGTGCAGTGCAATCGCCTAGAGTTATGTTTGTGTGTGCAAAACCTGAATACCACAGACCGTCGGAATGTCCGCTTCTCGGGAATACCTATCCACTGGTCTGTTGTCTCTCTCTCTCGTGTTGTGCAGCTTTCAAACAAAGGTCATCTGTGACATACGTGAATAACAATATGACATCCGGAGCGGCACAGTGACTCGTTGGATCCTTTAAAGCTGAAGCAATCTATTCATACGCAAAAAAAAACACGATTGAATATTGTCGGTAAAACATTTTGTATTATTGCAAAATTAAACTAATCACTAAGAACATTACGTTTTAATTAGTCAAGCTTTTGGTTTTATATATTTCACCTTTAACATAATTGTCAATGTTAAACGAATCCCTAAAAACATTACCTTTTGACTATTCAAGCTTTTGGTTTTACATATTTCGCCTTTAACATAATTTTCAATGTTAAACGAATCTAATATTCTTTTTTAATTGCATATACGCAAACATTGGATTTTTTCCTTTCAATCACTAAAATCCAATGTTTGCGTATATGCAATTAAAAAAGAATATTCGATTTACATACACATTGGTACAAGTAGGTAAACAAGCCAAAAAATGAAATAATATTTCTGGCGCAGTTCAGGGGTGACATCTGTGTGTGACACCGTCATCTCATTTATAAGGACTGTTGCTTTCATTGTTTGCAAATAAATTAATTTCTCAATTTCTCAGTAGATGGCGTTAAAAAAGGTTAAAAAGGTTTCTCCGTTACTCCATAGATAGCAATAGTAATAATGCATTATTTTCAAGTAAAATGTTATTCAAATATATAGAACTTTCAAAAATTGCATCAATAAGGGAACTCTCGTAAGCCCTGTAGGTGCCTCGAGTTCCTGGTTCTTCTACAATGTTCCAACTTCGTCTCTATTGAGATGTTGAAAAAATGTTTGTCAATAAAATGTTAAACGAATCACTAAAAACAATACCTACTTTACAAGTAGATAAGCTTTTAGTTTTTAACAATAAGTATCTACTTCAAATTAAAATGAATCACTAAAATCATTAAGTATTGTTGAACAGGCTTGGTTTGCCATTAACATAATTTATTCAATGAAGCGAATCACTAAACACATTATTTTGTACTAAGACAAGCTTTCTTAAACTACATACATACAGGTGGATGGTGGCAGAGCGATTAGCGCGTTGGATTAGTAGTCCAGTGGTCGCAAGTTCAAATACTGTCACGACTGATTTCGTTTATCTATAGCATTAGCGTGTATGCATAGTTTATTTGTTTATTTCATCTCAGAAAGCTACAGCTTTAAGTTATGTATTTTACATTTCATTATTTGTATGAAAGTTGAGTCAAAAATGGTTTCTTCAATTTAAATTAATGATTATACAAATATTAAACATATTTGAAAAGGTCATAAAATAATTAATACATGATAAAACGATAGATAAGAATAAAAATGTACACATAAAAAGTTAACAAGTATGTTTCATGATGAGGAGGAGGGTTCTTTAGTGAATGAGGCTCGGGGATTGTTTGATTGTGTATTAATTGAAGAACATCTTTATCTGTTTTTGATAATGTTGTAAATTATCATGAAATGTATGTGGATGTATATGTATGTACTTATTACAGGGAAATATTTATTCTTATTTTTAATACTATTTAAGAGAATTATTGAATTTTATTTATTGAATCATTAATTTTCACAATACTTAATTATGTTCATATGTCCTGAAAATGGTTGTTTGTGTCCTTTAATATTAATACTATGTTGTAAATGATATGTGTGTTCCAAGGATAACCCGTTAAACTTCGCTGTGAATAATGCAATGGTATTTTTTTAATTATTTTTTTATTTATGTATGTATTGACCACCTATTTTTATGACAAGTGTATATCATGAAACATAAATATATTTTTTATTATGAAACCATCATTTCGCTTTTATGAAAAATATGTGAATATACATGTATTACGAAAAATATATAGACAATACATTGCTGAATAACACGTTTTTATTAAGGAAAATAAAATATCTAATGTTTCAAAACTGGATAGAGTTGCTTATTGAATAAAAATAAAAATTGAGGATATAAATAATATGACAATGCTTTGTCACTAATGCTTTAAGAAAAACATTGATTTGTGTTTTAGTAGACTTCTTTAATTCGTTATTTTATGTGTTAAGTAAATTCGTGATAAATTAATGAAAAAACTTCACAATAAATTATAACTGATCTCAATTGCAATGTACTCGATAAGCTTCGATAGCGATGTTTTTATTCGTAATAACTTATGTACCTGGGGGGCAAGTCTGGTCCAACCGGCGAAATCAAAACCCTCATGATTACCCATATGGATATAATTATCATATGGAGTTCTATGACATCTAAAGATATTATAGAACTCCATATAATAATTATATCCATGATATGGGTAATCACGAGGGTTTTGATTTCGCCGGTTGGACCAGACTTGCCCCCCTAAGCTCTCCAAGGAAGAAAACAAACCGTTCTTAGTTCTGCGTATTTTTTTGAACATTATTTATGTAAGCTTTTTCTTGACGCAATTTTATTAACTTTTTATACATAAAAACTTTGATTAAACCTTTAAATTATATAATAAAAATAAACAAAAACAATGTTTTTACGAATAGAAGTAAACTGCTACAAACTTGTGCATTTGTGTTAAAAAACCGTTATAATATCTTCTTTATGATTTTATAAGTTAAATTTCTTTCCTCTACTAAATAATGTTCTCGTATAACGAAATATCTGTCTTAGAAGTAAACCAAATATGTAGAATCAAACAAAGTTTTTTCTCCTTTTAATTTAAAATGGAATTCTACCAAACAATTTAAAAATTAGTATATTTAATAATATCAAAAATATATGCCGGCCTTCGTGGCTCAGTTGGTTAAGTATCTGACTGCTGATCCAAGGGTCCCGGGTTCGATTCCCGATAGAGACACATTTTTAATTGTGTTTGCAGTCTGGATCTGTGAGACGATTAATATAGTAAGTCTCCTGAATGTGGCGGCAACTTGTTATCGGATTGTTAAATTAATATTTGACATAGTATCTACATGTCAGTTGCCCGAGAAGTAATATTTTTTTTCATAATTTCATATAGTTGGCTCATGAGGTCGAGGAGGGCTGACCCCCATATAATGGGAATAAATGGCCAGGGTGAAGAAAAATAACTTCATATACTTATGGAGTTCTTCAAATGAAGTATTGGATTAAGAAAAATGGGATATATCATGAAAAACGAAAAATTCCCAGAAACCATACAAAGAAGTGAAGGTGTATGAAGCATGTGTGCCGTCGGTTGCTATGTAACACTAACTCTTTCTATACTAAGTGCCGAGAAACTCCAAGCCACTCAAAGAGCTATGGAAAGAACCAGGCTGTGTCTGTCATTAAGATATAAAATAAGAAACGAAACGGTGAGAGAAAGATCACAAGTAACTGATATAATCCACCGTGTGGCTACTTAGAAATGGAAACGGGCGGGACACGTAGCCAGAAGCTCGGACGATAAATGAACAATGAAATTACTGACTTGGACACCTCGTACGACAAAGATGATACACAACGATATGCTGGCGCATCCTGGATGCAGACTGCACATGACAGGACGACGTGGAGTCAAATGGAGGAGGCTTTCGTTCAGGAGTGGACGGAAATATGCTGAAGAATATCTATCAAAAATGACAATTTTTTAAGATTGAAAAAAATAACACTAAATAATTAGGATAAAAAATTGTTTTCTGAAGGGCTGTTGTCATTCATGTGGTTCACAATCTTCATTGATAATTTATTAGGAAGTTGATTTTTAATAGTGCGTATTATGTTGAGTGTACGATGACTGAATTTTTTAGCTTATGACACGTACACGATGGGCACGGCCGACTGACGAACCACCTGATCCTTCGTGAGTCACTCTTTAATGGACGAATGAGGTATTTGACTCCTCGGCTCGACCCGCCATCGCAAATAATTATAGGTAGTTCTATCAACGGAACTATCGCCCCGTGTGTGTACTCGTATGTATGCCAAGTGACGTGATGTTAGAGGCCTACAGTAATTAACAATACGCATTCGTTTCGATCTAAACGGTATTTGTTGCTTGTGATAACTGGTGAGAAAGTATAACGACCTCAGCATACTTCGCGATAATTCAGTCGAATATTTTATTTTGGTTTCGGTAGGCACTATCAAAATGATCGTTTTTGAGTCATGCACTCAACAGAAAATAATGAAAAAAAAAATCAGACTGTCGTGCTTTATAAGGCAATACACACCTGTCGCTGGTTATACCACATTATGGGATATGTAGTAAAGGTATGTTGTGTATAATATCAAGAGTTTTTTTTACTCCGTGTTCCATGCCCTGTAGTGGTTTGGGAATATTGAAAGAATGAACGAAGAAAATAACTAACTGACCAAAAAAATATGCATAGGTACAAGAGATGGGAGTGAATAGCAGGGTTCGCCTTATAATGGGATGACTCGGCCATGTAAGAAGCTCGAATAATTGACGAGCATGTAGTATGAGACAATGCAAGAATGTAAACGTAGCCACGAATGTTTTCAACGATGGCGCTCATTTCTCTCTGCCTTCCTCGTTAGGAACATAGTGTGTTGGTATGTGTGTACCTTTACACAAATTTAGTGTAGGTATAAATATTATATATATTTTTTTTACATATCGTTTGAAATTTACGTCTATTATTTTTGTGAGCGTAACATTAGAAGATACGATTCTAAATGATTTTTTTTTCATAATTAATTTCTTGCTTGAATATATTATAACATTTTATTTCTTTCAACTTATTACGTGTTTCACGTCTCCAGACATGAAAAACAAGATTTGCACGAGTTATGTTTTTTGATCAATATCTTTTCCACTTAAAATCCACTTCACAACTCGGGACGAACACAAAAGTGAAACAAGGTTTATTTTCGCTAGTTTATTATACCTATTAGGTCCTATTGAATTTCAAGTTATTTATATTTATTACTTTTTAATTTACTATAACCTATCACTGTTTGTTATTCAATTATAATTATTTTATAATAATACCTACGATTTTATATGGCATCGTTTTATGATAACAAGATCATTCCAAGGTTGTTCTTATAATATACCTCTATACTTATGATGTGTATTTTTTATTCAGCGAAATACATCTTGATCTCGTTAAACTTATTTCGTTTGCGTCGATGGTTGATTATTTTGAGCGGAATTAGTTTTTACCGCGTTTCTGAGTAAAAGTAACCAAAATAAATTTCATGTTCTACGAAGTTACAAATTTTCGAAATGTTTAAGACCGATTACCGTCGTACAAGCAAACGTAAATTTTCCAATCAACATTTTTTGCTGGATTCTCTCCTAGGTAAATTTACCATACGCATCGGTGTTAACGAAAATTTAACACGACTTTACGTACGTAATTCTGTTTATATATCTAAGCAGATACTAAGTTGCAATAAGGAGCTAGAGTTCATGATACAATAGCACTAATTTGAGCATGTTCAGAGGCTTGAAGACAGATTGTCAAAATACGGTGCACTCTTATTTTCGTTTGCAGTTTACGGTGCGCGGGGTGCCTGTTTTCTATAATCAGCTCTCTTTTCTTGGCACTTTGAGTGCAGTGTCTGCAAGCTTTTAGAGTTCTCCGGACTCATATGACGAAATTGTGAAAACACCAATTAATTCTTATAAAAATATATTCTGTGTCAAAGAATTCTATTTTATGCCAAACATTCAAGGTTATTTGTTAAAATCAAAAAATCTTATGTAACTTACGTAATCATACAATAATTAGAAAGTTTATTATTTTTTCTTTTCTTCTTATATTGATTTCGTCACTTGACTATTTTTTAATATGCTCTGACTTTATGTTCTTTCGGAGTTCATGGTGGTGGAGGGGAAAAGAACAGCTAGAGTTCATTCAATATTATATAAGTAAGGTATTTGGAAAAATACTCGAAAGTTTCTAGAACATAGTTTTGTTGGTTCTTGGTTTTCCGATTAAAAGAATCTATTTTTTTTGCTGTACCTACACAATAGTGTAATTTTTCAAATGAATATAATGCCCATCAGACAGAAAATATCCCCATGAAAGACGATTTTGTGGGGTGGTGGTACTTAAGACTATACATACACGGAGCTGAAGTTTTTCTGTCAGACAGCCACGCCCCTTCAGCTCAGACTATATTTTATGTTGCTATGCAACCACTGCAATAGTAGGTATGTATTGAGATAGTCATACATACATATATATATATATATATATATATGCTATACATATATCTAGTCTATCTACAGTATTGTGCAGCTCCTTTCCCATGGTGAAAATACAAATATACTTTGGTATCATTTTAGAAATGAAATAAAATAATTTGTAATTCTAAATAAGCACACTGAAAAAATAAATTAACTGAACTGTTTGGCTAACTGCCGATATTTTAGATAAACTTTTGTAATAAGTACCAAGTTTTCTAGTGCATGATGACAGTAATAATACAAATTACTAATAAGGTCGTTTTATAGGGACAAGATCATTACAAGGGCGCTCCTGTTCCTGATCACTGTGAGAACCTTCTGTTACAATGTCCGGGCACGAATAGATTCTATTGGCATTCGGTATGGCTCAAGCCACCCCACTTTTTAATTTCTCCCATATACGATTTTTATTTTTAGCTTTATAAGGCCTCTTAATAAAACTATGCGCTAAGCGTATGTTAGATGCTTATTTATGAGCTTAATAGGTTCGTTTACACTAGAACCACGATGAAAGTTAGTTTCTTCATTGACTATGCCCCCAAGTCAAATTGAAAACGCTGTTCGTTTTCGCCAAGCGCTAATTTTTTTTGTATGGGATTTGACGTTTGTTGTTTGTTATTGTAGAAAAAATTTCTACAACAAACGTCAAATCCCATACAAAAAAAATTAGCGCTTGGCGAAAACGAACAGCGTTTTCAATTTGACTTGGGGGCATTACCTTTATTTATTGTTTGTGTATATGCAACCTTTATTTATTGTTTGTGTACATGCAACCTTTGTTTATTGTTTGCGTATATGCAACCTTTATTTATTGTTTGTGTACATGCAACCTTTGTTTATTGTTTGCGTATATGCAATCTTTATTTATTGTTTGTGTACATGCAACCTTTGTTTATTGTTTGCGTATATGCAACCTTTATTTATTGTTTGTGTACATGCAACCTATGTTTATTGTTTGCGTATAAGCAACCTTTATTGTTTGTGTACATGCAACCTTTGTTTATTGTTTGCGTATATGCAACCTTTATTTATTGTTTGTGTACATGCAACCTTTGTTTATTGTTTGCGTATATGCAACCTTTATTGTTTGTGTACATGCAACCTTTGTTTATTGTTTGCGTATTCTAATGCAACCTTTATTTATTGTTTGCGAATATTCAACCTTTAAAATGTATATTCGATTTAATTGTAAATTATTTCATAATATAATTGATGTACAATCGAATTTTCATATAAATAACTAGGCTTTCTGCAAAAATTCGCTTTGTATAAATACATTCTTGGAAGTAAACTTTGTAAACATTTCATTGTTTTCTGTATATCTGTGCTCATTTCATTTTAATATTTAGTTTATAAAAGAAAATGAATTTCCGTGATTGTTTAAGTATATATATATATGTATATTTAGTATAGTAGGTAGGTATATTATGTACTATATTTATCTATCAATAGCAATTGTAAATACATATAGTATATAATGCAGTTGTAGTGGCTACATTGTACCTATGTATATTTAGTATAGTAGGTAGGTATATTATGTACTATATTTATCTATCAATAGCAATTGTAAATACATATAGTATATAATGCAGTTGTAGTGGCTACTTTGTACCTATGTATATTTAGTATAGTAGGTAGGTATATTATGTACTATATTTATCTATCAATAGCAATTGTAAATACATATAGTATATAATGCAGTTGTAGTGGCTACTTTGTACCTATGTATATTTAGTATAGTAGGTAGGTATATTATGTACTATATTTATCTATCAATAGCAATTGTAAATACATATAGTATATAATGCAGTTGTAGTGGCTACATTGTACCTATGTATATTTAGTATAGTAGGTAGGTATATTATGTACTATATTTATCTATCAATAGCAATTGTAAATACATATAGTATATAATGCAGTTGTAGTGGCTACATTGTACCTATGTATATTTAGTATAGTAGGTAGGTATATTATGTACTATATTTATCTATCAATAGCAATTGTAAATACATATAGTATATAATGCAGTTGTAGTGGCTACTTTGTACCTATGTATATTTAGTATAGTAGGTAGGTATATTATGTACTATATTTATCTATCAATAGCAATTGTAAATACATATAAGTAGTATATATTGCAGTTGTAGTGGCTACTTTGACGTATGTCAGTGAAACATGGACGTGACAAAAGACGCATGAAAGTAGAATAAATGCTGTGTGGAAATGAGATTACTAAGAATAGTATGTAATAGAACGATGAAATAAAAAATGAGAACATAAGGAGAGAATGCAAGATAAAGAAGGATATTATAAGTAAAATTAAAGTGAATGCCTCGATGTGGTTTGGACATATTGAAAGAATGAACGACTGACCAAAAAAATATACATATATGGGTGTAAGAGATGGAGTGAATAGCAGAGGCCACCCCAGACAGGGATGGCATGACCATGTGAAGGATATTTTGAAAGAAGGAAACATAGGTAGCTTGAAAAATCGACGAGCATGTATGAGACGATGCATGGATGTAAAAGAAGCTAGGAATGTATGCAAAAATAGAGGAGCATGGCGCTCGGTTCTCTCTGCTTACCCCGTAAGTGACATAGCGTGATGGTACGTATGTACCTATTAAATATTTACTAAGAACTTTTTATTTTAGCTATTGGAAAATCAAGCTAGATTAATAGTACTACGAATTTCTATTCCTCTCATTAGGACGATAGTGTTGCTTCGCATTGGGCCTTTGCAACTGATATCATGACATATTTATTATTTGTGGCTTATTCCGACTACGACGTTTAACTAGATTTAGTAATAACGAAAACATCTATTTCATACTTTGCTTTACATGGTCATTTCATTCTGACAATGTCAATTATTAACTTACAAGTGTCTTGCAGTGTACAAATTACTTCGAGTATAATTTAATACATCTAGTTGGTATTTGCTTTGCTTTTGTCATTTCATTTTGTTAATGTCAAGTATTGATTGACAAGTGTCTTGTATTATAAAGATTGCATCGAATATATTTTAATCTTGTTGGTATAACATGATGTGCAAGTAGGTATTATTATTATAGTTGGGTGATTCTCATATAAGAGGCAAATCGTTGTATGGAGAGGCGGCACAAGACTTTTTGTTGATATTTTATTTTTTCTTAGTACATTTCTATCTAGGCACCTATTTTGTATATATCTGTAACACGGCCAGTCATTAAGTCTTTTTTTTCTCATTTTAAAAGCGACCAGGGAAGATATGTACCTACTGTACTGCATCCAGGGGAGAGACATTACATATATGTAGGTTAGGGGAAATTATCAACTGGGGAAAGATTGACATGATGTGCAATGTTGGTTACAATATCAACTGGACTGGACTGGACAGTCATGAGTGTTGATTTACATATTATAAGAGAAACACTGATATCTTTTATAAAGTTTTTTTTTTTTTATTACTATGAATAAGACATTACAAATTTTAGTCTCATATTAATCACTATAATTATGATTCGTCCTGTATTGTCACAAATTTTACAGAAGTTCACTTGAACTTTGTCTTCTCCTTCAACACCAGTGTACATTGGAACGTAACAATATTCTGTTTCTATGTGTAAAATTCTAACCAACACAAAATCGCCATTTCTCAGAAATCTTTTCCCAGATGTTGAGGCTAAAGGTTGTTGTTCATCTTCATGTAATGCACCAGAAGCCTGCGGTATATATTGGGACTCTACAATTCGGCTAGCCATTATTGACACCAGTGTTTCATCGTCAGAATCAGATATTGACCCAAATACATCCTCAACATCAAGTAGAGGTTTTGGATTAATGGCTGGATAATCCTCACTTCCTAATATAAAAAGACTGCAATCTTCCACATCGCAGAAGCAGCTTAAAGCCTTCATCACTAGGTGATTAGGACGAAACACACTTGGTGGACCTACAGAGTGCCTATAAAGGATTTTTAGATTTGCAGCTGATCCAAGGTATGATTCTTTGATTAAGATTTCTGCATCATCAATGGCCAAAACTTTGATGATTGGGCAACTTTTCTGAAGAGCACTGGTCAAGTCTTCCAACGATGAAATATCAGTGCCACTAGCAACTAATCTGTCTGCAGTCCTTTTGCATGTTGCACCGACTCCATCGGGAGCTCCCTTGCTGTGGCCAGCTTCGTGGTAATTCCACGTAAAGTTTTAAAGTTTTGAAATATTGTGTGTACATTATATATGTACATACAATATTTCTATTGTATCGCAATACTTGCATTATGAAAATAAATAATAAATTAATTTAAGATAGCCATAACTTAAGCCATATTATATTCTAAACTGATGTATTTGTCTTTACCATGGACGCTTGTCTCTACCCTGGCGTCTTAAAAAGCAGGGGAGGGATTTTTTCATTGAAAAATCAAGATACAACTATAAATCGTACAACAATAACAAAGAAACACGTTAAAATAAACACAAATTCCAGTAAATATTTGTAATAAGCTACGTATTTACATAAATAATTACAAAATTGAACTAACCAGAGTAGAGACAGGACTCACCGTAACAAAACCGCGCGACACAGAGTCAAAACCGAACTGAACGTCTATAAGATCGCCCAGATGGCTCACTCAACACTAGTCACTAACTTCATACGAATTCCGTGACATTGAAAGGTTCGAATTCGTAACAACCAAATAATAATTTAATATTTTGAAGGATTATAAAAACCCAGGGGAAGGGATGCAAATCCTGAGGGACAAAATCTGTTATGATTTTTTTAAATGATAAATACAATGTTTGATAATTTTAATGATTTGAATATGTTAATTAATTATTCTAGTTCATTTAATTAAAGGCAATATACTTTTTTAATATATTTAGATGTGTTAAAAGTTGTTGACCAATTGAAAATCCGGTTAAGGGACAGGCCAGGGTAGGGATATTTTGCGTGTTTAAGATGCAATTATAACTAAACTAAGTAAACTTCAGTAATGATAATGAGTGACCCAAAAACTACCCGTTTTGTTTTACTAGAATAATACGCTATTTGTAACATATATTAAAAAAATGTGTGTTTTTTTAATCGAGACACCGAAATGACCTCTTATATGAGAATCACCCAGTTATTGTTCTATTCTCATCATAATTGTTTAGTCTATTATAACTTTCTCATCTCCACAAGTTTTCATACATCGGTTTATTACATACTAGCTTTTATGTCCCGCCGTTGGCCAAGAATGTAAAATTGTGAAGAAATAAGCAATCGTTTTTTATAATATTGTCACCCAATTATTTTGCAATATCGGACTATGAAAAGTGGTTTGAAATTTGATTGAGTTTAAGCATTGTAAAATGTTCAAGTGATGGTCACAACCCATTCTTTTTTATATATTACTATAAAGTGTGAATGAAGTATAATATACAATTTCTGCACGCATGGACTATGCGAAATGGTTTTAAATATATGACTATTTATCAACGTTGTAAAGAGATTGGTTTGGCCACAACCCCCATTTTTAAATATTATCATCGAAAACAAATTGTAATATGTACCTATTGAAAATTTAGTAATTTTGGATGTTGGAATGTGGTTAAAATTTGATTAAATCATGTACCGAAAAGATCTAGCGTTGGTCACATCCCATTCGTTTTTATATTTTGTCATCAAGTGTGCATTATATTTTTGCACAATTAGAGTGATAGACTTAAAATTGACACAAAAGTCTACATTAACGAAGAAGAAGAAGACTTAAACTATAGTAAATAGTTTTTAATTTGAATATAAACGTTGTGAAGAGTTCAGTAATGGCCACAACCCCCATTCTTTAAATATCGTCAACGAAATCAAATATGAAGGTGTTGAAAATTATTCAAAATAGGATGATATAAATGGTTTAAATTTGATTAAACAAAAGTATTGAAAAGATTCTAGTGCAGGTTACATCGTCACATCCCACATCCCATTCGTTTTTACATATGTATTTTCATCAAGTGTGCATATCGTTAATAATATTTCTGCACAATAGACTATAAGACTTAAAACTAACCCAAAAGTCTAAATAAAAAAGAGAAGAATAAGTAAAAGACTATAAGAAATAGTTTGTATAAAAAACTATCCCAATGGTCTACATAAAATAAGAAAACATACACAAAATAGAAGAATTAGACTATTGGAAATAGATTGTATAAAAACTGACTAAAAGGTCTTCATAAAAAAAAGAAGATTAATCTATGGGAAATAATTTTGTATAAAATTCAACAAAGAAAACGAAGAAAAAGACTAAAGGAAATAGTTTGTGTAAAAACTGTAAAGTCTACATAAAATTAAGAAGAAAAAGAATTAGACTCCATGAACCGTCGCTTCAGACCCTTCAGTACCTCCCGTCCCTTCAATCCATCATTACGTCCCTTTCAATCAGGCCCTTCAGTACCTCCCGTCCCTTCAGGCCCTTTTATACTTCCCATCCCTTCAGGCCCTTTAGTGCATCCCATACCTTCATTGCATCCCGTCCCTTCAGTCGCTTAAGAAATGTTTAAATCCAGAAACCATCCTGGAAGAACCGCGAAGAGATGAAAGGACCTTCTTTTCCCAGGATACGCCACCTTCAAAGGTAAAATGACTAAATACACGAAGAAGAAGAAGAAAAAAGTTTAAATCCAGATACCTGCGAAGATATGGAAGGAAAATTGGACCTTCTTCTCCCAGGATAGTCCTCCTTCATAGGTAAAATGACCAAATGCACGATTAAGAAGAAGAAGAAGAAAAAAGTTTAAATCCAGAAATCTGCGAAGAGATGGAAGGACAGTCGGACCTTCTTTTCCCAGGATATTCCCCCTTCATAGGTAAAATGACAAAATACACGAAGAAGAAGAAGAATAAGAAAAAAGTTTAAATCCAGAAACCATCCCGGGCATACGCTCGACAATTCACCAAAGTTTCATTTTAATCGGACAAACGGTTTAGGAGTACATCGCATACATGCATAAATAAACAAATAAAATAATTTTCCGATAGAAAATCAGTATATTGTTGATTTGTAAGTAAATAGTAATAGGTAGGTACCTACCTACAACAATGTTCTAAATAAATTCGATTCATAACTAATTTTATTTGAATTCAGAATCTTTCCGTTACCATAGTAACCATTCCAATACGTTAAAAATATCAAATGGTTTGAGACTTTTTTGAATATGTAGGTACCTACATTGGTTTGTTCGATGCCATAAAAATGAAAATTGTCAGAAAAATCAAATATTATTTACAAATTATGCAATTTTATTATGCCTATATCTTTACTAATAAATAACACATTTTTACATTATATGTCTTAAAACTTGCCGTAATGTCTTGAGTTTCATTTTATTATTTCATAATTACATTTATTTCAAAGGTTTATTATTTTCAAGAACATATTCATTCGGTGGGAAAATGAAATATTGTATGAAAAGATATTAAAATGGCGGCGTTTATGTACAAAAGGCTTACTTTAAAAATAAGTTAAACATTATAATTATACAAAATATTCACCATGTTTTTCACTTAAACGCTAAGTTATACTTGAAAATATATTTTCTTCGTGTAAATACGTACTTCTAACTTTTAAACTAACAGATATTTGCGTGCAAAATGTACACTTTTTTGACAGATACGACTTGGAAAATTTTGTATGAAAAAAATAATTATTGAAATATTTTTAAAATTCAGCATTTTTATCGCATTATTTTTAGCGTGACACTGCATCAGGTATACAGGTACACGTTCGCACAGAAGGCGTGAGACAAACACACACACACACACATACACACACACAAACACTAACATTTTGATTGCTTTATTACTTTAGATATGTAGTTACGGCATATCGTTTGATGTTCCACTGACTGGGATATTACTAAATTATATTACAAAGGTAATTACATTATTCATTTATCTTCTAGAAAAACTGATGACACTCAATGTAATTTCCACTCAAAGCTGTGCATCCATTTTTTTATTTATGTTTTTTTTTACATAATATAAACAAATATATTGCACACTGGTGAGCTCATTGCCATTTCTTTCAATCAACCAGATGACATTATACAATATGTCCAAAGCAAAAGATTGTAAGCGATAAACAAAAAAAAGATATAAATAACTTTTCACTAAATAAAAATATAAAAAAAAAACAGTATATGACAAAAAAAAGAAAGGGTATCGTTATCAGAAGCTTAGGAATAAATATTCCTAAAATGTTAATAACAAATGTTTATTAGGCTTGTTCCTACCATCACACCATGTCCCTTACGGGAAAGCAGAGATGACCGAGCGCCATACTCCTTTATTTTTGCACACATTCCTGGCTTCCTTTACATCCATGCGTCGTCTCATATAAGCTCGTCGATTTTTCAATAGATTCTTATGTTTCCTTATTTCAAAATATTATTCACGTGGTCATGCCATCCTTTTCAGGAGCGACCCCTGCTACTCACTCCATCTCTTGAACTGATGTATATTTTTTTGGTCAGTCGTTCATCATTCATTCTTTCGATATGTCCAAACCACCTCAAGGCATTCACTTTCATTTTACTTATAATATCCTTCTTTATCTTGGATTCTCTCCATATGTTCTCAATTTTTATTCTTTCATTTATCGTTCTATTTCATACTCTTCTTAGTGATCTCATTTCTACATCATTTATTCTACGCTCATTTTTGCCACGTCCATGTTTCACTGGCATACTTCATAGTAGGCACTATAATTGCATTATGTGCGGCAATTTTGGCAATCCAGGAGTATTTTTATAATTTCTTTTGGCAATAACATTTCTATGTGAAGATACCTTTAAAAATGTTGTACCTACACATATTCTTTGTATGTTTATTATAATCATCATTTCTATTTTAAGGCATACATTATCTTTCTTGACTAAACTTAGTTTTCGATTCGTAATTCTTGATTAATCTCCATAATACTTTAAATAAATTCTGACGGTGAGCCTTGCACGAAACACGGCTATAATCAAAATATAACAAAACCAATTATTTAGTTTAAATCAAGTTTTCTTAACTGTTGCGTCGAAGATAACATTATTACAAGTCCAATCGCGGGAAACTTAAGAACGGTGTTTGATTGAAGCACGACTAACAAACATCCGGGACAGTCCCACACAATCAGCGACGTCGCGTCCGTCGTGGTCATTCATACATCTCATCCAATTATCCAAATAATTACTCGGTTTCTCGCATTTTATTATTGTGTAGAATTCGGGCTAAGATATTTTCATTGCATCGTAATAG
The DNA here is from genome assembly GCA_963576475.1 of Molanna angustata. Lineage (NCBI taxonomy): Eukaryota > Metazoa > Arthropoda > Insecta > Trichoptera > Molannidae > Molanna > Molanna angustata. Next base: position 26,007,256 of record OY754968.1, on the reverse strand, counting down.
TTGTCTTGTGTGAGTTTCTTTTTGAGTATTGCATTTCGCAATTTTAATTTGACTAGCATTATTTTTTTCGATCGGTATTATGCGTGGTTTGTTGATATCTATATCTTTATGTTGTTGTTATTTGAATTCTTATAACCGAAACATAGAAAAGCATATTGTATTGTCCATTGGTAATGTCTTTCGTAACGAAATGGTTTGTAATTAATGCAATGCCGAGTAAATCTGTGGGAGTGAGAATATCGTGAGGCAATTGTTTCTGCTTTGAGAAAAGCATCGCCTTGGTAATGGCGGATTGCTCATATTATATTTGATTGAAAAATTTATTTTAATTACTTATCGTGTATATTTTTGACTCCAATAATAAAATGTTCGTATTAATTGATGTCCACTTAATGAATGTTGCGAATACCGTGGACTGCTAGGAGAACCAGTGCGAATATTATTAAGTATACAAACATACAAATAACAGATAAACGATCGCCTATCAACAATCTTATAGCGCATCTTTCATTATTTTGGACATATTGTCAGAAAGATGGGAAACTCGCCATAATGGGAAATTTGGAGAGTAGAAACCAAGAGATCGCTCACGGATAAGTACACTGCAGGATATTCAAGCACGGAAGCCCTTCGATCTGCCCAAGAACATATACAATACCAAATTTTGTTTAAATATGATTATGGGGTTCCACAATCTAGATCAGTGATTCCCAAAGTGGTCCTGGTGGATCCCCAGAGGTCCACGGGTGACTCGACGGGGGCAACGTTGGCGTGGTAAAAAAATGGGGGTTCACAAGTTGTGGGTGGGGGTCCACGAAAATAAATCTGGTTTCGATTTCAAATAACAAAAATGTTGGCTTGGCTTTGCCTATCAATGTAGGCAGATAATACACTGCTCAAAAAAATAAGGGAGCTATGAAGTTTCCATATGAAGTTTTAGTGTTGTTACAAACCTATTAACAAAAAAAGGAGCAGTCTGACCACAAAATGGGGTGATTACACAAATATTGATAATTTGCTGTCAATCCATCGAGTACATCCCTCCCATTAAAATTATGACTATTTTTTTTTAATTTTTGATTTGCATTATTAAAGTTATGGTACGTATTTCCATCGTTGGATCTAATCTTCACACTTTTTACGAGTTTTGGGAATATGGTTGAAATGTAACAGCAGGGGGTCTACCGAAAGTGGTAAAATTTTGAAAGTGGTCTACGAGAAAAAAGTTTGGGAACCTCTGATCCCTGCAGCGTCTGTATCAAACGCTACAATCAAAAGTTATATTTATTTTAAATTTTTGTCAGTTGATTCTTTGTTTTTTCATAATTCAATTGATCATTTTCATACAAAAAAGTACTATGAACGATGTGGGTAGAATCTGTATGTGTGTTGTTAGTTTAGTGACTTGATATTTTATAACCAAGTATTAAATCATAAACTGCTTTGGAACAGGTTCTTAACCTAGTGAAGCAGTTTACGTTCGCAACTAGGTTTAAGCTATTTTTGTATCTTTATTTGCATTATGTATAATATGTATTTATCTGGGTGTATAAATGCTGTAATATACTGTATTTTACCAAAAAATACTTGCATTCAATATGACATAATCGGCCTTCGTGGCTCGGTTGGTTGGAAACCTGACACCTGAGACAAAGATCCCCGGTTCGATTCCCGGTGGAGACACAGTTTTTAATTGTGTTTTTAGTCTGGATCTGTGAGACGATTAATATCGTAAATCTCTAGAATGTGGCAACTTGTTATTGGGTGCGTGTTACTTCAATATTTGACTTAGTACCTCGTAGTTGACCAAAAAGCTATATAAAAATAAAATACTGTACATTCATCTATATAGCTTTTGACAAAGATATATGTTTATATTTGTTTATTATTTTAAATAAAAAAAAACATATCTAATAATAGGGGATTTAATATAGCGCCGTTTAATGATTCAAGATCATTCAGGAGCGCTGATTGTTTAGTTATATACTGCTTTACACTATACATACTTTTAACTTTTTCTAAGTAACTTATTTTAAGTAAATTCTATCATCATCTTATCACCTTACTACTGAACATTTTGAACAGTATTTGATTCTTAACATTTTTAAGAACAAAAATGATAATATCTAGTTTATAATATGCTGTTTTTTTTAATAAAACAATAACGTTATTTTGTACTATTTATTTAAATTTGATGTTGCATATTTTGGCACATTAAGGTGATTATGTTGCATATTTCGAGCATTTCATGTTGCATATAAGCCGGTCTCTAATGATGACATTTCATCTTTGTCTGCTCGGAATAGGTTAACGATGTTAAAGTATGTATTTTTTCTGTCTACGTTTATCTTGACATTATCTAATAGCAATGCATTGCATTTTTCCTGTCTAAGAATATCGAACAATGGATCTCTCAAATTTACATCAATTCAATTCATAGATATTTTTTTTTTCTTCTGTGCTAACTGGTATGTGTAAGTATACATAAATATACAATTCGTCATTCGATGCAATGCTTCTTAGGAATTCTACTATTGTTTGTGACTTCCCGGTTGCCTTTTGTGGTTTTTCCTCTTGGGTTGGTAAGAGTAGGCCACCATCATCTTCTGCAAGCGGAGAACACGACAATAAAGTACATTATTAATTCTGGCTCCACTATCACACCGCACCGTGATGCCATCAAATAATGATGTGTTTCGTGAAGAGAGAAACAGAAATTCCTATATAATTATTGTCGGTGGAGTGAAAGTAAATGCGCAGAGTTGCTGTACTAACTTGTATATAATATTTTCCTTATAAAATTTGCAGCGCGCGCATCTCGCATTATCACCACCTTTTTTTTTTCAACGTAATTGTCGCTAACCACCTTCTTTAATTTGATACTGTCCATGAATTAATCGAGTGTTTCTCATGAAACTTTTCCCGATATATAATTTAGTGTTTAATGCAATCACATATATTATATTATTTATGTTATTGGCTATAAATGTACACTAAAAAAATTTCATGTTAAAATTAACCGAACTATCGTGACTACAAAACAATTCGTTTTGTGCTACTAAATACTTTGTGCCCTTAACCAAACAGTACAGTCATAAATATATTAACTTTTATTTCTGATAACAAAAAAGAAAGAAAGAGAATGCCTGAAAATATCCAAGGACTTTCCTGAAAACATGAAAATGTTCTGGAAAGGCGTAGCGAAAAGAAAAAATGGAACTGTGAAAGCATCGCAAGGAATTAATGACAAATATGGGAAAATAATTATGGATGAAGAAGGAGTGAAAGAACGATGGAAAGAATATTTCAAGGAGCTGTATGATAGCAGTATAAGCGGGGGTGCGAATCTGAGAGCATGGCAGGTAAGTAAAAATGATAAAATTACGCAAGATGAAGTGCTTGAAGCAGTGAAACACGCGAAAGCGGGCAAAGCTGCCGGGTTTGAAAGTGTATCAGCTGAACTTATAAAATAATATGGCGGCGAGCAGACGTTGGAATGGTGGCTCTCTCTTTTCAACATGTGTTGGGAAGCAGGACGCACTCCTTCAGACTGGAGAAATGAAGTCGTTGTACCCTTGTATATAGGTAAGGGCTCGAAGCTCGACTGCAAAAACTATAGAGCCATAAGTTTGTTAAGCTCAGTTGGTGAGATGTATGCAAGGATTTTGGATCAAATAGTGCGAAAGATTACAGAAAGCAAGATATGGGATGTCCAAGGTGCGTTTGTGGGCGGCAGAGGATGTATAGACCAATTTTTTCTCTGCGCACGGTCACAGAAAAGGTTCTGGATAAAAATCAGAAAATTTTCTGTGCCTTCATAGACCTAGAAAAGGCGTATGATAAAGTTTACTTCTGTATTTATTTTTTCAAATTAAAAAGAACCAAAAAAACACTAATAAGAATCGATTTTACCCAAAATACTCTGAAATTAGATAAAATCCTATAGTATAATCCATTTTTTTATATCTAGTTGCGTGTAACAAATTAATGAGATCCAACTGTCGATGGCGATAGTATATATGTAGTTGAAGAATACTTACCAAACAATAAACCCTTAAATCCAAATTATTAATATTTTTAAAATATTTTGTTTACAAAACAAGTATGTCAGGATAGGATAATGTGGAGGTCAGTCCTTTTTTCCTACTCAGAATATGTAAACAGCTTGGTGGTATATATTGGTGGAGATCAAGTATCAAAATATATATCTATATTATAAATTTGAATGTTTGTATGTATCTATGTATGTGTTGAATGCGCTCCTAAACCGTTCATCCAATTGCAATGAAACTTTGGTGAATTGTCGTGAATATACCAGGGATGGTTTCTAGATCAAAAAATTTCTTCTTCTTCTTCTTCTTCATCCACCTTCATTTTACCTATGAAGGTGGATTATCCTGGGAATCGTTGATCCGATTGCAATGAAACTTTGATGAATTGTCGAGCGTATGCCCGGGATAGTTTCTGGATTACAAAAATTCTTCTTCTTCTTCTTCATCGGGTATTAGGTCATTTTACATATGAAGTGGACTATCCTGGGAACCGTTCATCCGATTGCAATGAAACTTTGGTGAATTGTCGAGCATATGCCCGAAATGGTTTCTGGATTAAATTTTTTTTCTTCTTCTTCATCGAGTATTGGGTCATTTTACCTATGAAAGTGGACTATCCTGGAAACCGTTCATCCGATTGCAATGAAACTTTGGCGAACTGTCGAGGGTATGCTCGGGATGGTTTCTGAATTAAAAAAAATCTTCTTCTTCTTCGGGTATTAGGTCATTTTACCTATGAAGGTAAAATGACCTAATACTCTGGGAGAAGAAGCTTCAACTGTCCTTCCATCTCTTCGCAGGTCTTCCAGGACATTTTTTGGATTTAAACTTTTTTCTTCTTCTTCTTCTTCATTGTGTATTTGGTCATTTTACCTATGAAGGTGGAGTATCCTGGGAGAATAAGATGCAACTGTCCTTCCATCTCTTCGCAGGTCTTCCAGAACGGTTTCTGGATTCAAACTTTTTTCTTCTTCTACTTCTTTATCGTGTATTTGTTCATTTTACCTATGAAGTTGGAGAATCCTGGAAAAAGAAGGTCCAACTGTCCTTTCATCTCTTCGTAGGTCTTCCCAGTATTGTGTCGGGAATTAAACTTTTTCTTAACCTACTGAAGGGACGGGATGTAATGAAGGGAAGGGAGGTACCTACTGGTGGGCCTGACGGGACGGGAGGTACTGAAGGGACGGGAGTAACTGAAGGGACGGGAGGTACTGAAGGGACGGGAGTAACTGAAAGGACGGGAGTAACTGAAGGGACGGGAGTAACTGAAGGGACGGGAGTAACTGAAGGGACGGGAGTAACTGAAGGGGCGGGAGTAACTGAAAGGGCGGGAGTAACTGAAGGGACGGGAGTAACTGAAGGGACGGGAGTAACTGAAGGGACGGGAGTAACTGAAGGGACGGGAGTAACTGAAGGGACGGGAGTAACTGAAGGGACGGGAGTAACTGAAGGGACGGGAGTAACTGAAGGGACGGGAGTAACTGAAGGGACGGGAGTAACTGAAGGGACGGGAGTAACTGAAGGGACGGGAGTAACTGAAGGGACGGGAGTAACTGAAGGGACTGGAGTAACTGAAGGGACGGGAGTAACTGAAGGGACGGGAGGTATTGAAGAGTCTGATGCAACGAGTGGTTATGGAGGACGAATTTTAATTATACAGGCAATACGAAGTTTGCCGGGGGTTCACTAGTCTATATTATAAATTTGAATGTTTGTATCTATGTATGTGTTGAATGCGCTCCTAAACCGCTCATCCGATTACGATGAAACTTTGGTGAACTGTCGAGCGTATGACCGGGATAGTTTCTGGATTAAAAAATTTTTCTTCTTCTTCTTCATCGGGTATCAGGTCATTTTACCTATGAAGGTGGACTATCCTGGGAACCGTTCATTCAATTTCTATGAAACTTTGATGAATTGTCGAGTGTATGCCCGGGATGGTTTCTGGATTAAAAAAAATTCTTCTTCTTCTCTTCATCGGGTATCAGGTTATTTTACCGATGAAGGTGGACTATCCTTGGAACCGTTCAATCAATTTCAATGAAACTTTGATGAATTGTCGAGCGTATGACCGGGACCTACTGAAGGGACGGGAGGTAATGAAGGGACGGGAGTAACTGAAGGGACGGGAGTAACTGAAGGGACGGGAGTAACTGAAGGGACGGGAGTAACTGAAGGGAAGGGAGTAACTGAAGGGACGGGAGTAACTGAAGGGACGGGGGTAACTGAAGGGACGGGAGTAACTGAAGGGACGGGAGTAACTGAAGGGACGGGGGTAACTGAAGGGACGGGAGTAACTGAAGGGACGGGAGTAACTGAAGGGACGGGAGTAACTGAAGGGACGGGGGTAACTGAAGGGACGGGAGTAACTGAAGGGACGGGAGTAACTGAAGGGACGGGAGTAACTGAAGGGGCGGGAGTAACTGAAGGGACGGGAGTAACTGAAGGGACGGGAGTAACTGAAGGGACGGGAGTAACTGAAGGGACGGGAGTAACTGAAGGGACGGGAGTAACTGAAGGGACGGGAGTAACTGAAGGGACGGGAGTAACTGAAGGGACGGGAGTAACTGAAGGGACGGGAGTAACTGAAGGGACGGGAGTAACTGAAGGGACGGGAGTAACTGAAGGGACGGGAGTAACTGAATGAACGGGAGTAACTGAGGGAGGTACTGAAGGGACGGGAGGTACTGAAGGGACGGGAAGTACTGAAGGGATGGGAGGTATTGAAGAGTCTGAAGCGACGGGTGGTTATGGAGGACAATTTTTAATTATACAGGCAATACGAAGTTTGCCGGGTGTTCACTAGTCTATATTATAAATTTGAATGTTTGTATGTATCTATGTATGTATGTGTTGAATGCGCTCCTAAACCGCTCATCCGATTGCGATGAAACTTTGGTGAACTGTCGAGAGTATACCAGGAATGGTTTCTGGATCAAAAAATTTTAACTTCTTCTTCTTCTTCATCGAGTATTAGGTCATTTTACCTTTGAAGGTGGACTATCCTGAGAACCGTTCATCCGATTGCAATTAAACTTTGGTGAATTGTCGAGCGTATGCCCGGGATGGTTTCTGAATTTAAAAAAAAATTCTTCTTCTTCTTCTTCATCGGGTATCAGATCATTTTACCTATGAAGTTGGACTATCCTGAAAACCGTTCATCCGATTGCAATGAAACTTTGGTGAATTGTCGAGCGTATGACCGGGATAGTTTCTGGATTAAAATTTTTTCTTCTTCTTCTTCATCGGGTATCAGGTCATTTTACCTATGAAGGTGGACTATCCTGAGAACCGTTCATCCGATTGCAATGAAACTTTGGTGAATTGTCGAGCGTATGACCGGGATAGTTTCTGGATTAAAATTTTTTCTTCTTCTTCTTCATCGGGTATCAGGTCATTTTACCTTATACTCTGGGAGAAGAAGCTCCAACTGTCATCTCCATCTCTTCGCAGGTCTTCCAGGACAGTTTCTGGATTTAAACTTTTTTCTTCTTCTTCTTCTTTATCGTGTATTTGGTCATTTCACCTATGAAGGTGGAGTTTCCTGGGAGAATAAGATGCAACTGTCCTTCCATCTCTTCGCAGGTCTTCCAGAACGGTTTCTGGATTCAAACTTTTTTCTTCTTCTACTTCTTTATCGTGTATTTGTTCATTTTACCTATGAAGTTGGAGAATCCTGGAAAAAGAAGGTCCAACTGTCCTTTCATCTCTTCGTAGGTCTTCCCAGTATTGTGTCGGGAATTAAACTTTTTCTTAACCTACTGAAGGGACGGGATGTAATGAAGGGAAGGGAGGTACCTACTGGTGGGCCTGACGGGACGGGAGTAACTGAAGGGACGGGAGGTACTGAAGGGACGGGAGTAACTGAAGGGACGGGAGTAACTGAAAGGACGGGAGTAACTGAACGGACGGGAGTAACTGAAGGGACGGGAGTAACTGAAGGGACGGGAGTAACTGAAGGGACGGGAGTAACTGAAAGGGCGGGAGTAACTGAAAGGGCGGGAGTAACTGAAGGGACGGGAGTAACTGAAGGGACGGGAGTAACTGAAGGGACGGGAGTAACTGAAGGGACGGGAGTAACTGAAGGGACGGGAGTAACTGAAGGGACGGGAGTAACTGAACGGACGGGAGTAACTGAAGGGACGGGAGTAACTGAAGGGACGGGAGTAACTGAAGGGACGGGAGTAACTGAAGGGACGGGAGTAACTGAAGGGACGGGAGTAACTGAAGGGACGGGAGTAACTGAAGGGACGGGAGTAACTGAAGGGACTGGAGTAACTGAAGGGACGGGAGTAACTGAAGGGACGGGAGTAACTGAAGGGACGGGAGGTATTGAAGAGTCTGATGCAACGAGTGGTTATGGAGGACGAATTTTAATTATACAGGCAATACGAAGTTTGCCGGGGGTTCACTAGTCTATATTATAAATTTGAATGTTTGTATCTATGTATGTATCTATGTATGTGTTGAATGCGCTCCTAAACCGCTCATCCGATTACGATGAAACTTTGGTGAACTGTCGAGAGTATACCAGGGATGGTTTCTGGATCAAAAAATTTTAACTTCTTCTTCTTCTTCATCGAGTTTTAGGTCATTTTACCTATGAAGGTGGACTATCCTGGGAACCGTTCATCCGATTGCAATTAAACTTTGGTGAATTGTCGATCGTATGCCCGGGATGATTTCTGAATTTAAAATATTTTCTTCTTCTTCTTCATCGGGTATCAGGTCATTTTACATATGAAGGTGGACTAACCTGAGAACCGTTCATCCGATTGCAATGAAACTTTGGTGAATTGTCGAGCGTATGACCGGGATAGTTTCTGGATTAAAAAATTTTTCTTCTTCTTCTTCATCGGGTATCAGGTCATTTTACCTATGAAGGTGGACTATCCTGGGAACCGTTCATTCAATTTCTATGAAACTTTGATGAATTGTCGAGTGTATGCCCGGGATGGTTTCTGGATTAAAAAAAATTCTTCTTCTTCTCTTCATCGGGTATCAGGTTATTTTACCGATGAAGGTGGACTATCCTTGGAACCGTTCAATCAATTTCAATGAAACTTTGATGAATTGTCGAGCGTATGACCGGGACCTACTGAAGGGACGGGAGGTAATGAAGGGACGGGAGTAACTGAAGGGACGGGAGTAACTGAAGGGACGGGAGTAACTGAAGGGACGGGAGGTAATGAAGGGACGGGAGTAACTGAAGGGACGGGAGTAACTGAAGGGAAGGGAGTAACTGAAGGGACGGGAGTAACTGAAGGGACGGGGGTAACTGAAGGGACGGGAGTAACTGAAGGGACGGGAGTAACTGAAGGGACGGGGGTAACTGAAGTGACGGGAGTAACTGAAGGGACGGGAGTAACTGAAGGGACGGGAGTAACTGAAGGAACGGGAGTAACTGAGGGAGGTACTGAAGGGACGGGAGGTACTGAAGGGACGGAAGGTACTGAAGGGACGGGAAGTACTGAAGGGATGGGAGGTATTGAAGAGTCTGAAGCGACGGGTGGTTATGGAGGACAATTTTTAATTATACAGGCAATACGAAGTTTGCCGGGTGTTCACTAGTCTATATTATAAATTTGAATGTTTGTATGTATCTATGTATGTATGTGTTGAATGCGCTCCTAAACCGCTCATCCGATTGCGATGAAACTTTGGTGAACTGTCGAGAGTATACCAGGGATGGTTTCTGGATCAAAAAATTTTAACTTCTTCTTCTTCTTCATCGAGTATTAGGTCATTTTACCTTTGAAGGTGGACTATCCTGAGAACCGTTCATCCGATTGCAATTAAACTTTGGTGAATTGTCGAGCATGCCCGGGATGGTTTCTGAATTTAAAAAAAATTTCTTCTTCTTCTTCTTCATCGGGTATCAGATCATTTTACCTATGAAGTTGGACTATCCTGAAAAGCGTTCATCCGATTGCAATGAAACTTTGGTGAATTGTCGAGCGTATGACCGGGATAGTTTCTGGATTAAAATTTTTTCTTCTTCTTCTTCATCGGGTATCAGGTCATTTTACCTATGAAGGTGGACTATCCTGAGAACCGTTCATCCGATTGCAATGAAACTTTGGTGAATTGTCGAGCGTATGACCGGGATAGTTTCTGGATTAAAATTTTTTCTTCTTCTTCTTCATCGGGTATCAGGTCATTTTACCTATGAAGGTAAAATGACCTTATACTCTGGGAGAAGAAGCTCCAACTGTCATCTCCATCTCTTCGCAGGTCTTCCAGGACAGTTTCTGGATTTAAACTTTTTTCTTCTTCTTCTTCTTTATCGTGTATTTGGTCATTTCACCTATGAAGGTGGAGTTTCCTGGGAGAATAAGATGCAACTGTCCTACCATCCCTTCACAGGTCTTCCAGAACGGTTTCTGGATTCAAACTTTTTTCTTCTTCTTCTTCTTCTTTATCGTGTATTTGTTCATTTTACCTATGAAGTTGGAGAATCCTGGAAAAAGAAGGTCCAACTGTCCTTTCATCTCTTCGTAGGTCTTCCCAGTATTGTGTCGGGAATTAAACTTTTTCTTCACCTACTTAAGGGACGAGAGGTAATGAAGGGAAGGGAGGTACCGGCAGGCCTGACGGGACGGCAGTAACTGAAGGGACGGGAGTAACTGAAGGGACGGGAGTAACTGAAGGGACGGGAGAAACTGAAGGGACGGGAGTAACTGAAAGGACGGGAGTAACTGAAGGGACGGGAGTAACTGAAGGGACGGGAGTAACTGAAGGGACGGGAGTAACTGAAGGTACGGGAGTAACTGAAGGGACGGGAGTAACTGAAGGGACGGGAGTAACTGAAGGGACGGGAGTAACTGAAGGGACGGGAGTAACATAAGGGAGGGGAATAACTGAAGGGACGGGAGTAACTGAAGGGACGGGAGTAACTGAAGGGACGGGAGTAACTGAAGGGACGGGAGTAACTGAAGGGACGGGAGTAACTGAAGGGACGGGAGTAACTGAAGGGACGGGAGTAACTGAAGGGACGGGAGTAACTGAAGGGACGGGAGTAACTGAAGGGACGGGAGTAACTGAAGGGACGGGAGGTACTGAAGGGTCGGGAGGTACTGAAGGGACGGGAGGTACTGAAGGGACGGGAGGTACTGAAGGGACGGGAGGTACTGAAGGGACGGGAGGTACTGAAGGGACGGGAGGTACTTAAGGGACGGGAAGCACTGAAGGGATGGAAGTTATAGAAGAGTCTGAAGCGACGGGTGGTTATGGAGGACGATTTTTCATTATACAGGCAATACGAAGTTTGCCGGGGGTTCACTAGTAGAATATAAAAGAGTCCCCGTAGATACATATTGTATTTTGTTTTATGTCTTCACTTCAATTTTTCTATATATATTATTTATATACTGCTATATTTTATGAATATTTATTTATAGAAAATTTAATTATCTAGTTGAAGTATTTCGGTGTTTTTCGATATGAAAAAATGAAAATATAGGCAGCGAAACACATAAAATTGTCATAAGAAATATGTTTTCTTAAATAAAATAAAAATGTTTTAAGTTGATAATCCCTGACTGGAATACAAATTCAAAATTCTGAGTATAAAAGTTTTTTTTCTGAAATGTTGGGCTCTGCTCATAAGGATCTCAAAGGTTATAAGGGGGGGACACCTACACGCTCACACACACAAACAATCTCTTGACTTCAAAGTTGCAAAAACTCCACAACTCCATACAATTCTCTCACACGGGACGAAGGGGTAATACTGTCGATTTATGAAGAGAAAAAAATTCTCTTGAAAATTTTCATTAAGTATATGTCTTTTATGGATCTTATTATAGTAGGTATTGATTTTTTTTATCTAATTTGTTTATGGTTTTTGTCTTTGAAATTAAAATAAAATGCCCTTGTAGTTTTTGGCTATATTAATTTTTTACAGTTAAGTATCCTTTGTTTCTGAAATTTAACGATGTGAAATGCAAATCAAATTGTGTGTATTTATTGGGTATTTCCTTATGTATATCGGTAGTTTGGCTATACTGCTGTTCGTTTCTCTCACGATTGCCGCTGGATGGAATTTAAAAGGTGCACATTATCCGTAGACCGAAGCATGTAATGCTGTTTTCATAAGCCATTCTCTTTCTTATCGGCCGCTATAACAAGTCAATATCTCGACAATATTCCAGTTACCTCGCCTATTGTTCTATCCGGCAGTGATTTGCCAACAGATAATGAAAGTCTCTGATGTGATTGTTGAGTCGTGTTTGAAAAATAGAATATTAAAAATGACACGAAGCGATAAAACGGCCGTTCGTTTCGTCTGACATTTGACCCACATGTATAAGTGATGAGATAAATAGAACTCTGTTTGGAAACTGTTTGTAAGTCGAAAATTCGTCCGTCTTACTTGAGTATTGTGTCTCCGCGAATCCAATTCACATAGGGAAATCCTTGATGGTTTCTAGGAAAGATAGTTTCGACGCTGGAAAGTTGATCATCGCTAACTTATTGTGTATGCTTTTCGATAGCTGAAGTTGTTACACATATTCAAATGCCAACTGATGAAACATCTATTACAATATTATTTGGATTTCATACATTTTTTGTCCAAGTAAACACTGAATTTCGTACTAGTTTCGTATATTTCAATAAAGACGAAGTGAATATAAATTAGCTGTAGAAATAAACCTGAAAATAAGGGACCTACGATCTCCAAAAAAGCAAATGTTTGTGAGGTAACGAAATCAGTCGACGAGGAATTTGAATCCGGATCCTATGAATTGCTAGACCAGAAAACCATTTAATTGCTCTGCCATCGACCAATATATAATGGCACCTATCTTGGCAAACATCTTGATTATTCGGCGGAGAGGGGGACGGTTTGTGTATTTACCAAACAAGTGAAAACCCCAAAATATTTTCTGCGTAGCCCACGTGATTTTTCGAGATGTTGCCGATAATTATGATCATGTTTGTGCATGAATGTGAGTGATGCAAAAATATTTATTATTACGAAAGTTTGATGATACACAATCGTGATACGTATCTACGTTTGAGTGCTAAAACGAAATAGATCTGAATCGTTTCCAATTTTGTGTCATTTTACTGTCCCTAAATATTGGTCGGCATAAATTGATGATTGACATTTCCGTGGCGTATCATTCATTGGTCCAGGGGCAGAGACAGGCATAGGGCAAGTGAGTTATCTCCTGACGAATCACCCAATTATCAAATGAACTCAATCTGACGTAGGTATCATTACACAAGAACGTTATAGTAGATACCTATGTTAGGTATATTGAGCTATTGTAGTATTTTACTATACTTAATAGAAGAATACGTACCAAACTATAAACACAAACAAATTAATAAATATTTTAAGATATTTTGTTTTCTATATAAAACATGTAGGTATCCTATGTCAGGATAGGATAGTATGGAGGTCAGTCTGTTTTGCCTACCCAGAATATGAAAACAGCATGATGTATTTTTGTAGATTAAGTAGCTGTATCAAACTATTGAGTTAGATATTGTGTAGTGTTTACTGCCTTATAATACGATGAGATTTTGAGTTTGAGATTGTGTATTTGTCTATATTCATACTAATTTTCAGTGTTCTATCTTCTATGGTTTTTGAAATATATGGAAAAATAAAGTAAAAATTCAAAAATTGATAACCCCTGACTGAAACAAAAAATTTTAATTCCGTAAATAAAAGTTTTGTAGGCCAATAATACTATCTATATATTCTGAAATTTTAGGCTATGTCCATTGTGTGTGTTCCTTATAATATAAGTTATAAAGGACACACACACTAAATTTTCTACTCCGAATTCTGAGTAAATCCATTTATGAAACACATATGTATAACATATAACCCAAAACCAAACAAAAAAGTGGTATTATGAGGATTAGAGTGTGCATGCATGTGTAATAGAGCGATGTGTGGATATGTGTATTTGGGCGTATGTAAGGGTGTGTAGTGTGCATGCGTGTGTAAGAGAGCGATGTGACAGTGGATATGTGTATTTGGGCGTATGTGAGGGTGTGCACTGTGCATGTGTGTGTAAGAGATCGGTGTGAGGTGAGGATATGTATATGAGGGCCAGTGGCGGCTGGTGACCTTAAATCTTAGAAGGGCTCAAAATTATAATTTTACCTAGAAGAGGAATTAACTTACAACAGGAATCAGAAAGCAGATATTGACACAATATTATTTTCGTATATTAAAATTATCAGTGTTTTCCATAATTTATTATTTATCGAAAATTAAAACGCGAACCTGCCCCCCTAGACAACATGCCATTTAAGCTAAGCGTTATCTCGCTAAGTGATGGTAAATGTATAGAATTGGTGGCTGTGGCGTCACATGACAGCCACCAATTGCATACATTTACTATCGCTTAGCGAGATAACGCTTAGCTTAAATGGCATGTTGTCTAGGGGGGCAGATCATTTATGATGTATTTGATTGGGTTTTTAATAACGTTTATTATAAAAAGCATCGATAAATTATAAAATAAATTTTCAGCTAATAAATTTTTATCATACAAATTTGAAAAATACTTCTGGCAACAGCCGCAAGACTGCTTTCTGATTTTACACATTTGTCTAATATCATATTTGTTTTTTTGCAATATTATGGTATCAATTAATCAAAAAATAATACTAATATATTCCGATATCAATTAATGTTAGCTTCAAGGAATTGCAACTGCTTACCAAGCGTTCAACCATCGCAATGTACAACAAAATATGAATGAATGAAAATACACTGTAATCCTTCGCGGGCATTGCCCCGTTTTGCTCGAAATCGACATACATTCACGGCGTGTACGGAGAGCTGCGGCAGCAGCGGACGGTCGCGTGATTTGTATGGGTTCTCCGGGCACAAGTCGACTGTGCCCGAGAAATGAAATATTTCTTAGAATCTTGCTTGCTTTACAAAGCAGGTAAGTTTAAATACTTTCGCTAAATATACTACAGGCGTTAGACGGCAAAAAATTATTAGAAAAATAATATGTTCTAAGATTTAATTACATACATTTTTTGGAATCTTTTGAACAAAGTGTTTGGGAGGGCTGAGCCCGAGAGCCCTTTAGGATGAGCCGCCACTGATGAGGGCGTATGTGAGGGTGTGCGTGCGTATGTGAGAACGATGTGAGGATATGTGTGTGAGAGCGTATGATTGAATCTATTTCCTTTATAATAATCATAATTTTTATTCTACATTGTAGAGTGCATACTATTGATGCAAGTACGAATATAATATATAACACTTGTTGCATAATAAATCTGAAGAGCTGTGTTTCATTTTTGCTTGAAAGAAACCCTTATGACAACTTTGAAGTTTTGCTTACTCACTAGACTTACATAGGTACCTTACTAGTATCGAAGAAATTCAATTAATAAAAAGTTACCGCAGTTGAGGGAGATGTTGTGCTCGCAGAAAAATAACTTTTAATTACAGCGACTTCCAACATCTTATGTAATGTAATGTTGTAATTGAAAATCATTATTAAGTTTCTGGTGATTTGTGTACCTATACATATATACCTATTTGCATTTAATTACTCTTAGGTAATAGTAATTAATAACAATTTGGTATATTTGCTCAAACATCATCTTTTATATAATATAAAAGTAAGAAAATACATAAATAAAGAAACATATCCACTCATTTATAAAACGATAATAGAATCACACATTTTCTACGATATTATTTTTAATCTCCACACTATGTAATAGTGGAGAGTCATGATTTCATGATTTTTAAGCGTATTTTTATACATCAATTTTAACGGATATCATGTAGAGAGTGCACACTGAGAGTTTCGTCGTGATGTGTTTGTATGTGTTTGTATGGCGTACGTCGTATCCTTTTTCGAAATTAATCAATATTTGCCCTTGATTGTTAGTCCAGATATCTGCAGATACCTATACTCTTCGTATCATTATATAGT
Organism: Molanna angustata; assembly: GCA_963576475.1. Taxonomy (NCBI): domain Eukaryota; kingdom Metazoa; phylum Arthropoda; class Insecta; order Trichoptera; family Molannidae; genus Molanna; species Molanna angustata. Next base: position 25,991,274 of record OY754968.1, on the reverse strand, counting down.
TTCGCGTCTGAAGTTACGAAAATATGGTAGTGCGAAATCGGCTAAATTGACGATCGGTCACCATTTAAATTAGTGTGTATGTACTCAATAATATGCTAATATAAGATCTGACTCATGTTCAGTTACTGGAAACATTCGATTGGCTGACGTATTACACACATTATGTATTATATTGCTGTATCGATGGATTCTTCTTTATTAATATTCAAGTGTTGCTTACTTAGAATTGACGTTACGAAATTTTAATTGCACATCATTTGCAAACGAATCATTTCAACTTTTATTATTTTGAGTTCAGACGTTTCTGTGTACCTACTTTTTTTATGGTGCCTACTCAGATCGTAAAAATGGATACCTCACTAAGTGAGAGAGATTATTTGTTTTAATTATACTTGTATTTGTTTAGCCATTTTATAACAATAATATATCTTTATTGCATCATTATCCAACTGTTCAAGATTTGTTCAAGATAATTTATTTATCTCAACATATCGACAAAGTATCAAGCGAAGATACGCGAGATTCCCCCCCTTATAATTTTTGATCCGCTCAATTCACAGAGCTCTAAATTTCAGAATATATAGATAGTTATACCTAGTATTATGAATTTTTGTTTCAGTCAGGGGTTATCATTTATTAAATTTTTATTTTATTTTCCATATACATATCTCAAAAACCATGTAAGCTACAACGATGAAAATTTGTAGAAATATAGACAAATGAAAAATCTCAAATTTGTTATTTTTAAAATAAGTTCCAGAGTTTCTCAAACATTTTTTACATGATACGTGATAAATTTATGTGTTTAACTGTCTTTATTTCCAAAGTTTTTAAAATTATCGAAAAACTCCGAAACACCCCAACGATGTAGATTATTTAATTTTCTATAAAAATATGAACATTGTAGTAGTATATCTTAAAATTTTCTTAACAATTGTTAAAAAAATTAATTTAGTGACGACATTGTTTCATACAATTTGTAAGGCAGTATACACTACACAATATCTACGGGGACTCAATAGTTTGATACTTAATCTCCAAACATACATATATACATACCATCATGCTGTTTTCATATTCTGGGTAGGAAAAAAAACACTGACCCCCATACTATCCTATCCTGACATGCATACCTACATGTTTTATATAGAAAACAAAATAACTTATAATATTTATTAATTTGTGTTTAAGAGGCTATAGTACGCTTTATAGTATATTTTGAAAATAATTTCCCCAGTACCCTCAAAAGATACGTCTTTGAAATAAAGAACAGTTTGTACTACATATTTAATAAGATGTAGGTATAAAACAGTTTGTTTATACCTACATTTTTTCTATTGCATGTGTTTTTTGAAATTTGAATTTGTTTAATACTTTTCTTGTAAAATTTGTTTTAGTTAAACCCTTTTTTATTTTTATACTGTACATAACTCAAAAACTACATCGCATCTTTATTTTCATAGTGACACTAAACATAAAATATTTTTTTTCACCATCAGGGATTAAAGTTTTGGATTTTTTTATTTAATTTGAAAAAATACAAATCGCAATAATGCCAATTGGTGTCCAATATTTAAACGAGTGATCTGGTGTTTCTGTATTCAATATATATCTCTCATCTAAAATACATAGCTGGTTGTAAAAATGAAAAATTTAATATTTACAATTTTGTTTAGTGTCACTATGAAAATAAAGGTGCGACATGGCCTATGAAGTAGATTTTTATTTCAATCGAAAGAGAATATGATAAATCAACCGGCTGACTTTTTTTATATTGTAATATTTTAATTAATATTCTTGCTATTTAAAAAAAAAGTCTAAATTTTACCTTGTTTCACAAAAAATTATTAGGTGATATACAATATTGCTTCATGTTTCATACATTAATTAGAAGGTAATTTAGCGTGCATTTTTGTGTACATCCATATACTCACGGTATACAAGGGTCTTAAGTGTTTATAGTTTGGTACGTATTCTTCAATTATACATACTGTCGCCATCGACAGTTGGATCTCATGTGTTACATGCAACTAGTTAAATATTTTATAATATTTTTTATGTATTTAAATGTAACAGGTTTTAACCTAGTGAAGCAGTTTACATTCCGCATCTAGTTCTTAAGTATCTTCTTTTTGTAAAAATATTGTATTGTTAAACTTTGATGTGTACCTTGTATATTATTTCTTATGTTTCAAATAAAAAAAAAATATTTGTCTAATAAAGGTGTGAAAGTACTTTGGTTTCTTTCTCGTGTATTTTGGGTGATTTGTTTAGATTGAATGAATAGTGAAAATTCGGCTGTTAATTTTTTTGCATTCAATTAATATTTTTTTATTTGTTTGTTTCAGGTCTAGGAATTTTCACATAAAATATTTTCCAGTCGATTTTGTACTCTAAAACCAGTACAGGTATGTAAAAGATCATTTTCTTGATTATTTCTGTGTCGAGTTTTTGAAACATAACTACGATAAATAGTTATAAGTATGAAGGTAAATCTGATGATCTGTGTAGGTCTTAAAGTAGCGGTTGGCAGCACTGTAAATACTGTTTTTCATAGAATTGTAATTGCCTTAAATATGTATATTTTTCGATTTTCCTGGTTATATTATCTCGTTTCTGTGTATAATCTCTGGAGTTTGTTACCTTTTTGACCGGTCTTTGTTAGCAGTAGTAGCATTGCATTTTTGTTGTTAAAAAATAAATAAACCGATTTAAATAGCGATGATGTGTGTACCTGGTACGGTATATACGAGTACATCTACCCTACCAAGTTGGTGAGTGCTGCAAGGTTATCACACTATACAGCATACAGCCCGCCCGACCGACCTTGAACGAAAGATGGGAGCCACTAAGCTGAAAGGCACAGCACATCACAGTTCTGTTGGCTATTGCAATGGAATGTCTTTGCCAAGTTGTAACGATGCACTTGGACACTCGTTTTGTATGACTTTATCCTGTAAGGCTCATTCCACACCTAGCTATTTCAATCATAATAATATCGTGGCCGTAGTGGTGAATTGAGTCAAGTAACACAACCTATGTTTTGAGATGATTGTTGAATGTTTAGGTAACTAATGACTTCCACACACTATTTTGTTTATAACTAAATTGATTTAACTCTGACGCATAATTCTAAATAGCGTGTTACGAGAAATCCTATATTGATTCTTAAAATTACAATAATGTACTCATATGGTATGATAAATAATTTAACGAACGCGAGCATACACTGTACTAATAACCAAGGGGCTTCTAAGGACAACGTCAATCACCGGAAAAACTCTCCGAGATCGTGTTCGCAATGTTGAAATAAGGAAAAAAAATGTGGAATAGAGGACATTGAAGAAGAAAATGGAAGGACCACGTAGCTAGAATGGATAGCGATAGACGCGTTTATAGCAGCAAATAAAATCACTTCTGGTCCCCGTCTGCCTGGAAGTCCAACTATCCTCCAAGAGATGGAAGGATAGTTGGACTTCGTCATCTCAGGAGGCATAGTTTTTGAATTATAGACCAGCAGATCTAGTTAACGAAGGAGTAGAAGAAATACATAATTTATTTCACTTAAAGAAAAATTTATATGAAAAATAATTTATCTTCTTTCAAATTATAGAAAAAAATACCTTTAAAATATTTTTTCGTAAAAGACCTCTTTACCATTATGCAGATAAGACTTTTTTGGAGAACATGACATTGTAAGTTGGTTTTTACTATGGTTTTTACCTCAATTTTGACTTGATTCAGTTCACCACTACGACAACGGTCATACAAATAACTGGATTAGCATCGGATTAAACTCAAATTGAAAATATTACGTGAGACCCCGTGTTTTAGTTACGTTTTCGACCGGTTTTGTGCAATGCGTATTTTCTATAGTCTATTTTCATATAGTATCAAAAAATGCAATGTGCATTATCGAGACCAGTACATTTGCACGTAAGCATACGTAGTGGAAATATTTTTTTAGAATCTATAAAATCATATCAATACAATGCCGTTAAAACTTTCGGTCGAAAATCTAAATTCGATTACATATATTGTGAGAATTTAATCAACTCATTTTCGATTCTTTGATAGGCATTATTCAAAAATAATATGTTTGTATGTTTCAAGAACGAACATCTAGGTAAAGTCGATCCATAATAAAGATTGGTATGACTCCTCACATAAAAATGCAACACATTTGACATAGCCGTCAGTCTTATGTATATTCGCCTTAATTTATTGGCAATATGATGACCATTAATTTGTTCTAAATTGACACACATTTTATCGATTTTACATTTTATTAAATTTTGCAACGATTTGTATGCATTTTGGAAAATAACGAATGTAGTTATTGCTTGTAACTATTACTTCCTTGCACCTTGCGCAAGTGGCGAGTTTCTTGGCACATGCCAATTTCTTTCAATTAATCAGTATTACCAGTCCAGAGATGGAATGTTTGCGTGAGAAAAGAATTTAAATAAATTAAATTACATAGGTCGATGGCAGAGCGGTTAGCGCATTGGGTTAGTAATCCAGTGGTCGCGAGTTCGAATCCTGCCTCGACCGATTTTGTTCACCTATAGCATAAGTATTTATGCTTATTTTAGGGAATGTAGGAAGATGTATATCTACTTGTTTTACAAGAACATATCCATTTAAAAAAAAATTATCCTCTGCTGAGGATCGAACCCAGATAGCCCACACAAAAGCCAAACGGCTTACCAACTGTACCACGGAGATCGGTTAAATACATCGCAATTAGTAAATAAATTCCGTCAACATTAGTATTAAATATGACACGATAGTATTAAAGATAGCATATAATAAAAAATCCAAAATTATTGAATCCACCAATATCCACATAAGAATAAGGAAAAACCTCATAAAGACCTTTGTCTGGAGTGTCTTACTATATGGCAGTGAGACATGGACCGTAGGCCAGAGGGAAAAAGAACGCCTGTCTGCATTCGAGATGTGGTGCTACAGACGCATGTTGAAGATCCACTGGTTGGACCATATCCAAAATTGTGAGGTGCTGAGCAGAGCCGGGGAAACAACTCCTCAAAATAATCGCTCAACGACGATCCAACTGGATTGGCCATAACATGAGGCACCCGGGTAAGCTCATAACCATCGCGGAGGGAATGGTAGAGGGCAGCAACTATAGAGGCCGACCAAGAAAGAGCTACATGGACCAGGTGATCGACGACATGTGCTGTAGTAGCTACGTGGAGATGAAGAGGCTGGCAGAGGACAGGGCGGAGTGGAGAAGAAGAGAGGCAGCCATAGCTGTTGCAAACCAATCCCAGGATTGAAACTGATAAGAAGAAGAATGACACTTAATTTATGTCATCGTTCTTTGGGGGTAGATTGAGGCCATATGGGCCTAGCCAGTAAAGTTGATGGTGGCTGTAGCCCCATCCTAGGATTCTGGTAAAAAGGTCGGTGTCCCCTTCAATTCTTAACTATGGGACTATGGCCCAGTATTTCAGTCGGCCCTTAGGAGTTTAACTCAAGTTTAACAAAAATATTGCGTATTTCAGTACCTAATCTTCCCTTAAATACGTCACTAAACGACAAATATTTAACTCAACGTTTCTGGCGGATCGCGTGTCTTAATCTTGAGTTAAGTATTGTTTCTAGTCTTTTTCGCCAGGTGGCGTACTAATCGCCGCACGCTTTAATGTTTTATTTCATTTTATACTACAAATAACTATGCATAATAATTATAATCATGATATATTTTTGTTGTTAAAATAAAAGACTTGATATAGAAGTGGTTCATGTATTTAATATTTATTTTCTTTTTTACATAATAATGATGACAAACGAAATAAACTGTCAGCCATAATGAAACGTCAGGCACGCAACTTTATTTTTGCGATGTTTTTTCATCCCACTTTTTAAATTGATCCATCCTGTTTCTATATATATATATATATATATATATATATATATATATATATATATATATATATATATATATATATATATATATATATATATATATATATATATATATATATATATATATATATATATATATATATATATATATATATATATATATATATATATATATATATATATATATATATATATATATATATATATATATATATATATATATATATATATATATATATATATATATATATATATATATATATATATATATATATATGTTATATTTGATGTTTTCACGGGTGAAATATGTTATAATATTTTTATCTCGGTTTTCCCGTGTCAGTAGGTCTTGACTAAGACCATTTGTCTTCCGACGTTTCGCCTGAATATCACCAGGCATTTTATATATATATATATATATATATATATATATATATATATATATATATATATATATATATATATATATATATATATATATATATATATATATATATATATATATATATATATATATATATATATATATATATATATATATATATATATATATATATATATATATATATATATATATATATATATGTTATATTTGATGTTTTCACGGGTGAAATATGTTATAATATTTTTATCTCGGTTTTCCCGTGTCAGTAGGTCTTGACTAAGACCATTTGTCTTCCGACGTTTCGCCTGAATATCACCAGGCATTTTCAAGGACTTAACGAAAAGCACGCGCGCGACACACGTCTACTCACACCGAAAGCTCACCGTCAAGTGACTCGTAGCGTACAAGATGGCCGCTTATGTCAAATATTGTTAGCGCGACGTGATTGGCTCCTTGTGACACGCCCACCTGCTGTCGTGTTCGTTGGTAATAATATTTTATCATTATTTTTGTGTTGTGATTTATTGTTAATTTTAGTTGTGACATTAATATTATTATTGTTGTGTTTTGGGGTTATTTTCGCTATGGTATTATTAATATTATTATTGTATTGTTTGTCATATAAAATGTTCTTCCAGGTACTAGGCAAACGAACTCCGTCGTCCCGATTGTTCATTATATCCCTTCTCTTATATATTTCTATAGCTTCCCTGTAAATTCTGAGAGGTTCACTGTTTAAACTTGCTATTATTTTTGAATGGTCAAAATCTATTGTATGTCCTTCTGTGAGCGAGTGTTGTACAAGTGAGGATGTAAGTTTTTTGTTTCTCATGTCGACTCTGTGCTCCGCTATTCGTGCTTCAACTTTTCGATTGGTTCTTCCTACATAAGTCTTATTGCACGATCCGCACGGTATTTCATATACTCCATGAGCTTCAAGTGGAATGATGTCTTTCGGGTTTCTTAGAAAGGTTGATAAATTCCTCGCGAATATGTTGCAGCCCTATGTAGAATCCGCAGACTCCTATGTCAAAAACTCAGAACATTTCATATCACTCATCACTGACTTAGAACTGGAAAGTACAGATATTCTTGTGAGTTTTGACGTTGTTTCTTTATTTACAAATATTCCAATTAACGAGACACTAGACATAATCAAAGAAACACTCAATACCACAGACGATATTTTAAATTTATTTTATCACTGTTTAAATAACACATTTTTTTATTACAACAATAAGACATACAAACAAATAAAAGGAGCACCTATGGGTTTGTCATTGTCACCAGCAGTCGCCAACTTATTTATGACGAGGTTTGAAGAAGAAGTCTTAAAGAAAGTAATACTCAAACCAAAGAAATGGCTAAGATATGTGGATGACACATTCGTAGTATGGTCTCACGGAGAAGAAGAATTAAATAATTTTTTGAACACTATTAACAGCATTCATAAAGATATAAAGTTTACAATGGAGAAGGAAAATAACAGACAAATACCTTTCTTAGACGTTTTAGTGTTAAAAAAAGCAAACGGTAAACTGGGGCACACAGTATATAGAAAGCCCACACACACCGATAGATACACGCAACGTCCAATCATCACCCCGCACAAATATGCTCAGTCGCAAAAACACTAATAACAAGATCAAAAAGAATTGCAGACCACGAGCATAAAAAACAAGAATTAGAATACACGAAAAATGCTCTACGTTGTAATGGTTTCTCAGACTATATAATAAACAAAGCATTAAAGAGTCCAAAAACAGTGAAAGAAAAATCCAATGAAACACCATTATCGACAGCCCGACTACCATATATCAAAGGCGTCACCGATAAAATCAGCCGTCTATTAAACAAAAATAACATACGTACCGTTTTCAGCACAACAAATAAAATATCAACCTTTCTAAGAAACCCGAAAGACATCATTCCACTTGAAGCTCATGGAGTATATGAAATACCGTGCGGATCGTGCAATAAGACTTATGTAGGAAGAACCAATCGAAAAGTTGAAGCACGAATAGCGGAGCACAGAGTCGACATGAGAAACAAAAAACTTACATCCTCACTTGTACAACACTCGCTCACAGAAGGACATACAATAGATTTTGACCATTCAAAAATAATAGCAAGTTTAAACAGTGAACCTCTCAGAATTTACAGGGAAGCTATAGAAATATATAAGAGAAGGGATATAATGAACAATCGGGACGACGGAGTTCGTTTGCCTAGTACCTGGAAGAACATTTTATATGACAAACAATACAATAATAATATTAATAATACCATAGCGAAAATAACCCCAAAACACAACAATAATAATATTAATGTCACAACTAAAATTAACAATAAATCGCAACACAAAAATAATGATAAAATATTATTACCAACGAACACGACAGCAGGTGGGCGTGTCACAAGGAGCCAATCACGTCGCGCTAACAATATTTGACATAAGCGGCCATCTTGTACGCTACGAGTCACTTGACGGTGAGCTTTCGGTGTGAGTAGACGTGTGTCGCGCGCGTGCTTTTCGTTAAGTCCTTGAAAATGCCTGGTGATATTCAGGCGAAACGTCGGAAGACAAATGGTCTTAGTCAAGACCTACTGACACGGGAAAACCGAGATAAAAATATTATAATATATATATATATATATATATATATATATATATATATATATATATATATATATATATATATATATATATATATATATATATATATATATATATATATATATATATATATATATATATATATATATATATATATATATATATATATATATATATATATATATATATATATATATATATATATATATATATATATATATATATATATATATATATATATATATATATATATATATATATATATATATATATATATATATATATATATATATATATATATATATATATATATATATATATATATATATATTGACATTTTTTCACTGCAATGTTTGATTTTAATTAAAAAAAACATCGATCGTATAAAAAATTGAAAAAGTAACATGCTGTGTAATGAAACAAATAAAATAATGTGTTGTTATAATAATAAAGTAATATTTAGTCACAGCTTCGCGTCACGTATCATTAAAGGTTATTACAATTTTGACAGATGCGTTATAGACAATAACCATAGAAAAACGTAAAATATATCTATAGTTGAAGATTACGTAACTGACGTTTCATTTTGCACTGAAATACGCGAATGAAATTTAATCTTCCCTAAACTTTTAACTTGGATTACCAAATCCAACGATTTAAGGACCAACTGATATCTCGGGCCTATGTATATATATCTTGCTCAACGGACACTCGTCGCTCTCCGTCAGCGGCTTGTTGGTACTTGATCCGAGTTTGATTGGCGGGCCTCCACGGTTGGAGTTGGCCTCTTGTTGGCAGAGGTATGAAATATGCTTGATGGTAGTCCTTGTGTTGTCTGACGAAAATCCGCTCCAAGGATGAACATAATCCTATAACGTTCGCAATGGAGTGAGGATAGAAGACTGCGAAATCCTCTAAATATCATCATTCTCCGTTGTCATCAGCACTTGTTTTCCCAACATGAATAATGTGATGGTTCATATTTTCATTGATCTTGGATAATGTATTCTACCAAGGTAATATAATTTTTTAGCTTTTTCTATACATTTTGTCCATAGATCCGCATTACATTGTTTCAAAGCTTCATCCCACATATTCAAAAACTTTTTCATCTCAAAACCGATCGGACCCATATTTTTGTTGTAATATTCTTTGCAGTTACCCCAAATCAGTTCAATAGGATTGGTGTTATTAATTGAGTTTCATCACTATTTATCTTCTTTTTTACCAGAAACATTATATTATGTAAATCCACATGCTTCTGGGGTTCTCTAAAATATTATTTAAGTCGTCAAATAAAATATAATCTACGTCAGTTATGAATATATATTTAGGAAATTCTGACATAATGTAAAGTAAGTAGGTTTAAATAATAATATGTCGATGACAAATATTTTTTTTTGTATATGAAACAAATTTGATGTAATCGATTTCTTAAAATAATGCTTGTTATTAAAAAATATTCACAAGGAGATGTTGTCACCCTATTTGAAATGATTTGAAATATTTCAATTTTTATCTGAATCAAGGATGTTAATGGTAAGCATGGACCATTATTGTCCATTTCTTTCTCAAAATATTTGAGGACATTCACCACAATTTATTGAGATTGGCTTGTTTACGATATATTTTTGAAAAGACGCCATGTTTTCTTAGTGAATGATATTTCTGAAAGCTGATAATAATGTGGTATGTCGGAAAAAATATCAAGAAAACGGGCTGAGTTTCATTATTTTATTGTTTAAATGTGATATTGAGCAAAAATAACTACATTTTAACGTTTGTTAAATATGTTTTCTTAGAAAAAACAAATTGATTTGATTTATTTCGCTATTTTTAATCAGATTATGAATTGACTAAAATTATGATTTTTTATGAGTGGTAACATAGAAATAAGTGTACGATTTATAATTGACGTACGTTTTAGCGTTTTATATGGGAGATTGTTCATTTTACTATAACATACATACATTTTCTGTCTTTGTTTTTTATACACAGGAAATGAGAAACAGATATATCAAAGAAAGAAGTATTTTTGTTTGATCAACATATTTTTGCGATGAGTCATACCAAAATTTATTTTGGATCGAGTTTACAAAGTACTTAACTCATAAATAAATATTCTTTATTTTACTCGTTTATTTTATTTATTAGTTTTTTTGTACAAAATATGTACACAAAAAATGTCTTACATTGGTGGGTTTATTCTATTTTGGCTATTTCTCCAAACCAGCCAGGTAATATTGTAAGACAACAAAGTATAGGTATTCTTGCCTTAGTTTCTAGCGTCTTTTTTGCTAGCTTACATAATATACTAAGTCTATACAGTTTGGCTACGATCATTCTAGTAGGTTGTGTCGCGACTGCACTTTGTTTGTAATGACTAGCTCGGTGTGGTTTGAGCTTTAGTCGTCTCGCTTACGGACCGGGGAACTGAAATCCTTTCGACCTGGCGATGTTGTGGCGCCTCGCTGCTTCTGTGGCGTGCAGAATAAACGCGGCGGCGGCACTCGACGTTCAAGTTTGATCGGTGGAATTTGTCGTCCTTGGTCAATGATCCTGACCTTGGCGGTGCATGCAAAGGTCGCCCCTTTACTCCCCATCCCTTAACCCCCCGCCCTTCCCCCCATCGTTGTAGCCGACCGGTTTAACACTCAATAAAATCCTCCTCTCTCCGCTACATTTTCCTCTCTACAACAAATACACGTATATTTTCAGTTTATTCTGAATTATTTTAGATAATTTTAAACACCATTGAGATCTTAAGTTGGGCTATTATTTATTCGGTAGAATTTAATGTTAAATTTAATGGAATAAAATAATTTGTGTGATCCTACATGTATTTATTTTACGGTGTCGATAAATATTTCATTATCAAGACTATAAAAAGCTGTCGATACCTTAAAATATGTGTAGAATCAAAGAAATTGTTATAAATCCAACTATCGGTTTGTTCAAGAGAATTTATTTCTCTCAACATATCGAAATGGTTTCAAGTCAAGATCCGCGAGAATTTTTGTGGCCAGGTTTACATTTATCGTGGTTTTTCCTACTTTGAAGTCAAAAAGTACCAATTAGTGGCTTCTCAGCATATATTTATTTTATTTATTTATTTAAGATTTGGTACACGGTTAACATACAATATAACTACATAAACATAATATCAATTATAATAAATCAACCGTACACACAAAAATCACACAAGGCATAGCCTGTTTGTGGGTATACCTACCAATTAAAAAAATATTCAAAATTATTTCGTTAATAACATTAGTTATTTATAAAAATAAAATAGAGCAAATTGCTTAGGCTGGAAACAAGTGCAAAAATATAAAGAATACAACTTATATATATATATATATATATATATATATATATATATATATATATATATATATATATATATATATAAAACGAGTGGGTTGTGGCCAACACTAAACTCTCCACACCACAAATATTGACAATGAAATATTTTATTCATTCTAAATTTTACTACCAAGAATATAAATTTTCTAACGATAGTATATTTTCATGTTAAGATAGACAAACTATTAATGCAGTATGGTGAAGAATTCTAATGTTGTATGAAATATTTTAATAAAAGCAGATAAATTTTGTTTTAAAGGACGTTAGAGCATTTTGACAATTTTGACACGTAATATCATATGAAGAAATTTTTGTTATTTATGAAAAGCTAATCAGTTCGATGTTCAAGCTCTTTACATTATAACATGAAATCAAATTACTGAACTTTTCCATACATAAGAAATTTATCTTATTATATACATTTTTATTCATACTAAATTATACTACCAGGAAAATAAATTTCTATCGACAGTATATTTTTATGTTAAGATAGACAAACTATTATTGCAGTATGGTGTAGAATGCTTATGTTGTATGAAATATTTTAATAAAAGCAGATAAATTTTGTTTTAAAGGACGCGAAAGCATTTTCCAAATTTTGACAGGTGATATCATATGAAGAAATTTTTTGTTATTTATGGAAAGCTAATCAGTTCTATGTTCAAGCTCTTAACATTATAACATGAAATCAAATTACTGAACTTTTCCATACATAGAAATTTATCTAATTACATTTTTATTCATACTAAATGTTACTATCAGGAATATAAATTTTCTTCCGATAGTATATTTTTATGTTAAGATAGACAAACTATTAATGCAGTATAGTGAAGAATGCTTATGTTGTATGAAATATTTTAAAAAAAGCAGATAAATTTTGTTTTAAAGAACGCGAGAGCATTTTTCAAATTTTGACAGGTGATATCATATGAAGAATTTTTTTGTTATTTATGGAAAGCTAATCAGTTCTATGTTCAAGCTCTTTACATTATATCATGAAATCAAATTACTACACGTTTCCATACATAGAAATTTATCTAATTACATTTTTATTCATACTAAATGTTACTATCAGGAATATAAATTTTCTTCCGATAGTATATTTTTATGTTATGATAAACAAACTATTAATGCAGTATAGTGAAGAATGCTTATGTTGTATGAAATATTTTAAAAAAAGCAGATAAATTTTGTTTTAAAGAACGCGAGAGCATTTTCAAAATTTTGACACGTGATATTATATGAAGATTTTTTTTGTTATTTATGGAAAACTAATCAGTTCTATGTTCAAGCTCTTTACATTATAACATGAAATCAAATTACTGAACTTTTCCATACATAGAAATTTATCTAATTACATTATTATTCATACTAAATGTTACTATCAGGAATATAAATTTTCTTCCGATAGTATATTTTTATGATAAGATAGACAAACTTTTAATGCAGTATGGTGTAGAATGCTTATGTTGTATGAAATATTTTAAAAAAAGCAGATAAATTTTGTTCTAAAGAACGCGAGAGCATTTTCCAAATTTTGACAGGTGATATCATATGAAGATTTTTTTTGTTATTTATGGAAAGCTAATCAGTTCTATGTTCAAGCTCTTTACATTATAACATGAAATCAAATTACTGAACTTTTCCATACATAGAAATTTATCTAATTACATTTTTATTCATACTAAATGTTACTACCAGGAATATAAATTTTCTTCCGATAGTATATTTTTATGTTAAGATAAACAAAATATTAATGCAGTATAGTGAAGAATACTTATGTTGTATGAAATATTTTAAAAAAAGCAGATAAATTTTGTTTTAAAGAACGCGAGAGCATTTTCAAAATTTTGACACGTGATATTATATGAAGATTTTTTTTGTTATTTATGGAAAGCTAATCAGTTCTATGTTCAAGCTCTTTACATTATAACATGAAATCAAATTACTGAACTTTTCCATACATAGAAATTTATCTAATTACATTATTATTCATACTAAATGTTACTATCAGGAATATAAATTTTCTTCCGATAGTATATTTTTATGATAAGATAGACAAACTTTTAATGCAGTATGGTGTAGAATGCTTATGTTGTATGAAATATTTTAAAAAAAGCAGATAAATTTTGTTCTAAAGAACGCGAGAGCATTTTCCAAATTTTGACAGGTGATATCATATGAAGATTTTTTTTGTTATTTATGGAAAGCTAATCAGTTCTATGTTCAAGCTCTTTACATTATAACATGAAATCAAATTACTGAACTTTTCCATACATAGAAATTTATCTAATTACATTTTTATTCATACTAAATGTTACTACCAGGAATATAAATTTTCTTCCGATAGTATATTTTTATGTTAAGATAGACAAACTATTAATGCAGTATAGTGAAGAATGCTTACGTTGTATGAAATATTTAAAAAAAAGCAGATAAATTTTGTTTTAAAGAACGCGAGAGCATTTTTCAAATTTTGACAGGTGATATCATATGAAGAATTTTTTTGTTATTTATGGAAAGCTAATCAGTTCGTTGTTCAAGCTCTTTACATTATATCATGAAATCAAATTACTACACGTTTCCATACATAGAAATTTATCTAATTACATTTTTATTCATACTAAATGTTACTACCAGGAATATAAATTTTCTTCCGATAGTATATTTTTATGTTAAGATAAACAAAATATTAATGCAGTATAGTGAAGAATGCTTATGTTGTATGAAATATTTTAAAAAAAGCAGATAAATTTTGTTTTAAAGAACGCGAGAGCATTTTCAAAATTTTGACACGTGATATCATATGAAGATTTTTTTTGTTATTTATGGAAAGCTAATCAGTTCTATGTTCAAGCTCTTTACATTATAACATGAAATCAAATTACTGAACTTTTCCATACATAGAAATTTATCTAATTACATTTTTATTCATACTAAATGTTACTACCAGGAATATAAATTTTCTTCCGATAGTATATTTTTATGTTAAGATAAACAAAATATTAATGCAGTATAGTGAAGAATGCTTATGTTGTATGAAATATTTTAAAAAAAGCAGATAAATTTTGTTTTAAAGAACGCGAGAGCATTTTCAAAATTTTGACAGGTGATATCATATGAAGAATTTTTTTGTTATTTATGGAAAGCTAATCAGTTCTATGTTCAAGCTCTTTACATTATATCATGAAATCAAATTACTACACGTTTCCATACATAGAAATTTATCTAATTACATTTTTATTCATACTAAATGTTACTATCAGGAATATAAATTTTCTTCCGATAGTATATTTTTATGTTATGATAAACAAACTATTAATGCAGTATAGTGAAGAATGCTTATGTTGTATGAAATATTTTAAAAAAAGCAGATAAATTTTGTTTTAAAGAACGCGAGAGCATTTTCAAAATTTTGACACGTGATATTATATGAAGATTTTTTTTGTTATTTATGGAAAACTAATCAGTTCTATGTTCAAGCTCTTTACATTATAACATGAAATCAAATTACTGAACTTTTCCATACATAGAAATTTATCTAATTACATTATTATTCATACTAAATGTTACTATCAGGAATATAAATTTTCTTCCGATAGTATATTTTTATGATAAGATAGACAAACTTTTAATGCAGTATGGTGTAGAATGCTTATGTTGTATGAAATATTTTAAAAAAAGCAGATAAATTTTGTTCTAAAGAACGCGAGAGCATTTTCCAAATTTTGACAGGTGATATCATATGAAGATTTTTTTTGTTATTTATGGAAAGCTAATCAGTTCTATGTTCAAGCTCTTTACATTATAACATGAAATCAAATTACTGAACTTTTCCATACAAAGAAATTTATCTAATTACATTTTTATTCATACTAAATGTTACTACCAGGAATATAAATTTTCTTCCGATAGTATATTTTTATGTTAAGATAAACAAAATATTAATGCAGTATAGTGAAGAATGCTTATGTTGTATGAAATATTTTAAAAAAAGCAGATAAATTTTGTTTTAAAGAACGCGAGAGCATTTTCAAAATTTTGACACGTGATATTATATGAAGATTTTTTTTGTTATTTATGGAAAGCTAATCAGTTCTATGTTCAAGCTCTTTACATTATAACATGAAATCAAATTACTGAACTTTTCCATACATAGAAATTTATCTAATTACATTATTATTCATACTAAATGTTACTATCAGGAATATAAATTTTCTTCCGATAGTATATTTTTATGTTAAGATAAACAAACTATTAATGCAGTATAGTGAAGAATGCTTATGTTGTATGAAATATTTTAAAAAAAGCAGATAAATTTTGTTCTAAAGAACGCGAGAGCATTTTCCAAATTTTGACAGGTGATATCATATGAAGATTTTTTTTGTTATTTATGGAAAGCTAATCAGTTCTATGTTCAAGCTCTTTACATTATAACATGAAATCAAATTACTAAACGTTTCCATACATAGAAATTTATCTAATTACATTTTTATTCATACTAAATGTTACTACCAGGAATATAAATTTTCTTCCGATAGTATATTTTTATGTTAAGATAGACAAACTATTAATGCAGTATAGTGAAGACTGCTTATGTTGTATGAAATATTTTAAAAAAAGCAGATAAATTTTGTTTCAAAGAGCGTTAGAGCATTTTGACAATGTTTACACGTGATATCATATGAAGAAATTATATGATATCTATGAAAAGCTAATCAGTTCTAAGTTCAAGCTATTAATATTCTTCTATCAATATGAAATCAATGAACTGATCATTGCCAAATATAAAAAAATTCTCTTGTTACATATAAGTTTCATACAAATATCCATTAAATAAAATATAATTTTTGAAACCGTTGAATATTTTTCTTTTAACATTGACCAACTTTGAATACAATTTTATGAAGATTCTTGGTGTTGTATAAATAGTTGAAACCAAATTAAATTATCTCTAATTTCCAGGTCGTGAGAGCATTTTTTCAGTTTTAATAGATGAAATCATAAAGAAACATTGGGAAAAAATGAACCGTTGTCTATGGAAAACTAATCAGCTCTAAGTTTATGGACTTAACACATGTGATATCAATATGAAGTCAATCGGACTTATAGTTTGGGCTGCAGAGAGGACACAAAAAAAAAACAACGTAAATGATGAATTCATAGAGAAGAAATCAAAAGTTGTCTATGGAAAACTAATCAGCTCTAGGTCTTTGCACTTTACACATATGATGTTAATATGAAGTCGATCAGACTTATAGTTTGGGCTGTAGAGAGGACACAAAAAAGATAAATGCTACGGCGTACGGCGTACAGCGTATACGCCATACACACAAACACATCACGACGAAACTCATAGTGTGCATTCTCTACATGATACCCATTGAGAAATTGATGTAAAAAAAATACGCTTAAATTTTGCGAAATCATGACTCTCCCCTATTCCATAGTGTGGAGAGTAAAAAACATATTTATATACAAAACATCAATAAGTTTACATGAATCAGCAGACTGACAGCGGTCCTACCAAATATTATACCCGCAGTCGATAGCAACAATACTTGGCAAGTACAAGGATATGCATGTCGCAGTCTATCTACATATTCTAGATATTATTGAGAATTTCCAATTATGATTAAAAAAATAATAATAAAATAAAAACATCATTGAACTTTTACACAAGAGCAGAATATTGAGAAAAAGAAAGACTTATGGTGACTTTCACCAATGTTACCTAAACTGTCACATAGCTGGGTATCACCTAAGCTTAGGTAGCCCCTTGCGTATCGTTTGGTTTTCACCAGTCTATTTTATCTGTTCCCTAGCTAGGAATTCAAAACGATTTTTTTTGTTTATACAGTGGCAACATTTGTATTTGGAATGCATCATATTGCCATAAGGTATTATATACTCTTTGCATATTGCATCATGTTTTTTCTATGACTGTCACTTTCTGTCAATTACGTTGTGATTTCGTTCAACATTTCCAAATAATTCAGTTATCGTTTAGTTGATTTTAGTTATTTTCTCGTTAATAAGTAACTATTACTTGTGCTATTACTAATAATATGTATATTCAATGCCTAAAAATGCAATAATGTTATACATTAATATTGAGGACATCATTTAGCAATTTTGTCGTGTATTTTAGGAAATGCCAATCGAAAGAAAACGGCAACCAAATTTTACCGTCGATGAGAGTTTGAAACATTACGGCATTTATAATCCTATTCATTTTTATTTTCAAAATGCGTGTAAATCGACGAAAAATTAAAATTATAAACACAATTGACAATATTATGCTACTAAATCGCTATATACTGACTGTCATTTTGACAGTTGTTTCTTAAGTATTCGTTTAGGTGGCGGAAATCGGCTCCACAGAATTAGGGGGCTCTTAGCGTCTTAGGTAACTCTTATGTAGGTGGTGAAACGAAAATTCACGTTAGGTGCTACATAAGAATTCTTAGGTAGCACCTAAGAGTTAGGGGACGTTGGTGAAAGTGACCATTAGGTGCATTAAATTGAAATCCCAACAAGTTAATTAATTATAATAAGGAACAGTAGATTAATATTAATAAATTCAGAATAAATAGTTGTAACACCAACAAGTATATTTGTAGTAGTAAAAAAAATACTTATATAAAAATAAAATAAAAATAAAAGAAGCAGGATCAAGAGACAAGAATCAAAAAGTATGATTCATTTATCAACTCAGAGAATACAATCAGTCAACAACCACAAATTTAATATAATATGTTGCGAAAAAAAATCCAGTCAGAGATTATCAACATTTAAATTTTATTATCTTAAAATATTTAATAATTTGGATTGAAGGGTTTATAGTTTGGTACGTATTCTTCAACTATACATACTATTGCCATCGACAGTTGAATCTCATGTGTAACATGCAACTTGAACTAGTTAATATTTAAAGCATGAAGTTCTGAATGTTTGTAATGAAGATGCTATGTGACTATTGTACTGTCATATTTTCTATTATTTCTTTTACTTGAATACTAGTATGATTTTTTTTTCAGTGTTATGTATTAATTAGGAAATAATGTTTGTAATGAGGAGGATATATGATTTTTGTCCTATCATAATATATTCTATTATTTATTTTACTTGTACGAGTATGTTTTTTTCAGTGTTATGAATTAATAAAGTAACAATCTTTGTAATGAGAACGTAGTTTGATTTTTGTATGTCGTATTTTCTTATATTTCTTTTACTTTCTTGGACACAATAATTTAATTTACTTGCATAATATTTAACTGCCTTTGATTGTGTTGTTTGTAGCATTATGATATTGATTGTTTGTTAATGGAAGTTGTAATAAATAGACTGCGATTGTTATACATTACATACCTCTGAAATTGCGTTTGAAATTATATCGACTTTGCAGCCTACTTACATACAATTGTCATTATATTCAAAGTTTCATAATTTCTGCTGAGTCTGCATTTGAGACCGGTAAAATAATTTTATGATACTTTCCTTTTGCGCTTTCACATCAGGGATTTCCGTTTCACATATATCTCAACAATAAACATGTTTTTATTAGTCAATTATTAAAGGTAATGTTACATGATGATGTATGATAAGATGTAATACAAAAATATCAAGGTAAGGAGTGAATTTGAGAAGAAAAAGTGATTGCTGAAGAAATGGCTGATTTAATTTACTGAATCACGTTTTGAAAAATGAAAAATATGTGTAAATGTTTCATTTCGCAATTTATCATATTTACTATATCTTGGTATTACGTATCTTTAATTTTTGGTGCATTAAATCATAGGTTTCTTGTACATTGAAGTTGATTTGTTTAATAAGATATTCCTACTAGTTTTATTTTATATTTTTATTTATTTGTTCCCTTTTTTAGTATATAATTGTACCAGATATGTTTTATAGAATATAACAAAATGAAACAAGTATCGTTTATCACATAAGTAGTATATTTTTGTTATAAAAAGAACTGTCTCAGAGCTGGTCATTCTCATAATTGAATATTTATGATACAGTTCACAGATAAGTGAAATGATACAGTACAGGCCACCATAGAGCGAGTGTTTCTATCGCTATAGATAATTTCATTCCATTAATCAATACCAATACTTAATATTTCCATTTGTTCGGTTGAGAAAATGACATCAGCGTTTGCTTTAATCATATCGCTTCTGTCTGGAGCCTGAACCGTCTCATTTGAATCAAATTTCAATTTCAGTGGTCAATGTAAGAGACGGTACGTTCTGGAGAACCAAACCAGCCTTTATGATGCGAGTAATGGTTAACAGCTAATTAATTGAAAGATTCATGACCGTATTGCCATACATATTAGATCTGTTGAGTATTTCAAGTTTTGGTTGTATTCTGATCAGATTGTGCCTTACGTTATGCTCCACTTTTCGTGTTAAAACTAGATCAATGTCTATTTGAAATGTGATAAATCCGAAAATTCTTGGTTTCGTTTTGTATCGATATTTTTTATTCATCTTAAAATACAATCATTTTCCTTTAGTTTAGAGGACCTGGCAGTATTAATGCGTGAGTTTTTTTTTTATCACGGATGATTTAGTTTATATAAAAAAAAAACATTTAGGAACCTTAACCCACTCCAACGGACCTTTCTAGAAAAGGAAGTAAGGTTACCCATATTAGTTTATGAGCTGTTTGACTACATTAGTGGGTAGAATCTTCCATGTTATTCCATCGAGTCTTGTGTATGATAAATATTCAAAAGAATAGATATATTATGGGCAAAGAGGACACAAGTACCATAGCCACACGAAAAGTAAAGTATTCAAAAGAATCCAATTTATTTGCGAGGAATATCTTGTAGATGTTATACAATAAGGGTCGATTGTTCAATAACAAATGACTATGGAATAGCTCAAATTATGATGTTACATCGTCTCATCTTTACAAAATTCTTTAATGACATTCCTTCTTGGTTCTATTATTACATCCTAGCTCCCTTTTCTCGTTACTGTGATCAGTTTGTAGCATAAATGTCGTATTTTTTCAATTGACTCGCTGTTTTATTGAAAAGGAACATATTTTACTGTGCCGAATTTAATCGGGGCCTCACTTGAGGTTGCATAGGAAATGTCTTACAACAGTAATCCCGCTTTTGTACACTTGATAATACATTAAGTAAATAAATAAATAAATTATGTTGTTATCTGTCATATTTATATTGTTGTTAGATGCAATGTTTATGATCATACTTCCTCGCTTCTGTTTGCCTTGTACCTACCCACATACATAGCTATCTTCCTCTATATATTTATGTCTATAGTGTAAGCGCAACCAGGAGGTTATTGAACATACTGTGGGAACCCGTCTAGGGTCACAGCCGTGAAATTATTGTTTTGAGTGTGGTTTTATGCATTGTCCATGCACAACGAACAATATACTGTCCCTATTATTATTTTACCTGTGTATTATTCTACTCAATGTCAGCTAAACAACTTCTTTGGTAGTGCAATGAGAAAAAAAAAACTAAAAATAAAATATTGATTTCAAATACATGGAGTTCCACATAGAACTACATATATTATAATAATTATATATATCCATGATATGGGTAATCACTAGGGTTTTGATTTCACCGGTCGGACCAGACTTGCCCCCCAGAATGCCATACTATTTTTTTTTGTTTTTATGAGGTTCGAGGTTCGTTGTTGGAGTTCTAGTTTTTAAATCAATATTGTTTCCGTAGTTTCTTTTCTCAATAAAATAAAAAAAATGTATGCTACGGAGCGGTGAAAGTATACATTATACTCGTAATACTAACTATATTGTACATATAGGTAGTGACATGTGTAAAAAGGGAAGGAATTTGTTATGATCCGGCGTGATGGTACACATTTTATTTTTTTACGTTTATTACAATGTACCTACCGTCTACAAGGCCTAATAGTTTTCCGTTATTAATTTGTCATCTTGGTGACTTCATAATATTGTACTGTCAACAAACGTTGAATTATTTGTGTAACAATACCCCCTGATCTGTGGTATGGCTCGGGGCCCTCATATCTCCAGGCAAAAGCTCGTCGTATTGTTTCATCTCTGCAGGAAATGATAAGCAGTTTAAATCACCGGAAGAAGGAAATAAAATAATGTATTTCGTCACTCGACCTTGTTTCGTTCGTTGGACATTTAATTGCGAAGGATGTAACGCTTCTCTTCCAGACAATTCCGATACATACCGCACCGGTTGAAATATCATTCATTAGGTACGGTGAACAATTAAAATACCGACATAAAATTATGCAACTCAACTGTCAACGTCGTAGGTAGGTATTTGCTGAATTTGAATTTTACTGAACATATTTAGGTATGTTCATGTTGCCAACAAACAATGTCACCATATTAGATTCGCAAATAACCTTCTAATAATATAGGATATTTAATGTCGCATACAGTTTTTTTAATTTTATATCGAAAATATATTTTAGAAGTACAATTATCCCCATCGTAGTTATATTTAAGATGTGAATACATTTTAAAGTTTATTATAAAGAGTCTTTTACAATCAGTCCAATATTTATGATTTTTGTTCATCGACTTTTTATGACGTAAAAAGTAAGGTCTATATAGCCGATTTTAGGTATTCAGTGATCGATATGTAGGTACTAAAAAAAAACTTTGATATAATTTTCCTCTCTGGCTTATCTTGTTTTTTACTGTCGAATTGAAAAAAACATTTTGTAGAAGACATTATTTTGGTACTTATGTATCTCATGTTTCATAGTGTGTTTTAATGACAATTATTATTTTAATTATTCATATTTTGGACATGATATAAACTATATAATCCAAGCATGTAATCTTAATTAAGAAGTTCCAAGTTGTTTAACATAAAACAAAAGTAATACATAACCAAATTAAAATATTTAGCTAAATAGTTTCCGTGTCAGGAACACCATCATATTAGTAGTACCCAATATTCGGCCACCCGAATTCCACTAGTATTTGCTGCCACTGTGTCTTGTGCTTGCATGTCGCTCCTAATAGGTGCACGTTGTCCTGTCTGGCTCCACACTCGCAGATGTCTTCTTCTCTGTAACCCCTGTCCTGAGGTCACCGCAACAGCAGGAGACACCCGTTCTGAGCCTATTGAGCGCTCTCCATGTCGGATATGGCAAGTTATGCCCCACTGACACGTGGGTTCGACACAATCACGCTACAGTGACAGCCGTCGGGCCTGTGCAGGCCAACTATAAGGGCGGTCATCTCCAGGAAGCTTTTTCTAGAATGCTCGGTGTGGACTGGAGGACTGCCGCTCTGGATAGAAGAAGGTGGCGACTTATCTTGGAGGCAGCTAAGACCTGTCAATTGCTGTAACGCTATAGAGAAGAAGAAGAAGAAGAAAATTTGAAATAAAATAATCTAAATTTTATTGAAGGTTCATTTGATTGCCTACAAATTGGTATGCCAACTTGATTCAAATTCGTTATTGAATTCCGCCCTCGAAAAAAAAACTCATTGTGTATACTGCTGCGTATTGATTTTCATTTTGATTATTTGGTCGTTTCATTGAAATCTAAAAAAAATCTCCGAAACGAAATTCGTATAATTTTAGAACGTTGAAAAGTAATCCAAAAGTCATATCAGGATAATAAATACTCCTGAATGTAGGCAAAAACTAATATCGGAAAAAACCGAACAATGTGTGATAGAATAAGGAATAAATACATGAAAAGATACTGTAAGATAAATAAACACGTTGTAATAAGAATGAATGTAAATGCTCTGAGGTGATATGGATGTTTTAAAAGAATGGACATATTTAACTTTTGATAAAATAAAATAGGTAAATGGCGGTTAGTGATTTGAATATTACACACGCTAACAGAGAGTACAATTCGAATATATGTATAAGACATGACGTGTACGACCCATCATGACCTATGTGATTGAAGCTAGAGCGGATACCGCTAGAACAAAGAGCCTTCTCCGAACGATAGAGATGAGATCCCTACGCTCGCGGGATTCACCCTTATGGATCAAATACGGAACACAGTGATATAGGAAAGATCTGCGACGTTAGGGATATCGTCAGATGGTGCAGGAGCCGAAGACAATTCTGACGTCACAGATGAGCTTGTGTGAGCGGCACACTTCCCGAAACATAACAGGTTTTCAAAATCTACTTCAAGAAGAAGGTAGATGGAATTGAATGAAAGGCAGTGTTCGAATTCATACTCACCTACGTTTAGGTGTCATATTTTGTGCATGTAACTTGTTTATTTTATCAAATCTTGAGGTTCCACAAGCAATTTCATAGTTGTTTATGGATAGAGGTTTTCAATGATAATTCCAATTAGTGCTGAATGTGAATGATGTGTGTGATTTTCGATTATCAATATCCAGAGTTGGAGTGTACATCTAACACAACCCACACATTTTATGTGATAACTTCATAAGCTCGTTCAACTGAGTTCGACTAACTTCGTTGTTTATCGTAGCAACGATGAGAGTCTCACGGAATGAGCCGAACCGGTCATGATAATACTACTTAGTTCCTACCTAGTATGTATATAATATATGTACTTCAACATATTGTATGAATGTTTTCGATAAATATTTAATATGGTGATCGATGGTATTAGTGTTGTAGTTTATGGATTATGGTGATAACTAGTTGACTACTTTGTATGTTTTTTTGCTAGATTTATTACTTATCTCTACAATCAAACACTCGACGTTGTATTCAATGATTTTATTTCTGAAGCATGCCATGTATCGTGGATTTTCAGCGTGAAATTTAGCTCGTGATACGGCCCTTCACAGATCTTACGAAGGCCATATACAGCACGAAGACATCGCCGGGACAATTTATAGGGTTTCGGCAGACACACCACCATGTACCTAAGATACTGCGAGAAATTGGATATGTGCACAAAAAATATTTACGGTTATAATCCGTCTAAATGGCTAACTCTCAGCATGTGAGCTCATAGCTGAATTTTACTGTTCTTTATGAGGTCCCAGGAATCTTAGATCATTGCAATATACACATGGCACAACCCGGATTAAGCAGTCTGATTGTAAACTTAAAGTACCTACGCTAGTTGAATTAGATATGAATCATTCGCACAATGTACATGCACTCATGTGTATTCAATTTCGAGTTTCTTATCATCCATATAATATTGTAATATATGTCCTATTAACATATAACATACAATTCAGTGTCATGAGCATAATATGCACCCAGCCCCCCTAGACAACGTGTCATTTAGCTCAAGAAAAGAAACAAGAAAAAATAACTCATTGTATGGAAGTGACAGTTGTCACGTGACTAGCAACAGTCACTTCCATACATTGATTTATATTTTCTTGTTTCTTTTCTTGAGCTAAATAACACGTTGTCTAGGGGGGCAGGTCTTTCTGCAAGTCTTGCAATATGGTAACGTAAATTTTATCAAAAACAATTATTTTTCTGCAAAATTTAGCAAATACAATGAAAATATAATGCCCATCATTTGAAAATTTCAACTTTAAAATGAATATTTCTTCTACTTTTTCCTAGCCTTGTCCTACTTTAGGTGGAGTTGGCTCTTTTAATCCTTAGGCGCCAGGATGATTTGTCCTGCATTGTTGGGGTTGGTATTTGGGCTTTATGCACGAGCTTACCAACTCATACTACCCCACCACGTGGATAGTGAACGTCCTATTCCTTTCCTGTTTTCTGGGAGTGCTAGAGCAGTTCGCACCACATGATCATTTTGCCTTCTCATTACATGCAATTGTATGACCCGGGTAATCGATAATACAACAGGCAAATAATATTTCACATAGTTCAGCAATGAGGTACACCGCCCATTCTGAATGTAGTGTCTTTTTAGGTGAGACGAGACTGGTGTGTGTTATGCACACTCGCACACCTGTTCTTGGTTACCCCACATTGTGGGAATTGATTGTAGATTGCATTAGGTACTTGTATGCAAGTCTTGAGAGACTTGATCATGAAAGCTGTCTTTAGTCTTACATCATTTCTCTTAGGCTTGGTCTTGTCTCGTTCTTTAAATTTAACGTTATAATTATTATTTAATATATATTATGAATTCATATTTGATCATTTATACGCTTTCCTATTTCTACGTCAAATAGATTTTGTTCTATCAACAGATATTGTTCTAAAACAAAGTATGGTATATGAAGGATGCATAGAAAATGGACTTAGAATGAATGCCAGCAAATCAATGGTTTTGGTCTTTGAAAAGAATGAAAGCAGAACAGTGTGTCAAATAAAAGTATAGAGTGAATGGCTTGAACAAGTCGACGAGTATGTCTATCTGGGAAGTATGTTCCAACGGAATGGATGGCCTGATAAGGATATTGAAAGAAAGAGTTATGGCAGGAAACAGAGTGAATGGAGCACTTAGACCAGTTATGAATGATCGCAACATATCAAAAGATGCCAAAGTTGCCATTCATAACGCAATCGTAGTTCTAACCCTGACGTATGCAAGTGAGACCTGGACATGGCAGAAGTCGAACGAAAGCAAAATAAATGCAGTTAAAATGAGATCGCTTAGAAGAATTTGTAACAGAACGATGTATGACAGAGTTCGAAATGAAGATACAAGGAAAGAATGTAAGATGAAGAAAGATATAATTAACAGAATGAAAGTCAACACATTGAGATGGTTTAGCCATTTGGGGAGAATGGATGAAGAACGCCTGACGAAGAAAATATACAAAGCTGATAGGAACGGAATAAGAGGTCGGGGGCGCCCAATAAAAGGATGGCACGACCATGTAAACGATATTCTGAATGATGGGAATGTAAGAAGCGTGAATAACAGACGAACAATTATAAGACGATGTATGAATGTTGATGAGGCGATGAATGTGTGTCAAGATAGAAGAATGTAGCGTTCGGTTCTCTCTGCCTACCCCGTGAGGGACATGGCGTGATGGTATGTATGTAACAGTTCATGGTTTTATTATTATCAATATTGTCACCTTTCATGACAAAGTAAATACATCAGGCATCGCCAGTACCTATATATCAACTACACATCTATTATTGCCATTGTTGGTTTATTAAAATGATATCCCTATCAATAATATGAAATGTTTGCCCATAATTATAGTGTTGTTAGTGTATGGTATGCAGTAGTGGACATAGTTATATCGGACTCGCTTTGAAATGTTAGTTGATGAGGCGACCAGATGTTCTTATCACTGAAATGTCGCCATAAGCGGATGTGGCCTTATGCTATTAGTTATATACATTGTTAAATTCGTTAAATGTCATATAAAATAACACATTATGGTGCGAATTTTGTTATATTACCTACTGCTATTATCTAACATAACTACAGCAAATTCAAAGTAATTCTTTATCAACTTTTTTCATCGTCACATTGTTACTATCATAAACTATTGCATAATGAGGTAATACCATTATTAGGTACATAAGATTTACCATAAATAACATCAAACGTATTTTAAATGGTTTTCCTTTAGGAAATAAATCAATTTATACAAAATTTAAAAATGAAGATAATATTGTTTCGTCTTCTATTGATATAAACATGATGAGAACCGAACACCACATTTTTCTATCTTGACACATTCATATTAAAGTCGTTTATTGTATCAAAGGTTATTATTGTCTGCGGAAAAACTGCAGCGAAAATATTATCTTAGTAGAAAACTGAAGAGAAACCAAGATGTTAGTATAAAAAGATACATTGAGATTGGGGCTATGCATGATTAATTTATGGATTGAAGAAAAATTGGAAAAATTATGTCAGTCCCTTGACATTGTTGCAGATTAAAATGTGTCAAGCCCGATGTTTTTATTTTGTTTGGAATTTGACATCTGTTGTATAACGTAAAATCATTAACCGGGCTTTTATCTTGTTTCGTTATTTGATTGTAATTAATTTGTAATTGTCTTTTCTCTAACTTTTACTTCGACTTATGTAACTTAATAATATGTAACTTTTATAACTTATGTATCTTATTTCTTTTGCTTAACTTATGTAACTAATTTTTCTTTTTTTTTTACTTAACTTTTTTAACTTAATTTTCTCTCATTTATGTAAATTTTACTTGTGTAACTACGTGTGTGATTAAATATGAGCTCATGTAATTTTGTATTGTTGTGTGCATCCATAAATTGACGTCCAGCACTCATAATAATAACCGATATTGTTTTCCTTTATGAAAATTGTAAGCTGGATGTCTGTCGATGAACCCTTTTTATAAAAATAAATTAAATAAATAAATATAAACGTTAGTATGTCGGTTGTCATGATAGTGCTGTTTAATTTTGTTTGTCTACCAAAATTGAATCACGATACAATTAAATATTCAATTCGTTGTATTGACCTGTTCATAACTTTCTAACGTGATATTGTATTGTTTTCTATACATATTCTCAGGTCGCACAGTAGGACTCGACAAACAAGAGAATGCGGGTGACAGTTGTTGAAAATCTATGGATGCAAAGGTCAGGGAAAAAGTGACACGTAATTCGCTGCACAACCTCGAAAGCCTACTAATTTTATCGGTTAATACAAATTAGAGTATTTTCTGGACTAAAATTGGTTTATGCACAGGTTTTGTCAGCAGCATTTTTTCGCTGGGCGAGGTATACTTCCTTATGCACTATATTGTATTACAATTTAATAAAATATAAACAAAGTAACTATTGTAGGCAATATTCTTATTCATTGTACAATGTTTAACGGCCACATTCTACATACATCAATAGGTAGGTACACACTTGTTAATGTCCAACACAGGCGATATGTCTAGGCTTTGCTAAGGTCTATGACATTTAAGTTTTGGCGGCCCAATAGATAGCAAGGTCATCGGCTCGACTCGACTCTGTTGAACGTCAACCGACGGAAGACTACAATTTATTGTGTCAGTAACTAACGTCGGTGACTAATGCCTAAAGACATGGTAATGGGTAGATCATATTATCGATTGTTAAAAATAATATAAACCAAATATTTCGTAAAGTTGCATATACGCAAATATTGGATTTTTCCCTGTCGGGAGTCAATGATATTTTTAACAAGTTTTTTTCATCTCAATAGAGAGTGTACGAGAACACTGTCACCTCGTATATAAAGATTGTTGCTTTCATTGTTTACATAAAAAACAACTTCTTTATAGATAGCGTTACAAAAAGGTTTCTTTGTTATTTTATAGATTGCGATAGTAAAAATGTCTTATTTTCAAACGATCTGTTCCTCATTGTTAAAAGAACTTTCAAAAATTGAATTGATAAGAAAACTCAACAGTCAACAAGAAGACATGATTGGTGAACGTTGGGCAAGCGCATTAAAGTGGACACGTAAATCAGCCGATGATAGGTCGTAAGCCTTGTAGGTGCCCTGAGTTCCTGGTTCTCCTATAAAATACCATCTTCGTCTCTATTGAGATGTTAAAAATTTGTCAAAAATAATATAAATCACTTGATTTTACAAAACGACTTCACTGTTACGTGTACCATTTTTGCAGTGAATATATTGAACACTGACGAAAATTATAGATATTTAGTAGGTATACCTACGGTTTGACAAATCATCCAGAAGTCGTAGTTGTTTTTATCACTAAATATGAATTTATATAAAGTTTTATCGTTTTAATCAATCATCCAGAAGGCGTAGTTGTTGGCTATGTATGTCTTGTAATCTTTGTATTATCACTAAAGATGAATTCATATAAAATTTTAACTTTTTAATCAATACAAAATTATTTACCACCTCGGCAATACCTACAGGTCTTATGTACATTTTCATTTACGAATCATCGAAGATTAATTACTTATATACATCATACATATTATGTGTTTGAAGTCATCTAAAACTTTCCTTAGGTCCCCTGCTTATAATTTCTGATTCTTTTTTCTGGCGAACCAAACGCTCGAAGAGTTGAAGTAAGAAAAAGTACTTGTTTATTACCTACTCCTTTTTGACACCTTTACTTCATTGCATCGATTTAAATGAAATTTAACAGACCTTTCCACAGAAAATGTTCAATATATTATCTACAATAATTATTGAAGATTGTAAATGAAAATGATTAAAAATATAATGGATAATTCATTTGAAGTAAGTAGTATGAATATAGTTATCCATTTAATTTTTGCTTGTTAATATAATATGTAAGTACCTATCATATTAGTAGGTAGACATAGTCAATTGTGATTTTCAAATCTCGTTATCGTTAAATTTATTGTAGTTGCACTCTACTGCATCGAATCGTTCCCTTCCTTACTCGTGTTCATCCAACCATCCTAAATAGATTCGTGTCTCTTCACAGCGACGAAAGTTCCTACATTATTTATATAACAATTCACGAGATACCTATTACAATATTTGTATCATTATAGTCTATTTAGTATGGTTCTATTTTTTTCACTTAATTCAAATAATATTTTGTGAGCGTGTTATTTATTATTTTATTCGTACGCATTATAATCACATTTTTAGGTATCTCCGTTTAATTGGTCGTATAAATTTTCCAAAATAAAATAATGACCTGGTATTTTTGGAGGAAAACTGTTATGGATGACCTATTGTGCTTTGTTCGTATGTGCTATTTCAATCGATTTGGTTTAATTTTTTTTAAGAAATCCGTCAACTTTTATTAATTCTTTTTTTATATTATTTAATACCTGTGTATATGGTGTGAAATATATATATATATATATTGTTTTGTATTAAGATAATCGTTTCAAATGAACTTTGCTTGGTTTTGATTCCCCAATATGCAGGTTTAATCAGTCAACTAGATTGAAACTACATAGGTGTACCGAAACACATAGGTATGCTAACAAATATCTAAAATATTACTCAAATATTAAATTAGTCAAATATATTTAGGATTGTATTCATGCAAAGGTACCAAGTTCTATTGGTAGAATATATTTATCTTACCTTTATTTACAATAAAGCAATAAGTTTTTACGAAGGTGCAAATATTTTACACTGATATATGAAACGAGAGAGAGGTTGATTTGACACTAGCTAGCGCACTTCTGATCTACTACTTATATTATCGTCTATCGACGCCGCTTTCTGGAATCTTTTTACGCTCGTTTATTGGCTCAGCCGTCGCTATCGGAAAATAGACATTTCTGATTGGTCGTATGGTTACCAGGCGACGTGTCGCGACAATACTTAATAAATCGCACAGAAGCCGCTTGGCTTCTGTGCGGGGGTCCTGGATTCAATCCCGAGCAGAGAAGAAATTTATTTAAATTAATTTCTTATGAAAATATTGCTTTTCTAGGCTGGAAACACCGATTATTTGAAAGAAATTGCCATTTATTGGCAATAAACTCGCCACTTACGCATTTATAAATCTATTCTGATGTGTTTTGCACGAAATGCATCGGTACGATAGTCAAATGGAACACATAGGATTTATAACTAAGGTTGTATCATTCTCTATCCATAGTTCCACTCAACTTACTTAGTAATGACAGTTTAATATTGTCCGTTTGAACATATGTAGAAACGTCTCGCTTAGATATTGGTCATATTAAATAACTCATCGTGGCTTCAACCAGTCGTTCGTGTTAATTGAAATTGTTTTAGCACACATATTAAATATTTCGTTTACACCGCGCTTCTTATATTACTTTAAAGCGTCCACTGCCACCGGTATTGTATGTATGTATGTCATATTATGATATAAAATTAGTTATTTGTTTGTCTTATGACGTACAGAGTGATTGCTAGTTCAATTACTCAATCAATATAAAATGTAAATTACTATCGAGAATAACACATCAGATATTTAGGTTCAGAACTCCAAGCCAGTCCACAAACGCAGTTGTCATCTAGGAATTGACTGAATACACATTATTGTTTTCATTATAAGGCTGATGTAGATTGATAAGTACATAATGGTGAATTAGTTCAAAGTTACGAATCATGCATTCAGTCAAATATCAATTTTGTAAAGAATTTGATGTATATAATTTGAAATCTTTCATTGCAGTTCAAATCATTTATTTTTGAAATTATGTGTTTTCATGGCAAAGATTCGCATTTTTTTCACACATAAAAATACAATCATAAAATATATACAGTAAAGAAACAGAGGGGATATAGTGGGGAGT
Source organism: Molanna angustata (assembly GCA_963576475.1). Classification (NCBI taxonomy): domain Eukaryota; kingdom Metazoa; phylum Arthropoda; class Insecta; order Trichoptera; family Molannidae; genus Molanna; species Molanna angustata. The sequence continues at coordinate 25,958,895 of OY754968.1, read as the reverse complement.
TATGATTTTACAATTTTTAAGAGTATTTTTTTACAGAAAAAGATATACAGTATAAAAACTCATGGTGCCCATTACTAATGTAAAGGAGACATAAAATTTTTAAGTATACAAAATAAAGTGAATACATTTTATAAATCTGTCAATGTTCATTTATTTAAGTCCATTTTATTTAAATTTTGAAATAATTAAATTCAGTTGCCAGTCTCCAATCTATTTTGAGTTGGTTAAACCACACCACCCCATTGTAATTAGAATGTTATTAGAACTTATAAGACGAAACTGTCATCCTGTAATCTTTGTGGAACTTAGTAAGTTATTTGATTTAATACATACAATAAAACCCCGAGAAATAGGAAAATAGCTGTTGCATGAATATTTTTGTAGATATCGATAATTTAAATCGTTCATTATGAACGAATCGTTGAAATCTGCAAAATGAATGGATACTGGTGTAAAGAGTAGACACAACACTTGTTTCTTCGACCTCAGTTCCAATACACAATCACCAAAAGGACGTTCAAAGATGGTTAGCCGCGGGGTCAATCACCCATGTAGCACACCCACTGCTATTTAGCCTATACATAATATTATCTACCTTCTGTTGGTGGATATCATCAACTACATAATTTTTACTCCTCACTAACCCAAGGGGATATAGTGGGGAGTTATGATTTCACAATTTTTAAGAGTATTTTTTTAATTGCAGATTGTGAACTAGTATCATGCTGAGATTGTATTCTGAAAGTTTCGTCACAATGTATCTGTGTGTGTGTGCTGTGTGCTATGTGCAGTGTGCTATGTACGGCGTGTTTATTTTACTTTATCGATTATAGACTAAAGTACTCATTCGATTCTTTTCAAATTTTGCAAATATGTATGTCATACTCGCTTAGACCCCATTAGATTTTGAATGATATCTGAATAGTGCTTCTCAATTTTTTGACTGTCAAATATTTGAAAGTGACCCCAAGCTCAGGAAACTTGAAATTCGAAATTTTTATTTTCAAATTGGTAAAAAGGCACACCACTTACTTAAAATGGCATTGAAGAGTTACCAAGTTTTCATAGTAAAATATTTTATTAATAAATAATTTCACAAACTCATTTCATGAAAATGCTGAATATTTTCCATACAAAATTTTAATACTTTATAGAATGACTTGTTAGTGAGGAGTTTAGCGTTGGCCACAACCCACTCGTTTTAATAATACATCGCGAGAGTAACCATGATCTATCCCTCTACAAGTTTTTTATTTTCATATTTAGGTACTAATTTTATCCTCAAGGTACGAATTCACGACGTGAGATTTCGACCTTTGTAGATCATAATCGTTGAGTCTACGCTTTGTAAACTCACTATTCTCATCGCATCTCCAACTCCAACACGTCTAGCGACCGTTGGTAAAATCATGTGGTAAATTCACAGAATGTATTACATACATAACATTGTTCATAGGTATAATCTTTAAAATATAAATATATTCCAATCACGAATTTACACGTGAAATATTATATACATATTTAATGCTTAAACATATTAACAAATAAAATAAACTAAACTTTGTTGATAGAGAAAGTAACAATAACAACAAATCAATCTACAATAAAATATGCGAGAAGAAATAAATACAATAATTATACAGAAAACAAATCATAATAAATTGAGTAAGTAAAATAGGTAGAAAAATCAAGATGCACAATCTTTCAAGTCATGAATTTCATCATAATGTAAAATACATATATGAAAGAGAAAAAAAAACATCTGTGTTTTGGTGAAGTTAATATTCAGGTACAATATCATTGCATGAGCTGAGGATCTGTTTGATTTTACTAAGATATGGTTTATTAAATGTTTTATTATAATATATTATGTAGATAGTGTCCTATTTAAGACAAAGTGATATATATTTTATTATTAACGTTTATACATCACGCGCGTAATATCGCGTTTTTATTTATTAAAAATTATTTCTTGTAGTAATCGTCGTTACCTGTTGAATAACAACATAACATAGGTACAGTTCATTTATTAGCAAATTATTTTTTTGCTAGGTAAGTACTTACAAATATGGAATTAATTTTACCCTACATTACATAGTTTATGTTGTACGTTTACAATGGCATATTATGATAATAGCTGACAATATAAAGTATGTACATTTGTATATGTATGTGTTATTACACGTGATACTCTCTCACACGCATAAAAGGCTACATACGGTATGTGCATACATACATACACACACGCACAAGTCAGTGAGGAATGTGCACGCACACTGTCTGTCTACTGTAGACCTGCTCACCTCTCACTGCTCAGTGCTCAGCTCGGCACTGTGCTGGTATATAACGGGGCCGTTGAACTATGGACGAAGATACCCATACCATACCATACCATACCATACCATAATAACAACTAGTTGTGTTCTCTTCTACACAACCAGTAGTACGCAAACTTTTGCCAACGGTTACTCTTTTCCGTACCGTGTAAACACTCCTCACACACATCACCTATACATACATTTCACCTATTACTAAACTTGTTATCTCAAACATTTAACAATATGTTTAATATCCATTCATAACTCCACTTTACATGTAACTTAACTCTATATTTATACCTCTTAAATATCTTGATTATATTTTTTTTATATCAGTATACGTAATACACGTATGTTAACCCCTTGAAGGTATGTAAGTAGCTATACAGTGTAATTACACATTGAACATCTTTCCAGTCACAAGCAGGGCTACTCATGAAGTTGATTAAAGTAAAATTAAAATCAGTTTCAGAATTTAGCAATCTTTGAGGTTAAATTAATTGAATAATGACATTATTTTATATAATAATCAATGAAAATTTCATAAAAAACGTTGATATCAACAAATTTTCATGATTAAATGTAGAGAAATATTACGATTGGTTTATAATCGAGTAGCCCCACAGTAACGAAACCTCAAAAACATATATAAAAACATTATGATTCACTGTTATTTACAATCTTATTTAAAATTATTTCTAGATTATGAAATTTCATTTAAAGGGAAAAAATGTCGCATTTTCTTTGTTCATTGCTGTTATCAGTCTATATTAAAGTTCTACTTTATTTTACATACAATATTATGTTTTAAGTGATTCGTTTCATATTATATAATATTATGTAAAAAAGCATAGTAAAATCTTTTTTTTTTGTTTTACCACAAAAAATGTATTTCTTTTACGTACGAAAGAACAAATAGGTTAGTCGTCCCATATAAAATACTATTAATTCTTCGAATTTTTCGTGAGAAACTTTGTAGAAGTTCATTTTAAATAAAATAAAATAAATTAAAACAAATAACTTTGTTTACTTCTACTACTGTAAACACCTTTAATTTATGAAAGGGGTTATAACGTTTTCGAGCGTGTGCTCATCCTCAGTAACCACTTATTACTAACTTAAAACTAATGACAGACTACTTAACTATGTTGGCGGGCGGACGGAGGAAGAAGGGGGTGGTGGATGGGGGGGGGGGTGATAGTGGGTGTGGTTAATATTTTTATAAGGGGAGAATTTATTAGTGGGTGTTGTATATTTAAAATTTGGTTTTTGGGGGCTCTATTTATTTCGATTGATTCTAGAATATCTAATTTTTTCCCCTTATTACACCTATGTAAAATTTCTACGTCTCTGAAGTCGAATGTATGTCCTGTTAGTCTGGCGTGGTCCGCGATATCTGAGTTGATAGAAAAGTTTTTTATTGCCTTTATATGTTCAGAAATCCTGGTTTTTATTTTCCTTCCACTTTGTCCGATGTACTGGTTTTCACAATTGTGACAATTTAATTTATAGACCCCACTATTGTTCAGCACACTAATTTTTGTTTTATTGTTCAATATATATTTTTTGATACTATTATCCGTGTATAGTGCAGGTTTAATTTTCATATCTTTACATATGTTTAGTAACTTTGAAGTAAGTTTTCCTGTGTATAAAATTCTTCTCCAAGGTTTATCTTCTTGATGGTCAAATACTCGATAATACACAAATTTATTGATGGCCGACTCTTGTTCTTTTTTACGAATCTTTTTGACGATCAGTTTTTCATCAAAACCATTGTTTTTTGCGATTGTTTTGATCGTTTCTACTTCTGTGTTGTAATTTTTTGTTGTCAGGGGTAGCGATGTGAGTCTGTGGATCATCGAGTTAAACGCTGCCATTTTTTGGGATAATGGGTGGCAAGATTCTGCATGTATGATGTTGTCTGCATATGTTTCTTTTCTGTATATCTTAAATATGAATTTTCCATTTTCAATTGATATTGTTGTATCTAAGAAATTTAATGTGTTATTATCTCCTATTTCACAAGTAAATTCTATTTTGTGATGTTGGGCATTAAACAATTTTAACAAATTGGTTAATTGTCTTTTGGACCCTTTAAATGTAAAAAATACATCGTCGACATACCTCTGATAAAAATAAATGTTTTGTACCAATTGATTCGTTGATGATAGAATTTTGTTTTCAAGGTTATCCATAAATATGTCTGCGAGTAACGGGGATAATGGATTGCCCATGGGGAGTCCGTTAGTCTGTGTGTAGTATTCTTCTTTGAAGCAGAAATAATTTTGGTGAATGGATACATGTATCATAGTATATATATCGTTTTTAAGGATACTATCTTCACATTTTTCTTCTAAAATTTCTTTTAAGTATTGTAATGCTTCTTGAACTGGAACGTTTGTAAATAAACTTTTTACGTCGAACGATACAAGAGTGCTGTTTTCTGGAGGTATGTTATGTTGTAAATTGTTACAGAATTCTATTGAATTTTTAATTGCATACTTTGGTTTAAACTGAGTAACTTTTAAAAACAAATCGTTAACATATTTGGATACCAGGTATGACGGTGCATTTATGTAGGATACCACAGGTCTCATTGGATTATTTTCTTTATGAATCTTGGAAAGTCCATATAATTGTGGGGATTTTGGGTTCATTGTTATATATTTATATGATCTATGTTTGTCTATTGTTTTTGATTTCTTGAGTGTTTCTTTTATTTGTTTTTGGTATTTTTCGGTGGGGTCTTCGGTTATTTTCTCAAATGTTGTATTGTCGGTGATTATGTCGTAAATTTTATTGTTATAGTCGGATTTGTAAAGGATAACGATTGAATTTCCTTTGTCTGCTTTGGTACATACTAAATCTTTTTCTTTTATTATTTGTACGAACTCTTTCATTGTCTTCTGGTAATTATTGTTACTTAGATATTTTTGGTTTTTATTTAGTTTTTCAATGAATTTGGCGCATTTGTGTTTATTTAAATCATCTAATGCTATGTCTAGGTCGATAATCAGGTTTTGTAAACAGTGTTTATTATGCATCGGATCAATATTAAATTTGGCCCCCTTCTCCAGTAGTTTGATGTGTTTTTTTCCTGCATAATCAACTTACATCAGAATTACATCCAGTGGAATGGGACATAATTGAAGATAAAATATATGAACAGATAAGTTTACACGCAAGCTTAAAAAAGAAAACTTTGGATAAGAAACTGAAGAACCTAATCCAAGCATCAAAAACAAATAAAAACACAAAAAACAACAACAACAATGATTCAATAAAATTCCATCATCGTGTTGTCAACTGTACAAATGAAACCTTTGAAGAAAAACACATCAAACTACTGGAGAAGGGGGCCAAATTTAATATTGATCCGATGCATAATAAACACTGTTTACAAAACCTGATTATCGACCTAGACATAGCATTAGATGATTTAAATAAACACAAATGCGCCAAATTCATTGAAAAACTAAATAAAAACCAAAAATATCTAAGTAACAATAATTACCAGAAGACAATGAAAGAGTTCGTACAAATAATAAAAGAAAAAGATTTAGTATGTACCAAAGCAGACAAAGGAAATTCAATCGTTATCCTTTACAAATCCGACTATAACAATAAAATTTACGACATAATCACCGACAATACAACATTTGAGAAAATAACCGAAGACCCCACCGAAAAATACCAAAAACAAATAAAAGAAACACTCAAGAAATCAAAAACAATAGACAAACATAGATCATATAAATATATAACAATGAACCCAAAATCCCCACAATTATATGGACTTTCCAAGATTCATAAAGAAAATAATCCAATGAGACCTGTGGTATCCTACATAAATGCACCGTCATACCTGGTATCCAAATATGTTAACGATTTGTTTTTAAAAGTTACTCAGTTTAAACCAAAGTATGCAATTAAAAATTCAATAGAATTCTGTAACAATTTACAACATAACATACCTCCAGAAAACAGCACTCTTGTATCGTTCGACGTAAAAAGTTTATTTACAAACGTTCCAGTTCAAGAAGCATTACAATACTTAAAAGAAATTTTAGAAGAAAAATGTGAAGATAGTATCCTTAAAAACGATATATATACTATGATACATGTATCCATTCACCAAAATTATTTCTGCTTCAAAGAAGAATACTACACACAGACTAACGGACTCCCCATGGGCAATCCATTATCCCCGTTACTCGCAGACATATTTATGGATAACCTTGAAAACAAAATTCTATCATCAACGAATCAATTGGTACAAAACATTTATTTTTATCAGAGGTATGTCGACGATGTATTTTTTACATTTAAAGGGTCCAAAAGACAATTAACCAATTTGTTAAAATTGTTTAATGCCCAACATCACAAAATAGAATTTACTTGTGAAATAGGAGATAATAACACATTAAATTTCTTAGATACAACAATATCAATTGAAAATGGAAAATTCATATTTAAGATATACAGAAAAGAAACATATGCAGACAACATCATACATGCAGAATCTTGCCACCCATTATCCCAAAAAATGGCAGCGTTTAACTCGATGATCCACAGACTCACATCGCTACCCCTGACAACAAAAAATTACAACACAGAAGTAGAAACGATCAAAACAATCGCAAAAAACAATGGTTTTGATGAAAAACTGATCGTCAAAAAGATTCGTAAAAAAGAACAAGAGTCGGCCATCAATAAATTTGTGTATTATCGAGTATTTGACCATCAAGAAGATAAACCTTGGAGAAGAATTTTATACACAGGAAAACTTACTTCAAAGTTACTAAACATATGTAAAGATATGAAAATTAAACCTGCACTATACACGGATAATAGTATCAAAAAATATATATTGAACAATAAAACAAAAATTAGTGTGCTGAACAATAGTGGGGTCTATAAATTAAATTGTCACAATTGTGAAAACCAGTACATCGGACAAAGTGGAAGGAAAATAAAAACCAGGATTTCTGAACATATAAAGGCAATAAAAAACTTTTCTATCAACTCAGATATCGCGGACCACGCCAGACTAACAGGACATACATTCGACTTCAGAGACGTAGAAATTTTACATAGGTGTAATAAGGGGAAAAAATTAGATATTCTAGAATCAATCGAAATAAATAGAGCCCCCAAAAACCAAATTTTAAATATACAACACCCACTAATAAATTCTCCCCTTATAAAAATATTAACCACACCCACTATCACCCCCCCCCCATCCACCACCCCCTTCTTCCTCCGTCCGCCCGCCAACATAGTTAAGTAGTCTGTCATTAGTTTTAAGTTAGTAATAAGTGGTTACTGAGGATGAGCACACGCTCGAAAACGTTATAACCCCTTTCATAAATACTATTAATTATTTTTTCTATTAAATATTTAGCATTCAATTCAATACATTAAATTTCTGCCTTCTTTGCGTCATTCTACTTCGATCTATGATATTTATAAATTCATTATTGTAATTTATTTTATACAATAACTATTCCAGTTTTAACATTGTACTAGAAATAATGTTCAATGCTGATGTATTATATTATTAAATAGTGTTCTATGAAATCATTTTCGATATTCATGTATTTTACATAGTAGGTAATGTATGCAAAATATCAGTTATTACGTAGACAATATGAGTGTGTTCATAGTAATTTTGTTGAGCGCGACCTAAAATTTTGAAAACCTTGGCCTCCGTTCTAAATACAATTAATGTTCTCGGTTTTCAATAAATGCGGTCGTTCCGTTAAATTACTGCTGTTCTAGAAGGTTTCTTTTATATTGTGCCGATATTGAATGATATTTCAAAATATGTTGTGCACACTTATTTATATATGTACCGGATATTTTCTCACTGACGAAAATATGATCATAAAATCTCAACAGATGTATGAAAATAGCAGTGAAAGTTTTTCTCGTTCGTCTTTATGGCAGCCATTTTAGTAGATCGGTATAAATCATGTAGGTAGTTAGGAATATTATAATGAAATTTGAATTATTTACAATAAAATCTTCTTTGGTTTATTGTTATTTTTCGAATGATGATGATACAAAAGTAGAATGATTATGGTAATCATTGGCGAATCATTAAAAATGTGTAGGTATTTTTTTGTTTAACTAATTGTATGCTTAATTAATTTTTATTTAAATATTATTAAAAATTCTGTACTTATTACCTACCGTTTAGCTAAATTTTTCACTAAAATCTGTGCATTCCTATTATTGATTTTATAACAACTTTTTTTCCTCAAGCAATATTGCTTAATATTTTACACAATAAGTTGTACCCACTAAAAAAACTTTAAAAGGTTTAAAACATAATTTGAAATTTAATAAACCTTACCTTTGTAAATACCATTATAAACTATATCAATCGAATTTTAAAAATAAAATTTTTTCACAATTTCACAAGTCACAATTTTTTTTATAATATCTATAGTTAGTTTTTTTTTATAATATCAACACGTTTTAGTCTCGTCAATGTTTAGTTGCTTGTAATAATAAGTTGTAGTTTCTTCAATATCTATAGTTTATTGAAATTCTTACTCGTATTAGTTTCTTGAATATCTTCTTTTTATTTATTTATTTTATTTATTGATTTTATTTATTATAAACAATGCAATACAATACAATGTTGATTACATACTAGAGTTAGAAGTTACATATATGTGTGTGTGTGTGTGTGTGTGTGTGCGTGCGTGCGTGCGTGCGTGCGTGCGTGCGTGCGTGCGTGCGTGCGTGCGTGCGTGCGTGCGTGCGTGCGTGCGTGCGTGCGTGCGTGCGTGCGTGCGTGCGTGCGTGCGTGCGTGCGTGCGTGCGTGCGTGCGTGCGTGCGTGCGTGCGTGCGTGCGTGCGTGCGTGCGTGCGTGCGTGCGTGCGTGTGTGTGTGTGTGTGTGTGAGTGTGTGTGTGTGTATGTATTATTTAATGATAAGTGTTGTAAATGATAGAATACGATGAACACCTCACTAGGAAGTCCTGTGCCGAGGTGTTCATTACAACAGCTGTGTGACAGATAATACATTGTGTATATATATTTTTCGAATCAAATCATGCATTAAATTGTTATTGAGAAAAAAAATTGTGAAGCTTAATTATATTTGATTGGGTGTGATTATATTATTGATTTGTTCTGAACCGGTGCTGTTTATCCATGCTGTTATGTGTTTTTTGTATTTTTGTGACGATGTGTTATGTGGTAGCAGTTTTAATGAGGTTGGTAGGCTATTGTGTAGTTTGATGGCATATTACCCCCTATTCTGTAACTATTGGAACTAAAATAGGAACGTTCTAAAATTGCAGATTTTAGATTTACGGTCTTATTTCAGCGTTTTAAAATATCAAATTGGACTAAATGGAATAGGAACGTACCTATTTTGGCCGGAACGTTCTTATAAAAATACTGAATCAGACCTATTATGAATAATTATGAAAATGGTGAAATTTTCATAATTTTAATAATTATTCAAAATACGTCTAATTCAATAACTTTTTAAGAACGTTCCGGCCAATATAGGTACGTTCCTATTCCATTTAGTCCAATTTGATATTTAATAACGCTGAAATAAGACCGTAAATCTAAAATCTACAATTTAAGAACGTTCCTATTTTAGTGACAATAGGTACAGAATAGGGGGTAGTATTTAAAGTGTCTTTGTCCATGGGTAGTTTGCAACTTTGGGATATTTATTGTGTTGGTGATGGAAGATCTTGTTGTTCTTGGAGGTTGTGTATTGTGTATAGTGGGTATGTTATGTTTAAAATGGTACAGAAGTGCAGATCTTGCATATAGTTGACAAAGTGTCATAACTTCCAGAGTCTTGAAAATTTCTGTGGAGCAATAATTATTTGTAGTTTCGTGAATTTCTTCTACAGTTGATTTTAATGATACGTTTATGTAGTTTCTTTTATATCTACAGTTTATTCTAATAATTAGTCCTAGTTTCATTGTAATAATTTCATTATTTTTTCAGTATATTTTTAATGATGAGGGATAAGTTGATTTGTGCCTACACTATGTAGGTAGTTTTGTTGCTCAGCTTTCTTATCGCTCTTAATGCTGAATAATTCACTTTCATGTTTTATGTATCTATGCATACGGGCGTGTCGTGTGTTCTACTATCAAAACTAGCAATTTATTATTGGTTTTCACGTCTAGAGATAGACATACACAATGTTATCGCATAATTACGAATTTTTAAACAGAAACGAACCGGAAAATCGTTAACGAAGTTCCCGCTTCAGTAAAATGAATTATTCCGTAAATATTTATTTACTGCCGATTGATTGGAAATAAGGTTTTCTACATTCATCAAGAACTTTTATCTATCTACATACTTACTATGTTTCCTTTTAAACTGTCGATTAATTTTAAGACGTTTAAAATAATATATAAGTACTGAATTTATTGACACATTCCTTTATATTTTAGTTTGGTTTATAAATAATTAAGATCAGCTATCAAGAATTTTCATTAGTTATTATTCTTTTTTGTATGAACTATATTTGTTTTCAGCTATCTTTACCTAGATGTGCCTCTGCTTCTTCTCCCTTCTGGAAAGGTGTATAATACCTTTTTTGGAGTACGGTCATCAGAATCATTACTCTCATCATCTGGATGACGTGCTGTGCGATATCAGAGAAACGAACCTGACAAATTGGAGAAAGCTGGTGGTCGATAGAGATGGATAGACACTATTTCTGAAGGAGGCCAGGGTCCGTAGAGGACCGTAGAGCCAGTGATGATATTTATTTTTAATCGAATTCAAATTAGTCAAACTTATTTCACTGTTTTTTTTTCATTAAGATTTGGCCTTAGATTAAAAACGACAATTTTCATCGTTAATATGAGATGCTGTGACGTTTGACCTTTTGTTGCCATAAAAATAATTACTATTGTATAATATTATATACATCATAGCAGTCGTTTTAGGTATGTGTGGTATTTTTCTGTTTCTCAGAATGGCCTGTTGATTTATTCATTCGATTCTGTGTTATCGGGATCCGCATAATTTTCCATGACTAGGTATAGAGTATTTCAATAATGTATTCAGATGTTTCGTCACCGCTTCAACGTACATATCATAATAATAATGATTGATACTTTGACGTAACTGATATTGTTGGTTTTCCCAATTCGCGTGTCCCTCGAAATTTTGCTTCTTGTATCACTGTGAAGACGAGTTGTTAACATGAATCTCTGTTGTTACAAATTTATAAGGAATTGATTATGATGTTAAAAATAATGTAGGTACAATTAGTTTTTGTTTTGTTCATTGTATGAAGCAGTCATACAAATTCCTTTTCTTGGCCGCACTCATCGTTCCTAAAAGTCGTGTCAACCTTGCTTGAAGTCATTGTTGGTTTACTCCGTGACAAAAAATCCTCCAGACGCTTCTGTCATCTGCCTTCTTTTAAGGTTGAGTTACTTTTATTATCTGGTGACTCCGCCGAGATAGGGCTGTATAAAAAAATAAGACAACTATGAAAACAACTACTTCTTAGATGCTGTTTGTAATTTTCCAATTATAATCTGACTGAAATGCAATATTTGAAGAGATTCTCATATTATGCAACACAATCTAACGTAAAACCGCAATGGATGTATACAAGAATGCATTGCGTAATTAGAAAGTTGTGATCCATTTTACTATGGTAAAATATTGTGGATAAACAGTATATTTACATATACCTACATTTATAATTATTTTAAAATTATAACTAAGAGTATTATTAATATTTAATATCTGACACAAGAAAAAATAATACCTACTCCAACTTAGGTTAGTGAAATTAAAGTCCCTGTTTATATCATGTCTAATATTTATTTTTACTGACAATAAAATCTTAATCGAGACGAAGGTGGGATATTATAGAAGAACCAGGAACTCAGGCACCTACAAGGCTTACGACCTGTCATCGGCTGGTTTACGTGATCACTTTATGCGCTTGCGCAACGTTCACCAATTATGCCTTTATTGAGTTCCCTTCGTAACAGGTCGTAAGCCCTGTAGGTGCCTGAGTTCCTGGTTCTTCTATAATATCCCAATTTCGTCTCTATTGATATGTTATTGTCAATAAATATATCATTTAACTTCCGACAGGGAAAAAAATCTATTAAATGAATTGTAAGAAGCGTGACCAGCAGACGAAAATGTATGAGACAATGCATGAATATTGACAAAGCGATGAATGTGTGTCAAGATAGAAAAATGTGGTGTGCGATTCCCTCTGCCTACCTCTTGAAGGACATAGCGTGATGGTATGTATGTATGTATTTTATTTGTAAATGATACTATGTACATGATAATATTTTTATTGTATATTCTTCTTCTTCTTCGTCAGCTAGGACTATGTCCTGTAGTTCTCGGCACCTGCTCCTGGGAGGAGGACGTCCAGCTGTCCCTCCATCGTTTGGGCGGTCTTCCTGGAGGTCTGATACCTGTAGGATGTTTATCAGCTGATATCCTCACTACTCGGTCTGAGCTTGCTCTCCCCACGTGATCTCTCCAGAAACATCTTCTTGTTCTACCCCATCGCACCACGTCCTCAACATCACAAATTTTCCTTATTTCGGAGATCCTCATTTGATCTCGGAGGGTTACTCCTGCGATGGGCCGTATTTATTGTATCAATTAACTTAAATATTTTTTGTCATTATTTATAATGTTAACCTAAAAGTTAACGTAATCTGATTACGAGAATGCAATATACATTCGTCGATACGTAGAATCACTAACAATTTTTTTTTCATTCCTACGATTTTCTAATATGTTTCCATTACTAGCATATTCAAAAGACATTTTCTTAGCGAAGAAGAGAGAGAAAACTCTACGCACTAAGCTCGTACTTTGTATAATTTTACTTACCACACTTGTCTTTCGATTATATAGTATTACGAACCAGAAATCACTAGTTGCAGAAGTTTCGAGAGCTTTCTCGAAGAGTTCATTTGTTATATTGTGTTCATAGGAATTTCAATTATGTAATCTAGGTATTGTTTTTATTATTATTACGTTTTTGAATGACTTGTATGTGTGATTCATAATGCGTGTAAAGATTTTTTGTAATGCTGCCGAGGATGTGGTGGCAAGGAATCCGAGCCAGGAATGCTCTTCCATCACCATGTGCTGAGGCCATATCTGAGGGTGTCTATCAGTGCACGTGCGAGCTTTTAATGCTATGCCAGACTATCACTATACCACCCATTCATTTTTGTACGAAATCAAAACGTGTAACGTAGGTATGTATATTTGAACACGACTCGCAATAAAAAAAGCATTAGTTTCCACGATGCGTGCTCTGCATGTGAAATGTCTTTTTATATTTTTAAGTAGCTACTTATCAACTCGTTGCCTTCTGTGGTTTGGATGTTAAGTCATTTTTGTTCTGAATCTCATCAATCAATTCAATTCTCATCGGGTCACTCTTGTCTTTCACAATTATTATTTATTATTAGCAGGATTTGTGTATATATGATATTTAATATATATTATTGAATTACATTTAAAGTAAAAATATGAAATACTACTTCCTGCAGTTTTTTTTTCATTTATCTGACATCTGTGTTGGAATTATAGGAAGGATCAGGATATCAATATTTATGAATTAAATGTGAAATTGATTAAATTTAAAAATCATTGTTATCGTCAAATTAATAAATTTAACACGTCGGCTATGTCGATTAAAATACTTCGCCGAAAGAAAAGTCTATGTATAACTTGTATAAGGCTACTTAACTATTTTTAATTATCATCATTTCGGCACATTATTTAACTAAATTGAATTTTTGTATGATGATTATCATTTTACAAAATTACTCAAGTTGTCCATTTATTATCGTCATTTTTACTTCAAATTATTTTGAAAATGTTTTATTTATAAAATAATTTTCAATAAATAACATTGAGCAGATCGATTGTCAGTTAAGTTGTCTGGTTTTTGACTCTGACAATAATATTGTGTTGTTTGATTACTTCTAAAGTTGAAGGTCTCTCTATCCAGTTATAACTGTCTAGACAATATTACGTAACTCATAAACATTTAGCTAAATTGTAAATACATTTGTAGTGTCGGTAAAGAGTTAATCTCCTTCCTTATATTTATTAATTCATGATTTGAATAGTTTTTTTTCTTGCATTATTGATAGTTATTCTTGATTTATGCAAATTAGTGTCACTGAGAGTAAATCTTGTTGAAATTTTGGAACAAAAACATTTGTCTGTCGAAACAAAAAAGGCCGTAATTATTGTCATTTTGATATTTACACACTGAATACGCTTAAACACTTCGTGCTACGAAATCATTACCAATTATTTATAAAAAATATGCACAAACAGGTGTATAATTTGCAGGTTTTTCGCTATATTATCTAAGCAACGCGAAGCCTAAGTAAATTTAATAGAATAATAAGGTAACAAGTTAATATAAAAAATGAAGACAGTTTTCTTCACATATCAAAGTTGTAATCGATTTTTCACTAGCAGTTTAATCAGGTTTAGAAATGTATATTATTATGATTGTTAACTGTTTTTGAAATTCGATTTAAAGCACTGAAACGTTTTTTTACAAATACATAACATTGAAACAGATTTATTCAGTGGAGTGAATATAAATACAAAGTATGGTACGTTAAGATCAAAGAGACAGACCTCTTTCCAAATGAAAATATGTATTTAATTTCGGTATCTACAAAATTGAAAGTGAGTGAAGATTTGAAAGGTATTTTATTTAGAACAGGAAGCAGCCATTCCTACTCATTTGCCATTCCACTACCGGTCATATTAGATGTTTAAACTTTTATTTGTATTTGTAGTCACGTTCTGTCTTTTTATTATTCATGTGAAGATTCTATCAACTCACTCATATCACTTCATTGCATGTTTGGTAAAAATGCCAAAATAAGTTTATACAAATAACTTTCATTTGTTTTTAAATGTCTGTATCCTGCTCTTGACAGGTATAGGTTAAAGTTAGAATAAACTACGATGTATATGTTTAAATGTGTATAGATTAGAGTTTACATAATGCTGATATTTCTAATCTGGCAGTATTTTTCTCTTAAACTTGCAAGAAATTTGATCGGTTTAGTTTTTTTTTTTTTGAGATAATAGATGATTTACTTTGATTAATCAATATTTTGATAGTGGATGTTGCATGCACAAAATCACTCAAGATCCCATATGAATCAAATGATAGTGTAGAGTAAGTAACAGTTAGATGATTATTATTATCATTCAGATGATGATGATGATGATGATGATGATGAAAGGGACTTATAACAAACAAGGAACCATTATTATTTCTAGTTTGTTTGATTGTTTGACTATTTTTTTATCGTCTATCGTTTGGTTCTGTAATGTTGTTGATATTCACTACTGATTTTTGTCCATAATAATTTATGATCCAGTAGTTTGGGGAAGAGATAGAGGGAGACAGGAACCAAAGATAGATGGCTTTTTCAGTCTTGCGTACAACGCAATTAGATAAATCTTCGAAAACTTTGCTAAAACGTATCTTGAGATTGTGGTGTGCATCAAATGTGCAGAACATACCCGTACCACCAATAATAAATAGGCAGCAGAGGGCAGTGCCGCATGACCTAGATGTTGCCGCAGTCGACTCTCGCTAGAACAATGAACCGGATATTATTTGGACTGAGAGATGATGTTCGCTGTACTTTCGCTAAGAGATATTGCGGAACACCGATTTCAATGAGATCGTTCCGAATACTTTGCCATCACCAATTAGTACCACTCTTCGACTGAAGAGACAACACCCGCTCTTTTTGCTTTCGATTTAATTCTATCTATCTGACCTATTGTTTCTCTACAGGCAATCGATTGGTATGTACCAACGAGATTTGAACGCTTCAGTATTCTTAGATTTTGTTTTTGTACACAGTTTATAAATTTCACTCCAACCCCAAAGTCAAAATATATCAGATATATTATCTGTAGTATGGACTCTTGTTGATCATTCTTGTTTAAGGGGGCATATGTTTATACACCTTGATTTGAAATAATTTTTGTCAAGTATTTTCAGCATTTCTCTCGTGAATATTCGTCACCCAATTTTAAAATTCAGCATAAATTCCCCTAAAAAAATTAAATAATTATTTTTAACAGCATTGTTTTAAAATAACTCCATAAATATATGTCGTAGATAAATAAATCTTTTATGTGCTTTAAGAGTATAAAATCAAAATGAATGACCGATAAAGTTTTTTCATTCCAAGTCAGGTTTGTTTTTACAATGCAATAAATCAACATATGTTGGGTTCCGATCATTTAAATCACGTATTAACACCCTTTTTAAATGCTCGCGATAGTTACATGTACTAACTTACACGTAACATATAGTGAATCATGTTTTCAGTCATTAGATTTAACATTATATGCCCTCTTTATGTGTTATAGAGAATCAAGGATTTTCTCATTTTTCAAATACCTACTTTTAATTTATATTGAATTTAGCTTAACCGTATTTTCCTTCTTGTACTCTGTGGTAGAACCCAATCGTGAAACAATTGAATTTCTTTATTCAGCCGTCTCTATCTACTGCCGGACATAGGCCTCCCTCATATCCCTCTGTCTTAGGCTTTCTGCATCCAGTCTCCAGCAATTAATAAATGAATATCTTAAATTAATTACGTACCTTTTCTTAGAACTTTGGAAAGCTTTCGTTTGTTAAAATGATAATGCTGCATTTGTACACATGTGCATAAATTATATAAATAAATAAATAATTATTTAGTCAATTCATAATGTGGTTTATCGAAATCACCTATAAAACTATCTATCTTTTTGTGTTCTTTATATTCAGGTGTTGTGTTAGTAATAATTCAAACGTGATTAAGTATCTTGTATATTACCGTGAAATAAATTATTACCGTCAGTTGTTGAATAAATTTTATAGTTATTTTGTCCTTTTGCATAAATTCCTATATTTTTTAAATCCTGTTTCTAAAGAAACTGCTTCGACAACACACAAATGTGTTTTCCTCGTCACGTTTAGATTTATCAGAAGTTTGAAGTTGTTTTTCTTTTGGAACTGCATATTATAATTTTGAAGAATGTGATTTTTATATCAGATTGTCTAAGTATTGCAAGTAATCGTTACATTGTTTCTTCAACGACGGTAATAACAAAATATGTTATTATTTTTATTTGATGTTTTGTTTTATTATAAGCAGATTGCAATTTATTTGCCGGCAATGTTTTCTGCGTGTTCTCAAACAAAGCCTTTCCTTTTCCCAGAATACATACAGTAGAGTACCTATTTGTTGTTGGTTCAACGGATAATACAAATGTAATAACGTTACACTCCAAGTGGTTTTAAAAGGAAACACATCGTAAGTGCAATAATAATATTAATAAAATATCGTTAGTTGCTGTTTTACTGTTTCGAATGGAAATTTTATCAGAGATTTTTTTCTCATACATTGTATCATACTTTTTGGATTACCACTGTAAATATCGATTAATAAACAGTCGAAAGCCGGCGTCGTGGCCCAAGTTTGGCTTCTGTGTCAGCGACCTGGGTTCGACTCCCGGCAATGGACAAATTTATTTAAAACTATTTCTTACTTAAATCCTGATTTTCTGGATCGGAAGCACTGGTTGATTATAAGAAATTTCCATTTGACAATAAATTCGCATATTTGCCCAAGGTGCAAGGTATTACTATATCAAGCAGTAATTAAAATAAATGTTTGCAAAACCCATGAAATATTTATATAAGTTTAAAGCAATGTGATATATTTTTGAAATATTTCTCTCTCGTTCTACCGCATTCAAAATCTCTCAAATCGCACTATTTTTGACAATATTTGTAAGTTTGCCTATTTTATATTGTGATGATCCATTCATCTTTTTTTGATTATTTAAGTCTTACTCAGCATGACACGACGCGTAAAGCAGTTGACAAAATAATTAATTGACAAATAACAAATTGTGCATAGTTGTCGTAAAACATCTTGAACCCGTCACGTGGGTGCGCAGATCACAAATTTATGACTTTTTGCTTGGTCGGTATATGTGCAAATCGCCCCCCTCCACGAATAAGTTTGGTGGAATCTATACCTTATTAGGTACATATTGCGGTATGGATGTTTTTGTGTTTCTGTAATGTCGAGAGAGCAAATACCGTGGAGGTTCCATGTTCCATCCAATCTCCAGGTCGGTGCTCGCTTGTAACGTCACGCACTGCTCCCCCGCACCTCCCCACCCCTTCCCTCCCGCCTGTGTCTGTGGTGCGGCGCGGCGCGGCCGGTTCCACTGCACGGAGCGAGGGGCGGGAGGACTGGTGGGGCCGCGGTGGAGGGCCGCCGGGAATGCCGTTCACCGTGGAATGCTCTGGCTTTTCTATCCGTGACTTGGACTGTATGAGTGTGTGTGAGTGTGCATCAGTGTTCAGTGTCCCTCTCATACACTGAGACTCCGTACGTGCTCAGTGGAGCTCTCGGTATATTAACACCCAACAAATAAAATATACATACACCGTTTTGTCTCGTTGTCAAATTTAGTTTTTTTTTTTAATTATTTTCATACAAATAAGTACAAAGTTTTAAAATATATATTTTTTTGTATAGTGTTTTTATTGGCATCGGTTGTGTATTGGCAGAATTCCAGTTGATTATCGGATGTATTGGTTGGTGGCTCCTTCATTTCATGTTAGTGCAGTTATAACAACAGCATATTATATCACCGCGGTGCATCAATAAGTGTCGGGCGCCTTACCTACATGCAGTATTCGGTACATACTTAGAAGATCATATCTTACGTTCATTACTTTAATTTAATCTAAGATTACATATTGTAATTAATGTCAAAGTGATATAATAATAATTGTGTATTTTGTTGTTATTGTTGACAGATAAGTGGTGTGGTGGTGTGGTGTTTATAGAAGAAAAAGAGAGATATATAGTGGTGGTGTGGTGGTGATATGGAGGGTCGCTAGTGATGGTGCGAGTGGACGTGGTGGCGGGGCAGCCGCCCGTTCAGGGGCCAGCCCCAGCCCCCGCCCCCGCCCCCTCCCAGGGCCCCCCACACGACATGTACTGCTCCCCCTACGGAGAGTTTTACCCCCAGGACCACTACTATGTGCCGCCGCCTGAGATGTGTCCACAGCCGCCACACATGTGCACCATGCACGGAGATTACGGTAGATAATATATTTTTTTTTAATTTAATTTATTATTTTTTATCTCAGGAAGATTAAATAATTACATTATTCGATGATAAACAAAGCCTCACTTATGTATTATATACCTGTTCTACACCTGTTATTTTTACCATTTTAATTACTACGTATTAATCTACGAGAATTAACGAGTATTAATCTATTAATAAGCTACAAGAAGCAATAAAAAATCACATTATTTCTTGAAACTATGCAATCGGTTTCGGAACTAACCGTTCCCTCATCAAGCTAATTTTCAACTGTTTATAATTGATAGTACAATCACATGTACCTAGACTCAACTCCCCATAAAAGAAAAAAAACAATATATGGATTAACCTATACAGACGAATCAAACAACTACTACTTTACAAATTCGCATTTACCTATTGATTTCTATAATACTTTTCTCGAAAATTCTGCAAGTAAATACACATAAATATGTGGTACTAGACGTCTGCAACATGATGTGTTTGCTTACATATGACTTTGTCCATATGGGTCGCCATCTTCAAATACTACCCCAGTTCCCAAATTGGCTATTGTGCAATCTCTTTCTGTCGTTTATGAAAGTATGGAAGATTATTTTGTCGTTTATAATAATACTTTTAGAGCAGAATAATATTTCTTTTAAGTCTACATTTCAAAGATTTCTTTAAAATATGTCAAGTTTTTCCAACTGAAGATTTGTCCAAGAGAAATTATTTCTCTTAAAAGATTAACAAAGTTTCAAGCTAGGATCCACGAGAATTTGTATGGCCAGGTCAACATTTTTTGTGATTTTTCCAATATTGATGTTATAAAACACCAACTTAGAGGCTTCGTAGCATATGTTATATTATATGGATAAACTCGGAATTTGGAGTAGAACATTTATATTAGAACATGTCTGTTAATGCGTCCGTGCGTGATGCACAGAGCCCAAAATTTCAGCATCGTTTCATACACTTTCTATGGCATAATACATAATACCTACGGGGACTCTAGTTTGATACTTAAGCTTCATACATACCATCAAGCCGTTTATCTTTTTGGGGTAGGAAAAAAGGTCTGACTCCCACACTATCCTATCCTATCCTGACATAATTGTTATGTATGCGAAAACAAAATACCTACAACTAGTACCTATCAATAAAAACATGTAGCCACCTAATCGATTCCGTCCAGAGTTCACCTAGAATTTAGTAAAAATATGTATTACTTTAATTTTGCTTTAGTCTCATTTTCTGTTGTTGTACCTAATATTATTTTATCCGCAATGTTTTACAAATTAACTTACTCTAGTTTTGATTCCCGGTGAAGAGACAATAATTTTCCATATGTTTTCAATTTCAATTTGTGAGACGAATACCATTTTAATTTTTCAGTTGTGGCTGGCAACTTGTTATTGGGTGGTAGTTAAATCAGTATTTAACCTAGTTAATTCCCAACAATTAACTATCCATAATATTTATAATTTCTACTTATAACGTGATCTCATTGAAGTACTAATTATTTTTGTTTTAATGTATGTGTATTTATGTGAGTCGTTTAAAGAGTTTAATGTTTTTTGTTTCCTGTAATAAAATTGTTTTATATAGTCAAATCAGTATCTTTTAGACCTATTTATATAAATTGTTATAATGTATACATATATTATGTACTTATTGCATTCAAACACAAGTTCTCTTTTATTTACATATTTTATGTTTGCATATTTCACCCAAATTCTCAATATTTACACCTACATATATTTTTTCAGTGTAATAGTTCATATAAAAAACTATGATTTCCGAAATTACGGTATTAAAGTTTTGTTTCCAATATTTTTTTTAATTGCATATACGCAAACATTGTATTTTTCCCTGTCGTGAGTCAAAGGTGTAGTTCAGGGGTGACATCTGTGCGAGAACACCGTCACCTCCTTATAAGGACTGTTGCTTTTATTGTTTTCAAATAAACCAATCTCTCAATAGATGGCGTTACAAAAAAGGGTTTCTTCGTCACTTCATAGATGGCAATAGTAATAATGTCTTATTTTCGGGTGATTACTCATTATTCAAGTATATAGAACTTTCAAAGTTTGCATTGATAAGGGAACTCAATAAGAAGGCATAATTGGCGAATGTTGCGCAAGCGCTTAAAGTGATCACGTAAATAAGCCGATGACAGGTCGTAAGCCATGTAGGTGCCTTGAGTTCCTGTTTCTTCTATAATATTCCAACTTCGTCTCTATTGAGATGTTGAAAAATTTGTTAAATTTATTTTGTTATCATTATGTTTAGGCAGGTCTATGTTGTGAAATGCTTTTTTTAACATGTGTAGTATTTCGTGTCAAAAAAGTCTTCACATTTTAAAACTTTTCATCATTATAATCACATGATTCATGATTCTACTACTCATGTTTCTAGTGTGATGCTTTGTTTGATGATGCTGATTAGGTAGGTACTTAGGTAGGTAAAATAACCAGCCGAGAAGTACCACCTAATCATCAAAGGTCATTGTTTGACCCAACACTTCTTTACATCTCATCTCATATACATATTGTCGTGATAGTATCCACCAGTAGAAAACATGATATTATGTTGTACGAACTGCTATCACCGTTTCATTTTTTTAAACAGGATTGTAAAATAACTGGGTCTATATACTATACATACACCTAAATTGAACATAAAGGTTGGAGTTGGTTAATTCATTTTACTGCCAAAGCAGTTGTTTGTTAAGGGGGCATATAAACCTAAACACCCTAATTTTAAATCAAATTTCTCAAATATATGTAAAATTGTGTTTAAAAAAAAATATACCATAACTATTTTCAACATTTCTTTAGTGAATGTTCATCACATAATTTCAAAATTCAGCATAAATTCCCCTAAAATAATTTCTTAAAATATCCTTTTTTACAACATTTTTTTTAAATTTCTTCATAACCATGTGTCGTAGAGAAATAAATCTTTAATATGCTTAAAGATTGCATAAAATTCAAGTGAATGACCGATATTTTTTTTCATTTCAAGTCAGGTTTCTTTTTAAAATGCAGAAAATCAACAAATTTGGAGTTACCGATATTTTGAACCACATATAAACCAGTTTTAACGCACGCGACAGTAACCCTTACTAACGCATAACTTCATAATGCATTAGGCGATTTTGATATATCATGTTTTCAGTCATTTTGTTTTGCGTTATATGTCCTCTTAATCACGAGTTCACCGGTCAAATTAAATCTATATTTTAGGTTTACATAAATAATGAAAAACGAATATGTATAGTCGACCCGCGGTGATACGACAAACGTTTTGCAAGGGGTGTCAGATGATGGAATTTGTCGAATCATAGAGTACTGCCACAGACCCCCTGTAGTCCGGAACTTTTTGAAAAAGAATACCTTGTAATTCGGCAAATTACATTTAAAAATGGTAAAATTCTATATATTTCTACTGCAAAACATACGATGTGGAATTTAGTAAATTAAACATCATAATATACAGTATAGTATAAGTATATCGGATAACAGGGGACGTAGCATAAGACAAGCACCATATATCCGGGGGTCCACTCTATATATATATATATATATATATATATATATATATATATATATATATATATATATATATATATATATATATATATATATATATATATATATATATATATATATATATATATATATATATATATATATATATATATATATATATATATATATATATATATATATCTGTATCAGATTCATCTTTATAGGTTGAAAAAAAATTGATTATGGTGTTATGGTACCGCAATCTTCTATGTTGGTTTAAGATACGCCAGCGGCGTAATATACACATTTTGTCATTATTGTAAAACATTATCTCTAATCCAAACCTGCCACAGAACCTTAAAAACAAATTAACTTATTTGTCCAATCATGGACTTCCACTGCTGAACGTATGACACTGTCCACCCCTGTTCATAACACAGATCTTTTCTGCTCGTTGTTCTAAGTACAATTAGCAAGACTATGGAATTGTCCATATGTTGCGTCGCCTAACTCACATTTTCCAAGAAAAAAATAAAGAAGGAATATTTATTCCTGAACACCCGATCCCGTTTTCCTCTCCTTTTTCTTTCCCAATCATTTTTTTGCTATGATTATTTTTTTTAATATTTCTCTTAGTGTAAAAAGTAATGTAGGTATATTTTCTTTGTTTTTATTTTCGCTCTCATTATTTTGTTGATGTACATGTATAATTTTTTCATACTTTGTAATCCGGTTGGTTGGAAGAATTTGCCTAGTAGTGGCAATAAGCCCGCCAGTTGCATTATATTTGTTTATATTATGTACAAAAAGGTAAAATAAATAAAATATATATAGTTCTGATTTTTTAAGCACTTCATTTGAAGTACATTCGGCTAGGCTATGGAATAGCCTAAGTCCTGATATTACGTCGTCTATCTCATTAAACATCTTCAAGAAAAGGCTAAAGCAAAAATATTTATCTGACAACACCTGATTACATCTTCCTCTCCTCTTCCTTTCCTTATCCTTTAGTTTTCCTATCATTGCTATGAATTGTTCTTTTATGCTATCTTATTTGTTTTTTTTTACTTTTATTCTGCTGTATTTATTTATTTTGTAATGTGATTATGTAACTGATTGCCATAGTACACATTGTTTTGTATACTTAACATTAACTCTGGTTGGTTGGAAGAAATTGCCATTAGGCAATAAGCCCGCCAGTGTAGAAATTGTATGTACAAGAAGATTCAAATAAATAAATAAATATAGATATACCTTTAGTAAATTTTGTAAATCAATGGAGAAATCCTAGATACGAAATAAATCTTTTTAAGACAATTATTGTATGATATGAATACTCTCGACGTGATACTAATGGGTGATTCTCATATAAGAGGCAAATCGTTGTATGGAGAGGCGGCACAAGACTTTTTGTTGATATTTTATTTTTTCTTAGTATATTTCTATCTAGGCACCTATTTTGTATATATCTGTAACACGGCCAGTCATTAAGTCTTTTTTCTCATTTTAAAATCGACCAGGGAAGATATGTACCTACTGCATCCAGGGGAGAGACATAACTAACATATAGGGTAGGGGAAATTATCAACTGAGGAAGGACAAGATCTGCAATGTTGGTTACAATATCAACTGGACTGGACTGGACAGTCATGAGTGTTGATTTACATATTATAAGAGAAACACTGATATCTTGTATAAAGTTTTTTTTTATTATTATAAATCAGACATTACAAATTTTAGTCTCATATTAATCACTATAATTATGATTCGTCCTGTATCATCACAAATTTTACATAAGTTCACTTGAACTTCGTCTTCTTCAACACCAGTGCACATTGCAACGTAACGATATTCTGTTTCATTGTGTAAAATTCTAACCAACACAAAATCGCCATTTCTCAGAAATCTTTTCCCAGATGTTGAGGCTAAAGGTTGTTGTTCATCTTCATGTAATGCACCAGAAGCCTGCGGTATATATTGGGACTCTACAATTCGGCTAGCCATTATTGACACCAGTGTTTCATCGTCAGAATCAGATATTGACCCAAATACATCCTCAACATCAAGTAGAGGTTTTGGATTAATGGCTGGGTAATCCACACTTCCTAATATAAAATGACTGCAATCTTCCACATCGCAGAAGCAGCTTAAAGCCTTCATCACTAGGTGATTAGGACGAAACACACTTCCAGATACTTGGTGGACCTGCAGAGTGCCTGTAAAGAGGATTTTTAGATTTGCAGCTGATCCAAGTTATGCTTCTTTGATTAAGATTTCTGCATCATCAATGGCCAAAACATTGATGTTTGGGCAACTTTTCTGAAGAGCACTGGTCAAGTCTTCCAACGATGGAATATCAGTGCGACTAGCAACTAATCTGTCTGCAGTCCTTTTGCATGTTGCACCCACTCCATCGGTAGCTCCCTTACTGTGGCCAGCTTCGTGGTAATTCCACGTAAAGTTTTAAAGTTTTGTAATATTGTGTGTACATTATATATGTACATACAATATTTCTATTGTATCGTAATACTTGCATTATGAAAATAAATAATAAATTAATTTAAGTAAGCCATAACTTAAGCCATATTGTATTCTAAACACATGTATTTGTCTTTACCCTGGACGCTTGTCTCTACCCTGGCGTCTTAAAATGCAGGGGAAAGATGGCAGGGGAGGGATTTTTTCATTGAAAAATCAAGATAAGTTTATAACTATAAATCGTACAAAAATAACAAAGAAACACGTTAAAATAAACACATATTCCAGTAAATATTTGTAATAAGCTACGTATTTACATAAATAATTACAAAATTGAACTAACCAGAGTAGAGACAGGACTCACCGTAACAAAACCGCGCGACACAGAGTCAAAACCGAACTGAACGTCTATAAGATCGCCCGGATGGCTCGCACAACACTAGTCACTAACTTTATACGAATTCCGTGACATTGAAAGGTTCGAATTCGTAACAACCAAATAATAATTTAATATTTTGAAGGATTATAAAAACCCAGGGGAAGGGATGCAAAATCTGAGGGACAAAATATGTTATGATTTTTTTAAATGAAAAATACAATGTTTGATAATTTTAATGATTTGAATATGTTAATTAATTATTCTAGTTCATTTAATTAAAGGCAATATACTTTTTTAATATATTTAGATGTGTTAAAAGTTGTCGACCAATTGAAAATCCGGTTAAGGGACAGGCCAGGGTAGGGATATTTTGCGTGTTTAAGATGCAATTATAACTAAACTAAGTAAACTACAGTAATGATAATGAGTGACCCAAAAACTACCCGTTTTGTTTTACTAGAATAATACGCTATTTGTAACATATATTAAAAAAATGTGTGTTTTTTTAATCGAGACACCGAAATGACCACTTATATGAGAATCACCCTAATAGAGAATTTGATGTAAAAATATGCTTCACCTTCACTTTAATGCATAAGAGATTAAAAACCTCAAGTAATGTGCTCTAACTTACTAATTTACAGACATCGACTTATTTATGTACCGTATATGTATTTACCTACAATATACATAATGTTCATATACCTATATTCAAAGTGAATATCTTTTAGATTTATGTATATATAAATATATACACACGTGTTTTAATGGTGAAATAGGTTGTATTACAAATTACAATATGTAAGAATGCAAACAGTTATCTTTTTTAGGTTTTGTTTACAACACCTCGTTCTCTTTCTCTAAAGCAGCCCATTCACGATCGTGCCATTCGGCGTCGTTCCATATGGACCGGCTCCGTTTGGAGCATTGTAAAATTTTCATCACACTCACGGGCGCGCCATCGAACCATCAACATTAGTATACGCAAGCGGTCAGCGCGTTCGCATTAATAAGTTCTATTTTTTTTAATTTTCAAGTAAAAATGAGTTATAATTCTGATGATGAGTTTTATAAAACTGCTATTTAGCGGTTTGTTTATATATACATAGAAAAAAACAAAGAGAAAATGTTGTATTTTCGCATTCACGAGAGTGTCAAACAGCTCGGCGCAATGAGATGACACAATGTACCGCTGGTTTTCACACTCACGAGCATGCCGTGCCGACAGGATGCGCCGCGCCGTTTTCGCGGTACTACAAAGTTTGGATCGTTTGGAATTCCGTTTTGGTGTGTCAGGCCAAATGGACTGCGCGGGATTTGACATTCACGAGCGCATTTTGGAGTGATGGCAAGCCATTTGGAATGATGGCACGATCGTGAATGGGGGCCTTAAGTGTATCCTATCTGAGTAAACCAACCAACCAATCGACTAACCTGCTCTAGTGAACAATGGACACTGTTTACATCCTTCATTTCATTATTGACACAACTCATTTTATTTGTTTGGTTCTTTTCATAAATATGTAAATATAAAGCTGTTGCTTTGCCTATCACTAGGGTTGCCATTACTTCCATCATCCCATACGGGACATTTTCTCACTTTCGACGTCCAAAACACATCAAAACGTCAAACGTCAATGTAGAAAGTACTAAAATGTATCAAATGTTCAACATCGTAGTGTAAGGATGTTATGGACATAATTTATATAAGTATAATTTTTTTCTTTTTTTTTTCTCTTTCTTAAAAAATCCTAATTGTTTTATAAATTTTGTGCTGTCTTGACTTGATCTGAGATTCGACTGAATAAAGATATGACTGACGGATTACATCTATGCTCTGTCAGTTCAGTATTCCCAAGAGATACTATTTCAGAATTGTGCAATTAACAAATAAAAATGACAAGATACCTACATACACAATATGTATATGCATATCATGATGACTCCAATTCACTTTTTTTTTAATCTGTGTACAATAGTTAAGTTTATATTGTTTAGATACTTTTTAAAAATGCAAATGGGTACAACTTATACGTCTCCTGTGAAATATTATAGTAATATGAACACAGCTATCCCTAGAACAGGTAAACCTAGTTGGGCAGCAGTTATCTATTTTTAATGTAACATTTATATAAATGGTGTGATAAAAAAACGATGCAGCGTTTCAACTACACCTGTTGCATGCATATAATTATGCATATAATATCTTTGGTTTCAATCTTGGAGATTGGTTGGCAGCAAAGCGATCCTCTATACAATTACGTATACATAGTGAAAGACAAACCACGCATTTTTCAACAGCTACCCTTTGTGGGCTAACTGGGTATCTCAGCCATATAGGACATCAAAAGTTTCTGTAAAAATATCTGTATTATCTAAATAAAAGTTTTAATTCGATGTAGTCGTAGAAAGTTTCAAATGTTTTTTTTTTCCATACTGAGTTATAGTTCAGCCGCCCGCTCCACTCAGCTCTGGACCATTTCCAATGTCTTAATTTATTGTAATTTTCGCCAAACATCTTGAACGAGCTTCCGGTTGCGCAGAGCGCAAATTTGTGTCTTTGCTTCGCTGGTTTACGTGCAAATCGCCCCCTTCTCGGCTAAAAGTTCAAGTTATTTGGCGACAACTATAAAACGTGACAAATATGGGACGTGTGGCGTATGGCAACCCTATTATCTATCATTGCTGTAACTCAACCG
Source organism: Molanna angustata (assembly GCA_963576475.1). Classification (NCBI taxonomy): domain Eukaryota; kingdom Metazoa; phylum Arthropoda; class Insecta; order Trichoptera; family Molannidae; genus Molanna; species Molanna angustata. Next base: position 25,930,318 of record OY754968.1, on the reverse strand, counting down.
ACGTATCCGCCGTATTCTTTTAACATTTCGTTGTAATATTTTTGTCTAATTTCAACACCCATTGTTTGTAGATTTTTACCATACTAAATAATATTGTACTAAATTTACATACAATCTGCACTATAACTGAAATATAGGTATGGCAGAATGTTCAGCGGGTCTTAGTATGTAGGTACTATGAGAAATCGCTTGGAAAAACGAAGATGATAAAAATGCATAAGAGGTACTATTTTGAGGCTATTTTTTATTACAGAATATCAACTAGTATCATGCTGAGATTGTATTCTGAAAGTTTCATCACAATGTATCTGTGTGTGTGTGCTATGTGCGGCGTGTTTATTTTACTTTATCGATTATAGACTAAAGTACTCATTCGATTTTTTTTTAAATTTACAAATTTGTATATCTGATGCTCACTTAGACCCTATTAGATTTTGAAGGATATCTGAACAGTGCTTTACCATTTTTTTAACTATCAAATATATCAAAGTGACCCCAAGCTCAGGAAACTTAAAACTTAAAATTTGAATTTTTTTTTTCAAATTGCTAAAAAGGCACATCACTTATATTTTCCATACAAAATTTTATACTCTTTAGAATGACTTGTTAGTGTTGGCCACAACCCACTCGTTTTTGTCTTATGTATGGTGCACCTACCGTATAGTGTAAGAAATTAAACATGTAAAATTAGCAATCAAAAGAAAATTCTCAGAGATTATTGAAATGACCGTGGGATCGCTCATACAAGTTTAATCTGTGAATGAGATTTTGCATATTGAATAGTCTATGTAATTTGAATGAAACCATTCATTGTGTATGATATGAGAAGACGAACAAGATTGTTTTCATATCCTGCCTTTCACTGTTTAGTAAATATATGCACCTACTCCATTATTTCCATCGTATTGTATATTATACCAGTGTCTGAAAGTTCGTTTCTAAAAATCCAGTTTGTTTTGACTGTAAATATTACATAATACTATCACGCCGTCTACCTCAAGCACAACAGAATTTTGGATATAATTATCGTAAAACAACTTGAGCCAGACTTCCGCGTGCGCAGAGCGTAAAATTGCGTCTTTTTGCTCGGTTGCTATACATATGTGCAAATCGCCACCTTCTCGGCGAAATGCCTCAAGATATTTGGCGACAACTGTACCCACATTTCCTTTTGTGGACGGTATCTGCCTCATTCCATATTTTATTTTTAACAACAAAAATGTTCTTTTTTTCTTCGATGCGATATTTCAAAATTAAACAATCGTAATCCTTGCATTTCTATCGTCGCGTCTTTTTCACTCGATTCCTCACTATACGCAATACGGCTGCTGGTAATTATTTGATCTGCGAATTATGTTACAGTGTACATACGAGTTTATGTTTTTCTAAAAAAACGTTGTTATTATTCTCGTTATTTTTTTGGAAAATGGGTACTGTTTTTGTAGAAAAGCAATGTTTTTACTATCATTATGTTTTGGAAAAGGAGTATTATTTTTGAAGAAAAGTGGTTTTATTATTTGCGTTATTTTTTGAAAGAAGGGTATATTTTTTTAGAAAAGCAGTGTAATTAATCTAGATATTTTTTGGAAAATGGGTATTATTTTTGTAGAAAAATGGTGTTATTATGAACATTATTTATTTTGGAAAAAGGGGTGTTATTTTTCAAAATGCGATGTTATTATTGGCACTATTTTTTTGAATAGGGGTATAATTTTTATAGAAACGTGGTGTTATTATTCGCTTAAGTTATTTTAAAAAAGGGGTGCCATTTTTATAGAAAAGTGGTGTTATTATAAGCGTTATTTGTTAGGAATAAGGGTGATATTTTTATAGAGAAGCGATGTTATTATTCGCGTTATTTTTTGAAAAAGGAGTATTATTATACTTGTAATTTTTTGTAAGGGTACTTGTAAGGGAGTTATTTTTGTAGAAAAGAGATGTTATTATTCGCGTTATTTTTTGAAAAAGGAGTATTATTATACTTGTAATTTTTTGTAAGGGTACTTGTAAGGGAGTTATTTTTGTAGAAAAGAGATGTTATTATTCGCGTTATTTTTTTTAAAAGGAGTATTATTTTTTGTAGAGAAATGGTTTTATTATGCGCATTATTTTTTGATAAAAAGGTATATTTTTATAGAAAAGCAGTGTAAATAATATGGATATTTATTGAATAAGGAGTATTATTTTTGGAGATAACTGGTGTTATTAAACGCGTTATTTTTTGGAAAATGGGGTGTTATTTTTCGTACACTATATTATAGTATGTTGGGTAAGTATCTGGAAGTATGTCGATAGTATAATAATATGTATCCACCTACACTTACACCTATGTATGTATGGTATGTGTATGTGAACGTTAGGAGTGAGTATGGTCGCGGTGAAAACGATTTGCGGTACGCGCAGCAAGTGAAGTGAACCGCAATATATCAGATATTCCGTACACTCGCGTGTCATTCCATTCAGGCCATTCATCAATCGGTACCTATAGGATAATAATATATTATGTTCAAATGTATTTGTAACCTCACTTTACAGCATAGATTAATAAAAACAATACATAAAAGAATTCTTTATTTCTCTTATCATTAACAAAATATAAACATTGTTATAAAATAAGACAACATAATAAGAAAATTGAGTTTGTAGAAATTACTAATAATACTAGTAATTTATAAAAACATATAGGTACGTTGATTACCAGGAAAAATCCCACCAGGCAACCGTCTGTTTGTGATATTGGCGCGAAAATTTTTATACGTACCAATTATAACCTAAAAGTACATTTTCTTACACTTAAATAAACGTAGGTATGTTGTTTTAGAAAGCTTGTCTTATCTCCAGTCTTTCACTTTTTGTGAAATATGTGTTCAGTATCTGCAGTTGAATATGACCTGATAAGGCAATACAGTTAATAAAAAAATAGCATGTTCATATGTACTATTTACCCGTTATTACCCGTAATTAAAAAGCTTGATTTTTTTATAATAGTCGGTTTTAAGTATTTTTTTTTGCATTCTATTACTTCACCCATAGAAAAATATATATATGTAAGTATGTATAATATTAGAATGTTTTGTCTTGTCATCATAAATATAATATGTATAGTGATTCTTTTTATTTCGTCAGTGATATAAAACTTGTCACTTACGCAGGGTTAAAGCATCTATTTATTTAAAATAGTCAAAAATATAAACATTTTTACGTAGAAATATCCTTAGCCATCAACAATGCGTACTGAGTAGGTGCAGACTCCTAACTATGTATGTGTGATATTGCATTCCCTCGTTTCACCGCGCAACTACATATTTGTATTCTAGCGTCATCCATCAATTTCGCGCTGTGGAAGGGTCGGCACTCCTCGCAACCAACCCTCCCCCCTACCTCCTTCAACATTAGACGCCAGGTATAACGGATCTATACTTTTTTGTGTTGTGATAGTTGTTGTATATTGCATTGTATAGGTTCATTATAAGCAACTTATATCAAAACTCACTTCATTATTTTGCGTAATTTTTTTCTTTGGATTTTTTTACAAGTAACATTAATTCAAGAATAAATAAACGAGATAAAATTGCAGATTTCAAAATGTTTAAATAGGTACGCCTTGGTAGTTCGGACACATTGAAATAATTAACCGAATGAGACGATAAGGATAACCAAGGGAAAAATGGTAAAAATGGTATAATTATTTGAATGAAAATAATAATATTAATCTTCTGAGACGAGTACCTAGGTACCTATTTTTTTAATCAGAAATATTTTCTAATCATGAACATACAATTGAACGTTTGATTAGGTCTATAAAATGCAAGACCAAGACCTGCCCCCCCTAGACAACATGTCATTTAGCTCAGGAAAAGAAATAATAAATGGTAACTAAACGTATGGAAGTGACAGTTGTCTGTCACGTTATTTCCATACATTTAGTTATCTTTTCTTGTTTCTTTTCTTGAGCTAAATGACATGTTGTCTAGGGGGGCTGGGCTGCGAGACAAGAATTAAGTCTGTTTTTAATGGCTCACATAGATATGGAATGACCATCGATCCTTCCATTTTTTTGATGGTTTTCCAGGCAGACGTTGGCCTATAGGGATTTCATTCAGTAATTCTTATATTTCATAGTGACCCACGATATTATATTTCCATACTAGCTTTTATGTCCCGCCGTTGGCCAAGAATGTAAAATTGTAAAAGAAAAAGCAATCGTTTTTATAATATTGTCACCCAATTATTTTGCAATATCAGACTATGAAAAGTGGTTTGAAATTTGATTGAGTTTAAGTATTGTAAAATGTTCAAGTGATGGCCACAACCCATTATTTTTTATATATTGCTATAAAGTGTTAATGAAGTATAATATACAAAATTTCTGCACGCATGGACTATGCGAAATGGTTTTAAATATGACTGTTTATCAACGTTGTAAAGAGATTGGTTTGGCCACAACCCCCATTTTTAAATATTATCATCGAAAACAAATTGTAATGTGTACCTATTGAAAATTTAGTAATTTTGGATGTTGGGATGTGGTTAAAATTTGATTAAACAAACGTAGGTACTGAAAAGATCTAGTATTGGTCACATCCCATTCGTTTTTATATTTTTTCATCAAGTGTGCATTATATTTTTGCACAATTAAAGAAGAAGAAGACTTAAACTATAGTAAATAGTTTTTAATTTGAATATAAACGTTGTGAAGAGTTCAGTAATGGCCACAACCCCCATTCTTTAAATATTAGGTGTTGAAAATTATTCAAAATAGGATGATATAAATGGTTTAAATTTGATTAAACAAAAGTATTGAAAAGATTCTAGTGCAGGTTACATCGTCACATCCCACATCCCATTCATTTTTACATATGTATTTTCATCAAGTGTGCATATCGTTGATAATATTTCTGCACAATAGACTTTTAGACTTAAAACAAACCCAAAAGACTAAATATAAAAGAGAAAAATAAGTATAAGACTATAAGAAATAGTTTGTATAAAAAACTATTCCAATGGTCTACATAAAATAAGTAAAAATACATATACTTAATAGAAGAATTTGACTATTGGAAATAGTTTGTATTAAAACTCTCCCAAAAGTCTACGTACTTAAATGAAGAAGAATAATAATTAGACTAAAGGAAATAATTTTTATAAAAAAATGACCCAAATGTATACATAAAAGAAGAAGAAGATGAATTAGACAATAGGAAATAGTTTGTATAAAAACTGCCCTAAAGGTCTACATAAAATTAAGAAGAAAAAGAATTAGACTCCAGGACCCGCCGCTTCAGACCCTTCAGTACCTCCCGTCCCTTCAGGCCCTTCAGTACCTCCCGTCCCTTTAATCCCTCATTACGTCCCTTCCCATCAGGCCCTTCAGTACCTTCCGTCCCTTCAGGCAGTTTTATACCTCCCGTCCCTTCAGGCCCTTTAGTGCCTCCCTTACCTTCATTACATCCCGTCCCATCAGTCGGTTAAGAAAAGTTTAAATCCAGAAACCATCCTGGAAGAACCGCGAAGAGATGAAAGAACCTTCTTTTCCCAGGATGCTCTACCTTAATAGGTAAAATGACTAAATACACGAAGAAGAAGAAAAAAGTTTAAACCCAGATACCTGCGAAGATATGGAAGGAAAATTGGACCTTCTTCTCCCAGGATATTCCACCTTCATAGGTTAAATGACCAAATGCACGATGAAGAAGAAAAAGAAGAAGAAAAAAGTTTATATCCAGAAACCGTCTTGGAAGACCTGCGAAGAGATGGAAGGACAGTTGGACCTTCTTCTCCCACGATTCTCCAACTTCATAGGTAAAATGACCAAAAATACACGATGAAGAAGAAAAAGAAGAAATAAGTTTAAATCCAGATACCTGCGAAGAGATGGAAGGAAAATTGGACATTCTTCTCCCAGGTTATTCCACCTTCATAGGTAAAATGAACAAATAGACGATGAAGAAGAAGAAGAAAAAAGTTTAAATCCAGAAACCTGCGAAGAGATGGAAGGAAAATTGGACCTTCATCTCCCAGGATAGTTCATCTTCATAGGTAAGATGACCAAGTACACGTTGAAGAAAAAGAAGAAAAAAGTTTATATGCAGAACCCGTCCTGGAAGACCTGTGAAGAGATGGAGGTACAGTCGGACCTTCTTTTCCCAGGATACTCCCCCTTTATAGGTAAAACGACCAAATACACGAAGAAGAAGAAGAATAAGAAAAAAGTTTAAATCCAAAAACCATCCTGGGCATACGCTCGACAATTCACCAAAGTTTCATTATAATCGGACAAACGGTTGATAAATAAATAAATAAAATAATTTTCCTATAGGAAATCAGTATAGGTATATTATTGTTGATTTGTAAGTAAATAGTATTAGGTAGGTACCTACCTACAACAACCTTCTAAATAAATTTTATTTGAATATCACATTCTTTCTGTAGCCATGGAAACGATTCGAACACGTAAGTAATATCGAATGGTTCGGATACATTTTTTGAATATGTAGGTACCTACATTGGTTTGTTCGATGCCATAAAAATGAAAATTGTCAGAAAAATCAAATATTATTTACAAATTATGCAATTTTATTATGCCTATATCTTTACTAATAAAAAACACATTTTTACAATATATGTCTTAAAACTTGCCGTAATGTCTTGTCTTTCATTTTATTATTTCATAATTACATTTATTTCAAAGGTTTATTATTTTCAAGAACATATTCATCCGGTGGGAAAATGAAATATTGTATGAAAAGATATTAAAATGGCGGCGTTTATGTACAAAAGGCTTACTTTAAAAATAAGTTAAACATTATAATTATACCAAATATTCACCATGTTTTTCACTCAAACGCTAAGTTATACTTCAAAATATATTTTTTTTGTGTAAATACGTACTTCTAACTTTTAAACTAACATATATTTGCGTGCAAAATGTACACTTTTTTGACAGATATGACTTGGAAAATTTTGTATGAAAAAAATAATTATTTAAATATTTTTAAAATTCAGCATTTTTATCGCATTATTTTTAGCGTGACACTGCATCAGGTATACTGGTACATGTTCGCACTTAAATTAGATTTTTAGATGCTCTTGGTTTTTCAGAAGGCGTGAGACAAACACACACACACACACACACACACACACATACACTAACATTTTGATTGCTTTATTACTTTAGATATATTCCATTCCCACGAATATTTATAATTCATTTATAGTGTTTTCGGTAGTAATTTTCTTCTTGTTAATCCTGATTCTTTTACTTACATCATATTTAAGAGGAAATTCGATTAAAATTTTATGTATACATAGTTCATTTCCGTGTTCGTAAATATATTTACAACTACAGTATAATAAAAGCGCTCAATAAACCGTTTTATTACATTTTAAGTTTCATGTTACCCCGTTACCAATAAATCCATTTGGTTTTAACTTAATGTTTACTCAGAAAATTAAAATTCACATATTTTATTTAACTTGAACATACTTGTTTCTTCGATTATAGTTATTCATACATTGTATGTATAATATCAGATAATTTAATGAAAAATCACCAACACTAACAAAACATAATGTAACTACATATGTCTTACTATTAGAGGGTTTGTTCAAGAAAAAGATAGCTTGACCGTGTGAACGATATGATGAAAGAACAAACGAAAGTCGAGCATGTATGAGACAGTTAATACAAAGTAATGCCAAGATATGAAATTATGGCGTTCGGTTCTCTCTGTTTACTCTACTACTATCAGGGTATGTACATGTGTACTAGTGTATTGATGAGTGTGGTGATTTCTTATTTGGCAGATCAGGGGGGCAAGTCTGGTCCAACTGGCGAAATCAAAACCCTCACGATTACCCATATCATGGTTATAATTATTATATGGAGTTATATAATATCTTTAGATGTCATAGAACTCCACAAGATAATTATATCCATGGTATGGGTAGTCACAAGGGTTTTGATTTCGCCGGTTGGACCAGATTTGCCCCCCCAGGGTAATTACTCGATTTAAAAATGATTGCAGTTTCGAGATAACATCGATAAACATGTTGAAAAATAGAACTAAGGTTTTTTTTGGCTAAACTTATCCAAACTTGTCTATAAGCTACAATATTTGTTTGTAATTTTTGTAGATAAAATTTGCATGCTGGCGGGCTTATTGCCAAACGGCAATTTCTTCCAACCAACCAGATTCTGTTAATATTAAATATACAATACAGCATCCGGTCTTTTAACAATATTAGGCATATTTAACACGATTTTCTATAGGTTGCTGATTGTTCAAAGTAAAATTTGATAAATATCATATTTTTATTTCATCTTCAATACACGCCTCACTTGGTTAGTATTATAATTTTTACTTTCTATTGAGGTACCTACCTTTAGTTTATTGGTTAGGTTTTGTTTATTATTCACAAGTTGATTATGTTTTGTCTGAAAACCATATTATCAATATATAAATATTAATTAGATATCTATTTGATTTCACTTGAGAATGTGAAAATATTGTAATTATAAAACTGTAAAAGTAAGTACTAATTAGGTCTTATTTAAAATTTAAAATTGAAAAAATATTTATAAGCTTCTTGAAAACTGTAACTGTTAAGACGATTTCATACTGAATAAGTGCGCTGAGATCGTTCCAATTTCGGTTAGAACTCACTCAATCAATGCCACAAATTAGATACCATTTCAATTAAGTTTAAAATGAAAAAAATATTGAAACGTCCTCATTCTATCACACTGTTTTTCCTATACGGGTTAGGTAGCAACAACTAAATGCCTTAAACACATAATCGTCCCATACTAGTTGTTTTATCACATTATATTTAATATAATGTGATAGATTATATTAAATATAATGTGATAGAACAACTATCACATTATTCCCATATTATTCCTAAAGTAAGTGTATAAGGGTGGGTTTATAACTGCAAGGCGATGTCTTCCAACCAACCCACCAACGTGCGCCTAAATTTTCTTTACCTTCTTCATGTACACAATCCTAGGGTTGGTTCGCACCAAGCACTCCGTCTATTCACATAATATCTCTTTTATGTCCGCCAGCTTATTCATCTATTGGTAGCTGGTACATCACACGTCACAATCGCCTGGTCCATATGACTTTCTCTAGGGCGACCTCTATAGTTTCTGCCTTCCGTCATTACCTCTGCAATATTAACAAGCAGACCCGGAAGCCTGATGTTATGGCCTATGCATTCGGATCGTATTTGGGTAACCCTCTTTTGGATTTGTCTCGTTTCTCCGACTGCTCAGTACCACGTCATTTGGAATGTGGTCTGACCAATGGATCCTAGGCATGCGCCTGTAGCACCACATTTCGAAGGCAGCCAAATGTCAAGATTCTTTTCGGCTGATAGTCCACGTTTCGCTGCCATACAGCAACACACTTCAGACAAGAGTTTTAATAATAATAATAAATAATTTATATTTCAGGTTTATTAATTCAGGATCATTCCAAGGGCGCTAATATTCTGTCTTATGTTGCACTACGATACGAAGCTGTCTTCAGTCCTTTTGAGAAAGTGCTATTGCTTTGTGCACTGCGGACATCTGGAGGCAATCTATTTCACTTTATATGACCACTCACACTAAATCATCGTTCATAGTAAGCCGCTTTGTTGGCTCTGTCCAACTCCTTTAGGGAGTTGGACAAGTTAATCAAGTTGTTTACCATATTTCGTCTTTATTTATCTTATTATACATAATATAAACAAATATATGCTTGGATCGGACATTACTGGTCTGAGAGCTCCGTTTATTCTGTTACCTGCCATAACTTAGATACCATATGCAATTGTAGTGCCCACTTTGATGTATGCCAGTGAAACATGGACGTGGCAAAAGACGCATGAAAGTAGAATAAATGCTGTGGAAATGAGATCACTAAGAAGAGTATGTAATAGAACGATATATGATGAATAAAAAATGAGGACATAAGGAGGGAATGCAAGATGAAGAAGAGTATTATAAATAAAATGAAAGTGAATTCCTTGAGGTGGTTTGGACATATTGAAAGAATGAATGATGAACGACTGACCAAAAAATATACATGGGCGTAAGAGATGGAGTGAATAGTAGGGGCCGCCCCAGAAAGGGATGGCATGACCATGTGAATGATATTTTGAAAGAAGAAAATATAAGAAGCTTAAATAATCGACGAGCATGTATGAGACGATGCATGGATGTAAACGAAGCTAGGAATGTATGCAAAAATAGAGGAGTATGGCGCTCGGTTCTCTCTGCTTACCCCGTAAGGGATATGGCGTGATGGTATGTATGTATGTATGTATAAACAAATATACACGTACCTATTGCACACTGGCGGGCTTATGCCATTAGGAAATTTCTTCCAACCAACCAAATATTACAATCATTTATTTAGTTCTGGAATCAGTTTTGTTGATATTTTTTATTCAAATTAACGATTTACTCACTATGTTTCTTGCCTTTTACGATACTTTAGTATTGTTAAACAGTTTATGGTGTGTTTTTTATAAGTAGTCGAAGAGTAAATTTTGACCTCTTTTAGCTTAATATTTTTCGATTTGTTTATAAATAGTATATGTTGTGTCAGGCGCCGCACTGACAGCGGGCGACGCCGACGTCGATGCGCCGCGCCCCTCCCCCCACCTCCCTCCCTTCCAGCCGTCGCGGCGCTTGGCTGTCTAGACGCCGGTTAACCATTGCATTTTATGTGTGTCACACCGATTATTATCGTTTCGTCGGGCAAACAAGAATATGGCTGTGACTGCGGTTAACCTCGGTTCATTACAAACTTATTGTCTAGGAGTTAATTTTATAAAAATAAGACTTAGGGGCTTTTCTAAAATCTCAAAGATGGTGTTGTAATGAATCCAATTGCAATAGTCGGTATACATTTTGGTTATTCTGAACATGCGATCGCATATTATAACTAACGTGCTATAACACAGCACGCGTTGATACGCTATTCCATTTATATTTTAGGTATTTTATATTTCCACATATCTCAAAGATGGTGTTGTAATGAATCCAATTGCAATAGTCGGTATACATTTTGGTTATTCTGAACATGCGATCGCATATTATAACTAACCTGCTATAACACAGCACGCGTTGATACGCTATTCCATTTATATTTTAGGTATTTTATATTTCTACATATCTCAAAGATGGTGTTGTAATTAATCCAATTGCAATAGTCGGTATACATTTTGGTTATTCTGAACATGCGATCGCATATTATAACTAACCTGCTATAACACAGCACGCGTTGATACGCTATTCCATTTATATTTTAGGTATTTTATATTTCTACATATCTCAAAGATGGTGTTGTAATGAATCCAATTGCAATAGTCGGTATACATTTTGGTTATTCTGAACATGCGATCGCATATTATAACTAACCTGCTATAACACAGCACGCGTTGATTCCATTCTATTCCATTTATATTTTAGGTATTTTATATTTCCACATATCTCAAAGATGGTGTTGTAATGAATCCAATTGCAATAGTCGGTATACATTTTGGTTATTCTGAATATGCGATCGCATATTATAACTAACCTGCTATAACACAGCACGCGTTGATTCCATTCTATTCCATTTATATTTTAGGTATTTTATATTTCCACATATCTCAAAAACTATAAAAGCTAGAACGTACGTAAAAAGTACTTCTCAAACTCCTATATTTCCAACGTTTTTGAAAATATCGAAAGATGCCGAAACACCCCAAGTTGATAATTTAATTTTCTATTAAAAATACATACATTATAGTAGAACATCTCAAACTTTTTTAACAATGTTTTGTAAAAAATGAATTTTCTGACGACATATTTTCATACAATTTGTATAGCAGAATACGAAATATCTAAGGGGACTTTGATACTTAGTCTTCATATATAAATACCATCAAGTTGTTTACATATTCGGGGAAGGAAAAAAATCTCTGACCTCCACACTATTCTATCCTGGTATACGTGTTTTGTATATAAATGATTTTTTTTTAAATATTCAATAATTTGGATTTAAGTGTTCAAGGTTTGATACGTATTTTTCATCAATACATACTATTGTTATCGACAATTGGATCTCATGTGTTACATGAAACTAGTATGTATATTAAAAATATCAGCAATAACGACGTGAAGCAAGTCATGTTATCAGGATGATGACCTGACATTATTCACAAACTGTTATATATATATCAAATGAACCTGTATAACCTCGGATGTATTTATCTAGAATTTCACTAAATTTGAGCTATCTGTTCTCAATATGTTTATTTTATCTCTGTTATAAATTTCAAACTAAAATACATATTTATAGTTACGTTTCTTTTAAATTTTCTGTTTGAAATACAAAAATATTATCTCCTTAATTTAAGAATATTAATGTAATGTCTCTGAAATAAATGCATAGCTTTTTGTAATACGAGGCAACATCAATTTAATTTATTATTTTCGATTTAAATAAAGGTTTCAAAATTCACGTGTTAGTTTCAATCGAAAATTCACTTCTATTCGATAGTAAAATTTGTCATTGTAACGTTTTTATAACAGTAAAACGGATATGAAAAATCATGAAAATGCTGTATGAAAACATACCATATTTTTTGATTAAGCAGAATAATAATTTATCGATAGTTATCAAAAAATATAATTTAGGTGACATAGGTATTTGTTAGATTCTAAAATATGATATTTAATCCTTTAATATTTGAAACTATTTTGGACATGTACATTTCTCTAATTAGTATAAATATTTTTAATGAAACTGTTTTAATAACTGCACTCTTTAGTTTGATTATCGTTTACTAGATTTATTTAAATGATATACATATTTATCTCTGATTTTATTACCTACATTTATTTCACGCATGGTCGTATCTTATCATTACTATCATCATTATGGTCATTACTATCAGGCATGTGCTGGTACAGTTTCGCGGGAAAGATGATTATTTTACCTATTGAAATATGTTTTTTCAGTTAGTAAATTATTTGGTATATTTAATCCAGAATTACTTTATGAAACAAGAACACATAACTTCTCAGAAGCTGTTAAACCGCATAGTCGAACTGGTCAATTCGCCAAATAACTAAAACTTATTACTGTGTTCAACAGCAAAATTGTTGGAATAACAGTGTTGGCATAAGTGTATGTGATATTTGTCATTTAATGTTTTATTTTGTGATGGAACCTAATTATTTGTCACTTTTAGTTCCTTAAGTATAACAATAAATGAGGTTTTACAGATTTTGCGTTATTTATCTATTCCGGTACAAACTGATATACGTGGTGTATGTAACCTAAAACAATCAATCAACAGGATATAATCTGTCTACTCTGTCTAGTGATCGTAACAGGAAGATTAATATTGCGTATCACTTTTACCAAATACCATTCTGAATTTACATTACCGAAGAACTTTGTGGTATTAGCGGGATGTTTATAAATACAGAAATATAATATAAAAAAAAAATATTCATCTACGTATTACGGTTTTAACCGCAATGTCGTATGACGTCTATAGGCAGTTATTTTTGTGATTACTTCAGATAATACTTACCACATCATATGTATGTATATAGTGGTGTTGCCCTACTAGACAGACGGTCATGGCAACTTCTGGCTTATTTGGGTGATCCAGCTATCGCTCTCTCTCTCTGTATTCACCTTCCCCCAATGAGATATTATGATGCTGCCAGACACTCCTTTATTTTTAGCTCTATTCAAAGTCTCTCATTAGTGATCGCCAGACTGTATACAATATGTAGGTACGTGTTATTAATCAGTAGCTGTTGTTGTTTCGATGTAGACTTTATACTTGTATTAAAAGAGAATCATCTTATTTTACGCCAACAGTATTTTATTCAGATAAAGTATACCGTTGCACTTACATTGTAATGTTGTGTTTTTTAACACTGTCACTTAATAAAGGAATTTTAGAATTCAATGAAAGCAGAATTGGGCAAACGTACCTCGAGCGTATTTAGAAATCACGTTAGCCAACTGATCGTAAGCCCTGTAATTGGATGATTTCCTTTTTTTTATGAAAAGTTACGTATTACGTATTTGTTATTTTATCGAAATTTCTTATTCGTTTAAATTAAATTGTCTTCAAATAGAGCATGAATCATCATTAGAGAGGATCAAATTTTTAAAATGATTTTAAACAATATACCTACCTTTTATGAATGAATACTTTTTTATCCATAATGAAAGAGCTTTTTATTATTGATTCTTAAAATTATTAATACACGTGTTGTCAAGTAAGTACCTATATGTATGTATATAAATATTTTTTGTCGTAATTATTCTTTGTATTTTATTTCTAGCATACACGTTTTTCAGTTTTGTATATCATATTTGTTATGTTTGATATTTTGGCTCTTTTTACTTTCCTACCACATTACATTCCCTGAAATAAAATAAATGTTCTTGCAATGTTTAAATGAAATCGGTCGAGATAGCATTCGAACCTTTGGATTGCTCTGCCACCAACATAATTCGTGACTTAGAATTAGTTTCTGAATATTTCTTTTTCCAAATTTGGTATTTGCATTCTCTCACTTAAATTCTGCGGACAGCAAATTCTCTATATTTTCTTTCAAATATTTTTCTTTATTGTCTATACTATTACTTATTATCTTGATTTTCCGTCACTTTTATACAGATTGGAATGTTTTTCCAGATATCAAAGACTTCTACCATCCGCTGCTTTTGTTAAGTCAAGGGAATCGTAAGTTCATTTTTATCTACTATTGTACAAAATAACATTTAATACTTGCTATGGCGCCGATGAGTCAATTTTGCTTTTATACATATTTGCCCATTAACAAATTGTTATAATGTATAATATAATTTAATGCATAATATATATAGTTATGATAGCATGGTTATTCATATTTTAGGTATAGTATAGCTCGAAAAAAAATAATACTTATATTTATGTTAAAAAGAAAGATGTCATTGATAATATAATACAAAAATATAAATTATCAATATTATCATATTGATTGTAGATTTGACCACGTGGAAAGCATAAAATATATTAAAACGAAAGTATGTAATAGATTGAGAGGCAGGGGTCGTCCAAGATATGGGTAGGCAGGGGTCGCCCAAGAAAAAATGGTACGATCATATGAAAGAGAGAAACCAAAGTCTAAATTACAAACGAACATTAAGTAATATAAATGAGGCGTCGCATGATGAATTTTTGTAAAGATAGGGGCGCTCCGTCATCTCTGTTAACTCCGCGATGTAAAATGCTGTGATTGTACGTTTTAAAAATGTTTTGTAGAGAAATATTCATTCGTTCGATATTTAAATGATATGTAGTTGGCAAATACATTATTATTATGTTTCGTTTGTATTGATAAAATAGCAGACGGATGATATCTATGTCAAATAGTGTAGATTATACTCACGTTAATGGTGTGAATTACATACTCGGTCCTTCCCTTAAGTAGTTCATTTTTTGCAGTGATAAACATGTTATAACATGTAATTCCCTCGCTGTTCTTCTAACGCCACATTATTTACGATTTTTAACAAATCAAAGAAGAGTCAATTTGGCAAATGGGAAGTTTGACCGAAACTATCATTGATTCTATTTTTATACTGGCTTACTTTTTTCTTTGAATTTTATCACCAAAGCTTGTTGTGAAGTATTATCAAACATTGTTAAAATCGAAATAATATAATTTGAATGTGTTACAATATAAGACATCAGTTTTAATGTTATGATAGTAGATAATCTATTTCAAGTGTTATGAAAACGTTCCAGTTTCGGTCTAATATGGTATTGATGTCATGTTTTATTTTTGCTTCTAATCTTAGTTGACCAGTGTTTCTTAAATATACATACTGTTTAGCTATTATACCTACTTATTTATATCTTTGTGTGTTAAATGTTTAATACGTCTCTTTAATTAATACTAGTCTGCTTCTCGTATACCCATGGTGCTTTGCACTTTTCTTATGTCAATCAGGTCCAAACAAATATTTGACAAGTTTTTAAATGATAACTTTTTTGTCCAATCTACTTCGTATTTTAATTCCATTTTGAGCAAAATATTGGTTTTATTTAGTATTAATAAATAAACGTCAATCAACTCACGAAAGACTGAATGTTATTTTTGTCAAATCTATTTTTAATTCATATTTTGAAAGTTGTAAATTTGGAATAACGCTGTGTCTGAGATTTTTCGTTACAAACTGAGACCTTGACATTATAATATGTAAAACATATGGCTTTATCGTTTCCTCGTATTGTATATTTCAATTCAAACTAATCGTATATTACACATGTTGGTCTATCAAAGTAAGATAATATTGAGTGATGATTTTATTTGCAATCTAGTGATCGATGATTTCAGTTTCAGTACCGGCAACCCGACGTTAATTATACAAAAATACATGAATTACAATATATTTTTCGTTCACCGTCTCATTAGGAAAACCTATTCTGAGACGGGTCTGTTCTGTTTGATTTGAATTTAAATATTGAAACTAAATAGTAGATACCTGCATTATATACTTATATATTATGTAGGTACATTCCAACTTAAATGTTTTTCTCTCTTCATAATGTACCTTTGTTCTACAATAATTCTCAAAAGATATCTTTGAACAGAATAGGTAACTTATTTTTCATACTTCACCAACTTTAAAAATATGGAACATAACAGTTTTTTTTAAATTTATTTATTTGTATTCTCATTACTCACATCACATCAGCTCAACTGAGAAAGTAACAGATGATTTTTGGAAATTATACTTTTCAGTTTTTGGTGACTATTCATGTTTTTTTATGAAAATTTGAAATGTTCGAGGAAATTGATGATTTTTTCGGAATTATAAATATCACTTACTCCTTCTAATCCATAGTACATATTATGTATTATTTAATAATTTATTAATATTACGTGGTATTACGTCGGCTATCTCATTACATATTCAAACATTACATAGGAAAAATGTCTATCAGATAATACCTGATTTCTTATTCCTTTCCTCTTCTTGTCCTTTAGTTTTCCTAACATTGCTATGAACTGTACGTATATTAAGTATTTTTTTTTTTACTTTTTATCTGTTATTTTTATTATTTTGTTTTATTTTTTTATTTTTCTCGTGTTATTTCCATATTGCCACAGTACATATTATTGTATTGTATATAAACATTAACTATGGTTGAATGGAAGAAATTAATTACCGTTCGGCAATCAACCCGCAGTGTACAAATTAAAATAAATTAATAAATATTATTTTCTGCTCTTGTCAACATTTCAATATTTTTGTGTCTGCCACGTTCTACTGCAAAAGATGAAATAAAATACATTAGTTTTGAATATTTTAAACTTTAAGCAATGTCCATTTAACGAATATGCATAATTTTATCAATGTTTGAAACTGTCACATCATTATAGAACTCCATAATCACATAGGCCCGGATTTATAAACCATTCTCAGTGCTTAAGTCAATGCTTAGAACACCAAAATGTGTGGTATTTGTCATGCTAAGCATTGAGAAAATTTTTAGTACGTTTTATAAATTCGGGCCATAGAGTTATGTATAAAAAATAATAAGTAGGTACCTATATAATTTTTCGTTCTATTTAATTTAGTTCGCAAACATCAAACATATTCAGAATGGATTCTCTGGATAACGGAGAACTAAATAAAATAGAACGAAAAATTATATAATATGTACCTACCTATTATTTTAACATCTTAATTCTATTTGAATATGAATAATCCACATTGTGTAGATATCCACTTATGTATGAGACGATGCATGACTGCAATATTGGAGTGATTAATGTTTATAATTGTTGAATTGTAGATTTATAAACTCTTTGTTTATTATGTAAAAAAAAAACTCTTTCTCTCCCTCTGCGTTCTTTATAAGGTACAACTTTAAAACTGCTATTCGGAATATTCGATATGTCTTTATGTGTCTTTAGCTATTTATTTATTTATCTTTTTGTACATACTTAGTATAAAAATATATATACTGCACATTGGCGGGCTTATTCCCATTAGGCAATTCCTCCAACCAACCAGATTACAAAGTATGACAAAATTGTGAATGTACACCAACAAAAGATTGAAAGCAAAATAAGAACCAAAAATATTTATTACCTACACTAAGATAAATAATTAAAACAGAATAAAATGAAAATACTACATAGCAAAAAAAAATAGGGTAAGGACAAGGAGAGGAAATCGGGATCAGGTATTCAGGGACAAATATCCCTTCTTTAGTTTTTTCTTAAAATACAAAGTGAGTTAGACGACACAATATCCGGACTTGGCTATTCCATAATATTGCTGATTTTACTTCGAACGACGAGCTGAAAAATTCTGTATTATTCTGTGAAAATGTCAGAAGCGTGAATAACGCTGCATGAATGTGAACTTGACGAGAGATACGTGCCAGGATAGAAAAATGTGGCGTTCGGTTATCTCTGCCTACCCTGCGAGGTACATGGCGTGATGGTTTGTATGTATGGTCCCATATGAATTTGGACAAGGTCTGATGATGGGATTCATGAGAAAATCATCAAAATCTTCATCAACTCATTTTCAGATAATTCAATAATTCTTTCCTACGTCAAACAATTCGAGTCGTTTTTACGAAAGATTATATTGTTACATTCGACTGTGGGTCACGTAATATTTTTATGTGTTACCTTGGCTGTGTTTTATGGTTTTATCTCGAGGTGTTTTCTTGTGTTTACAGTGCAGTATACCTCCGTAATATATGTACCTACCTAGGTACCTAACATTGTATCAAGTCTCTTTTACCTTGACCCATGAATCGATACATACGACGCAGTAATCCAGCTACCGCCATCCTTCATATTGTAAACCTACCGTACCTCATGCCATTACCAACTCTTCACTTACAACTTTGTTGTTCCATCCTTACCACTATCAACTGTAACAAATAATTGTATAACAGTTTGTTATTGCAAGGCAGTACATGTATAACGTCTAGAAAATACACACTCTTTGTGAAGTAGAATATACAAAGTTTTTTGTTTTTCATTTTTAGTATAAAAATACTAAAATATTTGTCATTAATATAAGTTTGCAAAAATAATTTTAATAAATTACACACTTTGTATTTTCTAGACATTTACATAAAATGTAGGTACATTCCTTGTTATTTGTTTTATTATTATATTCCCTATATGTTGAGCCATCATAAAATTAATATTAATCTTGATCGAATATTTTTTTATAGCATGATAGGTATATGTCTCTATTGAGACATTAAAATTTGCAGTGATAGATTAATGAGTATTAAAACAACGATAAAATGAGATCTAGAAACAATATAAAATGAAATAATAATAACCCAATCAGGTTTATGTGGACATGCAATAATATTATGTACTATTCTTTTACAAATAATTAGGTAGTTACATTGAATTTGACAAAGAAGGGACACACTGAGAAAAATAGGTTTTTTAACCTAAAACAAGAAGTTCACATATTATAAATATTTTATCAATTTCACAATCGATTCTAGAATATAAACGAAAACCGTACCACAATATTAAATTGAATAATTTCGGTAATCTTTGTCCAGAAAGTTAAATAAATCGTTATATTATCTTCTCTGTTACATGATCTGTCTGTCGGGGGGTTCCACCAAACAAATATCTGTAAAAGGATGACGTGATTTCTAATAGTCTTCCGTACCTAGTAGATATTAAAAAAAATCATCCTTTAAACTATAAAATCGCAATTTTCAACTCTTTGAAGGCTGTTTTTCCGAAAGCCACTAGTACTCGCTAGTACGGCGCTATATAAGTAAGCCAGTTTTATTATTATTATTACTCAGGCTTCATATTATTCAATCGTTGTTACCTGCTGTGGTGTCCCTTTACTTAAAAATAAAATTAGCCTTTATACTATGATGTAAATCTGGCTGTCGGTGGCTCTTGGTCTAACAAGCATAATGCTTAATTTTTTGCCTAATGTGTAATTTAGGAAATGTATAATATGCACTTGTTATACAAAGAAATATTAATGTTTAGTTTATAATCCATAATATAATAAGTTTAAAATTTAGAGTCTGAGTGCCTCCGGTTTTTGATTATTTTCTAGATAGTATCTAAATTATTAAGTCTTATTCGATAAAATATGTCCTATTCTGATTCGTCTAAATTTATCCGTATGAATTTTAGTATATGAGAAATGTCAAAAAGCTGACTGAATTTATACCGAACTCATAACGTCACACCGCGTAGATAAAATCCTTCACAGTCGTTCGTTCATTTAGTTAATTTAGTTTTCGTAATCTGAAACGAATCAGAATAGGATATTAGTTCTTAAATACATATTTTCTATATCATGAGAATATTTATTTATTATTTTTCTTTCTATATCTTGTGCATTCCATAGATGATAACCTACCCAAATATATTATTAGTGCGGTACGCCCCGACGTAAGTGTCCTTGGGCGCCCGTCACCCGGGGACGGTACTGCCGCCGCCGAATGTAGGTCGTGGCTGGCTCTAGTTGGACGAGGATACTGTGAAGGTAGATATATAGATACTTAATATATATAAAATGTACACCATCTACTACCTACCTATGCTGTATCAGCTGATCGTCCCCTCCACCCACCTCCCTCACTCCCCTTCAACCGCCCTTAACTGTTCTCCCCGCCCGGGATCGAGGCAGGCCGCACGGAGGGCGGGCGACACCTGTTGCGCCGTCGCGACGGCCGCTTGCATCCAGCAAGGTCAGAACAGACAGACGTCGTGGAATAGTATTACTAGTTGCATGTAACACATGAGATCCAACTGTCGATAGCGATAGTATGTATAGTTAAAGAATAAGTACCAAACTTTAAACCCATAAATACAAATTATTTAATATTTTAAGATATTTTCTATACAACACATGTACCTAGGTATGTATGTCAAGATAGGATAGTATGGAGGTCAGTCCTTTGATCCTACCCAGAAAATGAAACACACACACACACAGACACACACACACACACACACACACACACACACACACACACACACACACACACAGACACACGAAATGTTCTACTCCGAATTCTGAGTAAATCCGTATAGGGAACATATATGCTGCGAAGTCTCAAAATTTGTGTTTTTTGACTTCAAAGTTGGAAAAGCCGTGAAAAAAGTAGACCTCTGCATACAATTCTCGCGTATCCTGGCTTGAAACATTGTCGATATGTTGAACAAATCGACAGTTGGATTATATAAATTATATTTTTTTAATTGGAAGATGTATCGTTTTTCTTCATTGTTTGATAAGTCATTTTTTCTATAAAGACAATCCACCCGTAAGAATGGTGATTCATCAAATGGTCACTTCTTGATTGTCATTAAAATTTAATTGAATTTTAGTATTTTTTTTTATCGATTAGTCAAATTTAGATATATTATAGCCATTTAAATATTTTTCTTATACATTTCACACGAAAGCTCATATATACGAGTATAATCCTTTTACATTTCACACGAAAGCTCATACATACGAGTATTATTCTTATACATTTCACACGAAAGCTCATAAATACGTGTATAATCCTTATACATTTCACACGAAAGCTCATACATACAAGTATTATTCTTATATATTTCACACGAAAGCTCATAAATATGAGTATAATCCTTTTACATTTCGCACGAAAGCTCATACATACAAGTATTATTCTTATATATTTCACACGAAAGCACATAGAACGAGTATAATCCTTATACATTTCACACGAAAGCTCATACATACAATATATATGGTTGGATAATTTATATAGCGCCGTTTTCGTGAAAACTCACCTCAAGGGCGCTTTGTAGCTATTAGTTTTTCATGTTAGTAAAAGCTTAAAATCTAGGTTATTGATCTTAAATTAAATTAAAAATAGACATAAAAACGATGTATACAATACTTAGTAAATTCTATTTCATTGAATCTAATGCCATGAAACGTTGAGAAGTGTCACGGAGCAGTTAATTACAGTGTTATTAAGTTGGTTTCATTACATTATATTCAAATTCAAATTTAGGAGGTGTTATTGTGTGAAATATTAAACAGGTGTGTCTTAAGTTGTTTTTTAAACGTGTTTATATTGTCTATTTGTCTGAGTCGGTATGGAAGTTTATTCCATGAGGATGGACCAGCAACAGCGAACGCACGATCACCAAAGTGTGATTTGTGCACTCGGTTAACTTCGTTTAGTTTACCGATTGCTGAGCTTTGAGCTGAACGGAGGGATTTCTGCCTGTTGTTTGAGGTGAGCGGAGTGCACATTTCGGATAGGTATTGCGGGGCCAGACCGTGTATTGCCTTGAATGTTGTTAGGCATATCTTATACTCTATCCTTTCAGGGCACTTGAGCCAGTGAAGATTTTTTAAGTGGTGAGAGATGTGAGAGTATTTAGAAGCACCCGTGATAACTCTAGCAGCGGTATTAAATACAGATTGGAGTTTTTTTATTTCTTGTTTTGGGAGATGAGCATATATGCTATTGCAGTAATCAAGTCTTGAAATAACATAAGCGTTGATGAGAGATTTAGTAGCGTCTATTGGAATACAAGTATTATTCTTATACATTTCACACGAAAGCTCATAAATACGAGTATAATCCTTATACATTTCACACGAAAGCTCATAAATACGAGTATAATCCTTATACATTTCACACGAAAGCTCATAAATTTCATAATTCTCTAAATATTTTCAGTGAACTTTATATAAAAAAAACAAATCTTGTTTTGACAATAAAACAAATGAGTTGGAATTTAGAATTGTGTTCCAATGTCAATTTATTCCTTTTTCTTCTTCGTGTGTCCTGTCGGATTTCCCCGACGTTGACGATCGCTTGGGAGAAACTCTCCTTGTACTGTGCGGCGCGTAACAGGTCCTCTGCACGCCTCACTCCGGTCCTTTCCCGAATGTCTCGGATCCAGGATAGCTTCTTCCCAACGACCCTTCTATGGCTGTATTATTTATATTATTCTTCAAACATTAAATTTTTGTTCGAAACTCAAGAGAAAAACTCGAGTTTAACAAAAAACATTGCATTTTACAGTACCCAATCTTCCATTAAATACGTCACTAATCGACAAATTTATCACTCGACGTTTTTTTCATTATTTCTTTAAGTAGACTATACAGACCTAAAAATTATTAACATTTGTACTATGTTCAATTTTTTCTTTAAGTAGACTATACAGACCTAAAAATTATTAACATTTATACTATGTTCAATTTTTTCTTTAAGTAGACTATACACACCTAAAAATTATTAACATTTGTACTATGTTCAATTTTTTAAATAAAGAAATAAAAAAAATAAATCTTTCCAGTATATTTTCGTTAGGCGGCACTAATCGTCTTAGGCTTTAATGTTCTATTTCATTTTACTATAAATAACTATGCTTAATACTAAACTTTATTTTGTTTTGTAATAAAAGACAATTCATATCTTACTTACGAGATATGATATGTATTGTCTTTTATTACAAAACAAAATAAAGTTTAGTATTAAGCATAGTTGATGAGGGATAATGAGGGATATAAAGTAGATGCGACGTATACAGATTTTTCGAAAGCATTCGACAAGATTAGCCATGATATTCTCATAAACAAATTATATGCTTACGGAATTCATGGAGATTTGTTGAGATGGCTCTCCTCATATGTTAGGGGCAGACTACAATCCGTCGTGATAAATAACGCCAAGTCCAAATATCGCTTTTGTCTATCTGGAGTACCACAAGGCTCTCATTTGGGTCCAATTTTATTCATTTTGTATATAAATGACATATCACACTGTTTTGAATATTCTGACTTTTTAGTTTTTGCCGATGACATGAAAATTTACGAGAAAATTACAAATATCAATGACTGCAATAAGCTTCAATTAGACCTGAACAGATTCTACAATTATTGCACCACCAATCAGCTTTTCTTAAATATACAAAAATGTTAATGCATCACCTTTACCCGTAAGAAAGAACCATTTGCTGTCGATTACACTCTAAACCATGAAATAATAGCAAGATGCACTGAAATCAGAGATTTAGGTGTGTTAATTGATAGTAGGTTGCTTTTTAGAAGTCATGTTGATTGTGTAATTGAAAATGCTTTTAGAATGTTAAATTTTATTATAAGAGTGGCAAAATCATATAAATCCATATCAACTCTAAAAACACTTTATTTTAGCTACGTCCGGAGCATTCTCGATTTTGCCTCAGTTACGTGGAGCCCCTTCTATATTACTTATATAGATAGGATAGAGAATGTACAAAACAAATTTTTGAAGCACTTAAACTATAGATGTAAATTATCATTCGATAACTATCGCCTCTCTGCACAACATCATAAATTAATGACTTTAGAAAATCGAAGGATATTAACTGATATGTTATATCTACACAAATTGATAAACAATAAAATAGACTCCATCGACTTACTTAATTTGATCATTTAACTGCCTATTACGTCACACCAGGAATCCACTGCCATTTAAATTACCAATATGTAAAACAAATTATTTACAGAATACATTTATCCATAGAACATGTAACAATTTCAATGTGTTCTTTAAGACTATAGACCTCTGTAATACATCAATTTTTAATTTCAAATCATCAGTAATTAAGTCCCTGAATGCCTCTGTGGCTTCTGGTGAGTTGTGTTTTTGCAAGCTCTCCTCTTTCTCTTTCCGTCCAATTCCAAATATCCTTTCCATTCTTTCCCCTATATTATAATAGAAAATTTATTATTTCTGTAAACTCAATTGGTCCACTAATGGAGTGTTATATTATTAATGTATAATTTGTTATATGACTGTATGTTTACAAAATAAAATAAAATAGTTATTTATAGTAAAATAACTATGATTAATATCGTAAGTAAGATGAAAATAAATGCCCTAAGGTGGTTCGGCCACATAGAAAGAATGAGTGATGACCGTCTGACAAAAAAAGTATACAAGGCTGATAAAAGAGGAACGAAAAGTAGAGGTCGGCCAAGAAAAAGTTGGCACGATCACATAAATGGGATTTTGAATGATGGTGATGTTAGAAGTAAGAATAATAGAAGAGCGTGTATGAGACGATGTATGGACGTGAATGAAGCGAGGAATGTATGTCAAGAGAGAGGAGTCTGGCGTTCGGTTCTCTCTGCCTACCCCAAATAGGGAAATGGCGTGATGGTATGTATGTATGACAATACATATAGAAGTGTTTCATGTATTAAATAAGAAGATGCAACAATTAATATTATTGCACATTTGAGTTTTTTATTTTCTTGTACTGCTGGCACCTTTGTTGATTCAATAATCTTTCCTTGCAGTGTTTTTATAACTATGTACTTATTGCACGAATGTCGGTATCTCTTTCCATTAGGTACTTTGTGGAAGCATATCTAAAACTGCTCTCGAATATGTTGGTTTGACGTCTGTGGAGAATAAGTCCGTAAGACTAGAAAAAGACATTGAATGAAGGCTTACACTGAATTTTTTTTTGTTAATAGTAGGTACCTAACAAAACTTCATGTTGAAATGAACCGAACTGTAGTGCCTACAAATTATTTGGTTTTGTGCAACTTAATGTTTTGTGCACACAGCAAGAAAGACAAATATAAACCTTTATTACTGATAACAAAGATTTAGCTAAAACGCTGGTAGCCAATTCGGTTGTCATTATATTTTTTTCACTGTATGAAAAGTAGTAAGTATAGTGAATGACGCAATAAAAACGAATCGAATATGAGGTTCAAGAACTGGATGAGTATCTATATATTATGTCAATACGGGAATGTCAATTGTTCTGTTCTCTCTGCCGACTCCTTTAGGGACATGACGTGATTGCATGCAGATACGAATGATTTCACCACAGCACAGGTCTCGTTGTGTAACACAAAGTTGTAGATATTATTATAATATGTATAGTATGGGTATTACCGACATTGGTAAGTTATGGTATTATTGTTCTTTTCCGGTCCGTATCTATTGCGCCTTACCGCTTCTCTATACCTACTACATTCCACCAGCCACTACCTATGTATAGAGCCATCAGGTTATTATCACATTCTTAAGTGATATTATTCTGGAACAGGGATAAATAACGTATCATATCATCACCTACATGTATGTATGTATAATATGTTTATGAGAGATCAGAAGTAAAATAGTTAAGGATCTTCACTGGCGATCGACAGCCGTGAAATTCAGTGTCTGAATGAAATTATTGAATTAGATATCACATTTCTCCATACATTTCATTTGAATTACATTTTACAATACACCGCAGGAACAAAAATATCCGATAAATGTGGTCCGCCGAATGATTTAATTAAAATGGCATAATATCTACTTACAATTTAATTATTTCAATGGATTCCAAACTCGCGGTCGAATTTATACTAATACAGATTTATGCGAAGCGGGAGTTTTCATATTTATTGTGTCAAGGTGCAAAACATATAGTTACAAATAAATAATTGTAATTTTTATTGACAAACTCTTTAACATCTCAATTGAGACGAAGTCTGGATATTATAGAAGAACCAGGAACTATTTGAAATAAAATAATTAATATTCAAAATAATTGTAAATTTATGATTCGAAGTTAATTTTTTATTCGCTCTAAACCAAAATATGTAACAATTTACATAGATTGAAGGAATATCAATTCATTATGCCTGACCAGATTGTATGTTGTATTTGATTCCGAAAACGCAACGCATTTAATTTATAATTACCTGTATAATAAGTAGTTTATATTTCTTTCACAAGACCATTGTGTTATTCTGATGGCTAATTTTTATTTTATTTATTTAAAGGGCAACATACAGCATATAATAAATTATATAAAAAAGATGATTTGATTAATATTAGGTCCTTACATATGAAATTGGCGTTTTGTATGGGAGGAACATAAAGTCGATTTTTTTTAAATATATTTTATTTATTTAATCAAACTATGTACCATTGCTATCTATGCACTTTTGCCATCTCATAGGTATTTCATCGATCTCTTTACTAAAAAAACCATTCGGACGGGAATCAATAAAATCTTTGAAGGCGGTTTGGACTGCCCCATCGGAGTTGAATTTTTTCTCTTGCAAGAAGTTATCCAAATTTCGTAAAAAAAAGGTAATCTGTTGGGGCAAGGTCCGGAGAGTACGGTGGATATCTTAGACATTCCAATTGAAGCTCCTCTAATTTGGTAGCCGTCTGTTGTGCAGTGTGTGGTCTAGCGTTATCATGAAGCAGCAGTGGCCTAGAGCGATTAACCAGCCTCGGTTGTTTAGCAGCTAGCTTTTCCATCATGGTTTGCAGTTGCTGACAATAGAAATCTGCCGTAATCGTCTGGCCAGATTTAAGAAAGCTGTAGTGAACGACACCAGCACTAGTCCACCAAACGCTCACAAGTAACTTTTTTGGAGTCAATTTTCGCTTGGGGCATGGTTTGGCTGGTTCGGCAGGGTTCAGCCATTGCGATGAGCGCTTCCGTTTATCGTACAGGATCCACTTTTCATCACAGGTAATGATTTGATTTAAAATCCCTTCATTATTGTGACGGTTGAGTAATGCAACGCAGCAGTCAACGCGCGTTTGTTGATTTGCTTCACTCAATTCGTGAGGTACCCACCTTCCACGCTTTTTCACCTTCCCAATTTGCTTCAAGTGGATTAAAACAGTTTTATCACTAACACCGCAGCCTGCAGCTAACTCGGACGTGGTTTGCGATGGATCCGCTTCCACAATAGCCTTCAATTCTTCATTATCAACTTTGGTCTCCGGCCGTCCACGGGGCTTGTTCTGCAGGTCGAAATTTCCAGAACGAAAACGTTGGAACCAAAAACGCACTGTGTTTTCTTTTGCGGTACATCATTAATTTCTGCAGCACTGGTGCCACGGTGGAACTCATATTCGTAAATAACGCGATATTTCAAGTTTTCTATTTTACAAACTGAGTGACGTAAAGGTAAAAAACAATTGAGGAAAAAACAAATGAATTATAATTTTCAAAACACAAATATATGAGTAAATAGCTGTATAAATTTGAATTTCGAATTCCTAACCAAAGAGAAGATATTTGAGATCAAAGTTGCCAGTACGGCAAAACGCCAATTTCATATGT
This sequence comes from Molanna angustata, assembly GCA_963576475.1. NCBI lineage: Eukaryota > Metazoa > Arthropoda > Insecta > Trichoptera > Molannidae > Molanna > Molanna angustata. The sequence goes on along the minus strand of OY754968.1, from coordinate 25,902,147 downwards.
AAGGACCTAATATTAAAGCCAATTACAGGTATATTAAGATACATTAGGAATGGTTACATATTATGGTGAGATATTGTGTGAATGGTGTGTGAAATTTCATATATAACTAAATGTGTCAGTATATTAAGTGTTAAATTTTATTATGAGAATGAAATTTTAAGTTTGATATATTTTTTAAATGTGGGGGCGCTAAATAAGAATATGTCGATCTCTTGGAAATACCTATTGTATGTATTACAGATTCTGTAATACATACAATAACTTTTAGCTGTGAGGCACCGGCTTAGAATAGTGCTTCCACTCTTTTCTATTACTGTTTTCGAGTGTCCCGTAAGAGCCGGGTAATCGAAAATACAACAGGCAACAATAACATCTGACATAGTTCAGCAATGAGGTTCACCACCCATTCTGAATGTAGTGCCTTTTTAGGTGAGACGAGACTGGTGTGTGGGTATACACATATGTGTTGTGCTCCCTTTTATAAGGCAATGCACACCTTTCGCTGGTTACCCCACATTGTGGGATATGCCGTGATGGTATGAATGAATGAATGAACAGATTCTGTACATTGTTGCATGTTGAGCATGTGGCGATTGCGCCAATTGCGCCGCGCAGTGCTTCGCTGCGCTGAGTACTTCGGCAGGCGCTATCTTGCCCTGCGCCGTATTCACAGCCCGTCTCCTATTTAAGGGGAAGCACAGCGCGCCCACATCATTCCGCTCATCCAGATCTCGAAGCTAGGCATCACGCTGCCCGACCGCTCGTCGTCGTTCAAATCGTCCGCGTTTCAAATTTACATTTATATTCATTAAATAATAACTCGACATTTCTGTACCAAGTAATAATAGTAAACAACAATTGTAATCATCATCTTGATAAATAAAAGAGTAAGTTAAATTTCCTGTTATATCTTTCAATCTGTCAACCATTCCTACCTGAGTAATATTTGATAATAATATTTAATCTATTGTATACGGTATCGCAATTGCTTGGTCGATCAATCTGTGGCTCAGCTGTCGGGACTATCCGAACAGACCGCCACCAGGTTCGAACCAAGCGGTTGAGATATCATTTGGGTTGTATGTAGCTGAAGGCGGACAAACAGGTAATACCTACACGTCCAACTGACCGACCTTACCACCTCAATTACAGGCTTGCATATCAGCTCCGGCTGGTATGCAATCGCTTCCAACCAAGTGACCACTCTGGCACCTTGGCAAGCTCTACATACCACAATACTTCCTACCCCCAAAACTGGTGACTCCCGATCGTGTCTCTGAACACCCACCAGCCCAAAACTGGTGACCCGAACGTGTCTGAACACACCTTCTAAACAGTCCCAAAACTGGTGACCCGAACGTGTCTGAACATACCTTCTAAACAGTCCCAAAACTGGTGACGATCGTGTCTCTGAACACCCACCAGTCCAAAACTGGTGATCCGAACGTGTCTCAGAACACACTCATACCTTCAGAAACTGGTAAAATTCCGAAATCGTTTAAAAAACTCAGGTACTTTTATTTTGTGCTCATAATTTCAATTGTTATTCTGTGGTAAAAAAATCTGGTGAGCCTATCACAACCTATTGTGCCTTTTTAACGTAAAATCAGTAGTTTTATTAAACAGAACAATAATACGTGTTCATTAATATACTGCGTAACATTTTACTGCACGACAGAAACAAAGGATTTAACAGGAATTAATACTTGAACAGCGAGGTCTGGATGAACGGAATCACTCGAGCAGGTAACACATATATTACAAGCTAATATATTAAATACATTTGTCTTATAATTTGTCAAAAATTAATTACAAGTGTACCCGCTCAAAAAACGCTCAAAAACGCTCAAAAACGCTCAAAAACGCTCAAAAACGTTCAAAAACGTTCAAAAACGCTCAGACGCAAATTCCAACAAAATTAACATATTTACAATTGTTTAATATATAACTAACATGTACTTTATATTTTTTCATGACTGACGAGACGCAAAAATAATCCAGACGGAACAATTAAAAAAGAAGCTGCCTAGAAAAAAACCAAAAGTACCAGAAAATAAATAAATAAATACAAAGGACGAAGGTATAAAAATCTAAAGCAAAAAGCTAGAGAATCAAAAACGCCGAAAAGAGGTATAAAAATCATAATATTACTAAAGTCATCTTAAAAGCCTAAAGTCATTATAAATATTTTATCTTGTTCATAATTGATAAAACTCAAAAAAAATTAAAAATAAATTTCATAGAAATTCATAAAATATTTATTTTTGCTAAATATCGTAATACGTAAAAATTAAAAAATTATCAATTAAAAATACATATTACATTCCCAAATAAAACCATTATCATAAAAACTAAAAATTAGAAACATATAGTTATATAATTATTATATTCGTAAAACGCATATTTTTATGTAAAAATTCAGTAAACCAAATATATGTTTAAGAATGTTACACCGTGTCCATCGGTAATAAAAAAGGAGGTAAACGAACTTCAAACAAAAGACTGGCCGAATGAACCCAAGTAACCCTGTTATAACCGCGATAAAGAAAGAGAAAGTTTAAAACTTAGGGGCCGATGAACTCGGTTGAAACCCTTAACCGAAAACATTAACCGTCACAATAACATCGCGTTCCAATAATTCAAAATACTACCACACTTAATATTATTTAAACAGAGTACGTAAAAATAATATTATAGCTCGCTTTAATAAATAAGTTAACAACGCAAAACAAATAATCAAATAAATTAAACATTTAAATAAATTAGATACATCGTTTCTAAACATAATTATAGGAATAAAACAATTGTATACAATTACAATTAAATAAAATAAAATACGTACGCAAACGAACATTATAATCTATTTTTAAAATATTTTTTCGAAATAATTTTTTGAAAATAAACTAAACTAATGCTTCTAAAACTATAATATTAAAATATTATTCTAAAAAATAAACTCCAACAAGCATACGATACGGAAGTTTAAAACTATTACTATAATATAGAAAGCAAATTTAAACAATTACTAACTACAAATAAACATTGTTTTTAAATACAATCGAAATAAATAAAAATAAAAAGCCGTGATACATTGAACAGCTACAAATAGCTAATGTTGAACAGCTACAATTAGCTAAATACAAAATATTTTTTATATAAAAAAAATATTTTACTTTATTTTTTATAAAAAAAACACTACAACTATAAAACCATGATCGAACAATAAAAATAATACGATACAATAGCGAATACGTTCCAGAATATAGAAACATTGAAACTATAATATACGGTAGTAAAAATACCTAACCATAATCAAACATTAAAACCTTATTATATATTAACTATATAATACAGCAACAAACTGGTACTATAAACTAAACTATATTATATTAACTATGTAATACTACAAAAAGTATTATAAAACATTAAAATTATAAAAACATTGAAACATGGCATACATAATAATAATAAATATTATAAACATACTCGTATATTAAATTTAAAAAAAAACATTGTACAATACAATACGAAACAAACAAATAACATTATATGGCATCATAATACAATACTTCAGCAACGAGTATAAACATACTTATAAATCAAATCAAATGGAACTTATAATACTTATAAATATTTATAACCAAATGGAACTTGCAAATTATAAAAAACATTTTATACCTATCAATCATCGCAAGTACAAACATTTACATTGTATAATTCTATTGTATAATTTTAAAATTTCAAATTGAGCATCAAAGACATCAACAAGAATCATCTGGACGACTTCATACAGCAACTAGCTGCCCCCGCATTCAACCGCATCACTACATAGAAGAAAAAAAATATTTATGATGAATCACATCATCATCATCTGGACGACTTCATACAGAAACTAGCTGCCCCCGCATTCTACCGCATCACTACCGGGAAGAAATTAATTATGGATGAACCACTGCATCTTCACATCATACCAGCATTCAACCGGAGCATCGCTGAGGATCATCATTGGTACCGCCAATACTCACTGCTCAACACAGCTGAAGAACCAGCAACGTTTGCCTTTTGAGAACATCTCCGTGCCAGCATCACACATACACTTACTACAAGAGCACGCAAAGTCTTCCCCAAGTCATCGCCATCATTGCTCTGACGAGGAACGATTTTGTTGGACATACAACGTCTCTTCCTTCATGGCCTGCACGCAAAGAGCTAATATCAACCTCCTTGCGACGCATGAAGAAACGAAGCTGCTCAACATTTACGTGTCACCGCCCTGAGGAGTTCACAGCACATCCTCCGGTTTCACGAAATGTACACAGGTTACACTGAAGTCCCATGCACTTCAAAGCCGTCAACATGGCGCACCGCAAATACCTACAGGTTACACTGAAGTCCCATGCACTTCAAAGCCGTCAACATGGCGCACCGCAAATACCCAGGTTACACTGAAGTCCCATGCACTTCAAAGCCGTCAACATGGCGCACCGCAAATACCTCCAGGTTACACTGAAGTCCCATGCACTTCAAAGCCGTCAACATGGCGCACCGCAAAACCCTACAGGCTACACTGGATACTCCACATCCAAAGCTGTCTCCTGACGACACGCCGAAAACCACAAGACACCCTCGTGCTTCGCCCTTGCCGGCACACGAGGCAGCTGTCGAATAGTTATATACAAGCATACACACGCTGAGCACACTGCAAACCATTTCGCCTAGCTGGATAAATACCTACTTCAGGAAGATATTCCCGACAAAGTCGAAGCATCCACGCATACAACTGCATCAATTTTCTACATACATAACACATCTACTTCATCCTGAACAAAAAATAGAACTTCTACACTTCATAACAGAAAACTGGGGACCATTCACAATTAATGGTACACTACGAAGTCGCAATCAACAACACCCAACAAGCTATACCACTGAGGAACACATAAGGATGTCCAGCCAGCACACGCAGGACGACACTCCTCCATTCACCTCAATAGCAGAGCAACCGCACGCCATCACAAGAGCAGCAAATCATACCAGCAGCAGATATTTTTAAAAGATAAGTAACTTCATACTCTGTACAAAAACAAATTTATACTTATATATTACTATTTATAATATGATTAACTTTATATATGTATAGATTAAGTTGTATTTAAATAATTACATTACTGTGTATTAGGAAAGACTACTTTTCGTATAGAAATTCATTACATAACATGTACATAGCGGTTCAAAAGAAAACCCTATGCAAAATAACATAAAAAATCAAATGCTTTAAAAATTTTTTTTTATCTTTCACAGAAAGCAATGTAAGGACTTTGAACTTCGAGGAGGGGTCGTGTTTCGTCTAAGCGACTGCCAGCGGGGTCTGTGGCGATTGCGCCAATTGCGCCGCGCAGTGCTTCGCTGCGCTGAGTACTTCGGCAGGCGCTATCTTGCCCTGCGCCGTATTCACAGCCCGTCTCCTATTTAAGGGGAAGCACAGCGCGCCCACATCATTCCGCTCATCCAGATCTCGAAGCTAGGCATCACGCTGCCCGACCGCTCGTCGTCGTTCAAATCGTCCGCGTTTCAAATTTACATTTATATTCATTAAATAATAACTCGACATTTCTGTACCAAGTAATAATAGTAAACAACAATTGTAATCATCATCTTGATAAATAAAAGAGTAAGTTAAATTTCCTGTTATATCTTTCAATCTGTCAACCATTCCTACCTGAGTAATATTTGATAATAATATTTAATCTATTGTATACGGTATCGCAATTGCTTGGTCGATCAATCTGTGGCTCAGCTGTCGGGACTATCCGAACAGACCGCCACCAGGTTCGAACCAAGCGGTTGAGATATCATTTGGGTTGTATGTAGCTGAAGGCGGACAAACAGGTAATACCTACACGTCCAACTGACCGACCTTACCACCTCAATTACAGGCTTGCATATCAGCTCCGGCTGGTATGCAATCGCTTCCAACCAAGTGACCACTCTGGCACTTTAGTAAGCACTACATACGCAATCTTCTTACCCCAAAAGCATATTAGTTGGTGTGTTGTTCATTATTCATATTTCTTTGTTAGGTTGGTGTGTTATTCATATTTCTTTGTTAAGTTGTTATTTATTATTCTAAAAAATATTTGTATAGGTACCTACTTAGTTGTAGAATTTTGACATTATTTATCTGATTTTTCCATTATAAAAAAAATATTTGTTCGTGATGTTTAAATTTGTATAGTTTATTACTTCTAGTTGGTTTCCAAAGTAAAACATTCTTTTGTGTATCATTTTAATTGGAATTATAATTATTGCGATTAATTATTTTGTACAATAAAATCTATACAATCAGTATATTTACATATTAATGATTATATTGTACAAAAAAATATTTATGTTGTATTATTGTGATGTGAACAATTATTACTAAACGATTACTTATAATCCCTTCCACAAAACATAAACATAAAACAAGACTGATTTATTAGTCTTGTTTTATGTTTAGGTAGAACTGAACCTTGTAGAAATATAATATGTATGAGATCTGTGAACTATTGCAAAGTTTCAAATATTTATATTTCAAGGCAAAACATGGTATTGTAATTTAGATTAATTAAAAAACCCAGATCTGTTTTTCACACGGATAACAATGTGGCTCCGGATTTTGGTAGGTATGTACTACCTAGTTTATTGCGACAAGAAAGATTGATTTGTGGCGCATTTCAAGGACAATCTTTTTTGTTTCATTTACAGGATAACGGAAATATCTTCGTTATTATTTTCAATTGTTGTCGACGTTTTAAACGTACTCCGTCATTTTAATGGTTTTTATTTTAAAATATTTTTATGATAACATATCAGCGTTGGCGATGTATGTACAATACGATAGGTATCAGATCAGATGTTTTACCAACACGATCGACTTAGTACATGCCACTGCGAGAATTATTTAATGGATTAGGCAGAGAAAATTGAGCCTACAGCGTTCATGTAGATGAAGACAATGAATATCTCTTATTCATATTTATGCACTTGTATGGGTAAACGGTTAAACCGATTCTTTATTTCAAAATATCATTAATCTAGACTCGATAGAAGTCGGAATATTAATTAGGTATGTATTTTCCTCGATATAATGCCTAGATCAAGATTTATATAGGTTTGTATGTGCTATGAAATGTACACATTTGAGGAATAATTCTCTTTTTGATGTTGGGTCATACATAAATATGTATTCCTCCTTATTTAATCTGTAAATATTGTATATTTTATGTTGTCTTATCCACGAAACTAAATCTCCAGATTATATACCAATAGTTAATTTTTTTTATTTTAGTATGGAACACATTACAAATTGTTGTAAAGATATCGATATACACATTTTTTGGTCATTTTATTTAAGTATCAAGATATTTCGTTTTCAAAATGTATTTTCATATGCACAAACGTCGGTTAACCTATGTTTTGATATGTTTGTTTTGAACAGTTTATTATTGCCGTATATATTTTGAAATTATGAATGGTATCTTAGATAAATTTCGCTTGCTGTAATTAATTACCGTGTTATCAATAATTTACTCTCATTCAGGCGGAAGTTGTATATATTATTCAAGCCATTTACTGCGAAACGATAATAATTAAATACCTACAATTCATTTCAACAATGTTTCCTGTGCTTCTTCCGGTTTTTGATTTGTCTCGTAAATCAAATTTCTTCATTCTGAATGGTTCAGAGAATTATTTCACAATAAACCAATTGAGAGTCATGGCTATCTAATGAATTACATTTGAAAATGATTAAAATAAGAAAACTTAGCCAATGCGTCTTCAAATTCTACATTGGGATACAAAAAAATATTAATATTCATCATGCTTTACGATCTAATTAAAATGCCGGTTTTAATTACTTCGTATAAGATGCTATATATGTTTTATTTATTTTGTGTTTGTACTATTAATAGGTACTAATACTATTGATAAGGCTATTAAGACGATTACAAATTGCGTAACAATTACTAATTATTTTGATGTAATCTTTATAATATTATATCTCGTAGCTATTGCGTAAGAATCGTATTGAATCAAAACGTTATCATAATCCATTAATCTATCTGTATTGCTGAAAAAATGTGCGAATAACACAGAAAATGGCGATGTACCTATATTTATCGTGCAGCCAAAATGCAAAATCATAGCAAAATCTCTCTATCTTGCAGCCAAAATGCGCAAAATGCAGAAAACTATTATGTAACTCCAATCTAACAGCCAAAATAAATAATAGTTACAAAATTAATATTTAACTCTATTCCATTTATCTGTCTTGCAGCCAAAATGGCGAAAACTATAGAAAATATTTATTTTTTATGTGTTTGAAAGCGTATCTGTAATATTAACCAGGGGCGCTCTTTTTGCACTGGCGATGCTCATCAACTGCCCTTATACCCTTCTGTCTCTTTGGTTACGTCCTTATTGTACTGATTATTATATTAACATTAATATATCCCTTTTATTCAATTTGTAAATGAGGTTACTTATAATGTTATAATGTCCATTCCGAATGTACAGCAATATGGACTATGGACAGTGACATCAGTCTTGGATCCATTAACATAACATACCCAGTATAGATTTGATTAATTTGTATTATAAGTTTTCTATGGTCGGTATTCTACAGATACTAACGGGAGATGCTCACAAGAACTTTCATTTTCGGTCCATTCACAATAGAGTCGCTCGTTATATTGAACCTCAACACCTGCTAATAGTAAACCTTCGACATACACGAACCACTCTTGAAATATTTTATGACTGTGGAACGATCTTCCGAATTCTGTGTTTCCACCTTTTTACAACCCGGGTATTTTTGAAGATATCCGAATTCATATTTTACTGAGAAGATTGCACACCCTCCCCAATGCTTGGTAAGTGCGCTTCTTCGAAAGAATATAATGGACCCAAATACCTACGTTGCCATGCCAATATAAATATAGATAATAAATGTACCTATATAATGAATTATATCTTTACAATGCTTATTAATGTAAGTATTTATGGTATTGTTTCAGACACTTTGACCCCACTAATTCATGCAATGACATGACATCTCGTGTGCTACAAATATATACCTACATGGTAAAATTATTAGAGTATGACGTGGTATTTTCACTTGATTTTTTCGCTGAAATAGTTTTTTCACACGTTATGCAGTCAACAGTAACTTATACCTATTATAAGTTATAAAAAAATACTTATTTGAAACACAGTAAAATAACACAAACATAATTTGATATATTGCATTTTACACAATGAAGACCAACCATGGAAAATTATTTTTCATATACATGTACTACATGTGTATATTTAGTACATGTTTCATATTTATTCAGACTGTAAAACGATATTTTAGTATTGTTTTTATAACCAGTTTCGGTATTGCATGTACCTACCCGTTATATTTTGTGTCTTCTTTGAATTTTATTGTGTCTTGTAATTTTAATCATTAGGGATGATGTGTTGTCCTGTGTCTTAAGTTATCCTTGGATATTACATGTGTCCATTTTATTCATGTATATTATTAATGTCATTTGGCTGAATCAATAATGCTATTTATTCTCATATCATATTAGGTATGTATATAATGTGCGCTTGCAATATATGAGAATTTATACATCGTGGCTGAATGATCAGTCTACTAGTGACAACCATTGTATTCAAATCCGGCACCTTCATCATTGTATATATAAATATATATGTACCATTAATATGCGAACGCAACTGCAGCGACTAAGTAATCTCATCTTCAAATAATATTAATCTACGTTAAAAGGTATGGCTAAAAGTCTAAGATGTAATGGGATAACAAACATTGAAACCGCGTATTCTCAAAATTATGTAATGTAGGCATTTTTACATCTGATACATTAAGTTGTGCCCTAGATGTAGCATTAAGATATTATAGAACTCCATAAGATAATTATATTCATGATATGGGCAAACATGGATGGTTTTGATTCCGCCGGTTGACCAGACTTGCCCCCCTGAATACGTAAGGAAAATATAAAAACGTGGTTTGGTTATTTCTGATAAATGTGAAGTCACACACATTCGTTAACTCTTATTTTTACTCTCCACGCTATGGAATGAATAGTGGAGAGTCATGATTTCACAATGTTTTAGCGTATTTTTTTAAAAACAATTTCTCAACGGGTAGAGAGTGCATGCACACTGTGAGTTTCGTCGTGAAGTGTTTATATTTTATATGTATGGCGTACGACGTACGGCGTTCGGCGTACGGAATTATCCTTTTTGTGTCCTCTCTAAAGCCCAAACTTTAAGTCTGATCGACTTCATATTTACATCATATATGTAAAGTGCATAGACCTAGAGCTGATTAGTTTTCCATGTACAACTTTTAATTTCTTCTCTATGATTTCATCATTTATGTTGTATTTTTTTTGCCCTCTCTACAGCCCAAACTATAAGTCCGATCGACTTCATATTAACATCATATATGTGTAAAGTGCATAGACCTAAAGCTGATTAGTTGTCCATAGATAACTGTTAATTTCTTCTCTATGATTTCATCTGTCCAAATTTTCAAAATTCTCTCGCGGTCTTAAAAATCGAGGTATATTTATACTTTAAAATTTTGATACAATAAAAATACACTCATCAAAAATGCATTTAAGGATTGTCAAAATTTAATGAAAAAAATCTATGGCATGCCATATCAATGTAAAATAAATTTCATATTTGTATGAAAAATTTATATAGCAAAAATAAAATAGCTTCTGTATGGGAAAATTGAGTGATCAACTTCATATTGATATTGTATGTGTCTCTATAGACAAGTGTATTTTTTACTCTCCTCTTCTATCTTCCTCAAGGGTAGGCAGTGAGAACCTAACACCGCATTCTTCTATCTTGACACACATACATCGCCTCATCAACATTGACACACTGTCTCATTCGTGCTCATCTTGCTAGTAGGTAATGCAATTTTACTTAAAATTTCTCAACAGGTATCATGTAGAAAGTGCATACTATGAGTTTTGTGACAATGTTTTTGTGTGTATGGTGTATTGTGAAAACTTTTGTCCTCTGGGAATCTTATATTTGTTTAAGAATATAATATAAATGTTCTTCATAAAAATGCATTAACAGATTGTCAACATTTCAAGAAAAAAATGAACGCTTACTATGGTGTGGAGAGTTTAGTGTTGGCTACAACCCACTCGTTTTTTTATTAAGATTCAACATTTCTTGACATTTTATTTATGTACTTGGTTTAATTATTATTTCTTTTGTTCTATTTATGGTAAAATTTTCAGTCTAAATATGATTAATAATTGTCATTGTTATGAACACTCAGGGTTTCTTTATTTCTTTTATTAAGTTGTCAATAAAGTGGGCGTAAATGATTGTTACAGCATTATTATTATATCGATATTATCTGGCAACATTGACAATTTACCGTTAAGAATAGGTTATCATTTTGACCTTTTCAGACAAACGTGGGTATCAGTTGGCTGGTTTCTTATTTAATATTACCTACTACCTACGTATAATCATCGGCAAACATCTTAAAATATCACGTGGGCTGCGCAGGGAATAATTTTGTTTTTTTCCTTGGCTTGTACCTACATGTGCAAACCGTTTCCCACTGTCGAAAATTGTTAAGATATTTGAATATAGACAACTATAATATTTCTTGCTATCTTTAACTGTCGGGAAATATCTTAAAAGATCACGCGGGCTGCGCAGTACAAAACTTTGTTTCGTTTTTAGACGTGCAAGTCCTCAGAATATATTTGCTGATAACAATACCTACCTATACCATGTATTAATTGCATATTAGCGGTCCGATTATTTGCCAAATGATTAGCTGATGATTATTTACCAAACGTTACGTCTTTATATCTTCTAAGGTTCCAAGTTAGTTTATCTAGAAACACATTTTTACAAATAATCAAAAGACCGTCTGAGGACTAGTATAATTTTGTTGTATTTTTTTAAATATTATATCTATGTATGTAATTTAGATGTAATTTTTTTTAATATTTGTTTTTCAGGTACCCACTGTATTTTATTATTTTTCTGTGTATTCAATAACAAATATCGAGTTATGATGTCGATCAACTCACAAATCCAGACTAACGTTCCCATACAGAATCGTAGCTGAGACGTTTGGTTCAGAAGTCAGATATAAGAGAATGAGAAACCTACATACAAGAGAGCGTCGATTCCATAAAAAAAACATTGCAATATTTTCTCATTTCGTAGATGCAAGAAATTTACTTGTAAATTTACTTGATGTACTTCACTTTTATGTAAACTTTTTCGACTGTCGATTTGTTCAAAATAATACATTTCTCTTAACAGATCCACAAAGTTTCAAGCCAAGATACGCGAGATGGCCAGTTTTCCATTTTTCGAGGTTTTTTCAAGTTTGATGTCAAAAAACACCAAATTAGAACCTTCGCAGTATATATTATCCTATATAATATCATATGGGTGAACTCAGAATTCGGAGTAGAACATTTCGCCATGGACAGTTGAATTTCATGTGTTAATGACTCTAAAACGTCTCTGTCCAAACGAGGTTTTCATTATAGGGACAGAGAAGCTGGGATCATTTACTTTTTCTAGTAAAACGTGTTGGCCTCTACTGTATACCTCTACTGTTGGCCTCTACTGTATACAGTATACAGTGTTACATATTATTATATTCTATTGGAAATTAATTAATGCAGTATTCTAAAACAGCTGTCTTGATTAAAAATTCTAAACAAACGCTATTTCGTTATTTAAGATATACAGAATGCCATATTTTTATATCTTGACATACATCCACCGCCTCGTCTACTAAATTCATGCATCTTATAGGTACATGTTCGTTTGTTATTCAGGCTTCTAACTGATATTTCTTTCTTTCAGGATGTCGTTTACATGGTCGTGCCCGACGACCCCGATGTCTTTATCCATTCCTATCGCTTTTGCATATTCATTATTCATCAGTCATTATTAATTCATTCTTCTCAAGTGGCCATACTATCTCAACGTGTTAACTTTCATTCTATTATATTATTATTTTGATTATCATTAATCTATGAATGGCTTTCTTTTAAGAAAACTTAACATGTCGCCTTTGTAGCTCGCCGCCGATTTATATAACCTTGTTTTTTTTTCATTATAGTATTATCTTTAATTTATTTATTTATCCTTGTTATCTTTATTTTTCTTTATTGATTTTCTTATCTTAATAAATATTAAACCTGGTAAGTACATCGTTGTTATTATATTTTTAATCATTCACATGTCACGTTATAAGTAGCAATTATATATTTAATTTATTTATTTGTTTATTTTGGATTTCGTCAAGATTAAAATAAAATATTTGATAAAGTCGTTTCTCACGTAGGTACAATTTATCTTAAAAATTCCTACACGACATGATAATACAAGTAGGTTATGTGTTAATTCGTTTTATAATCTTTTTTGAAGTTATATGTTTGCTTTTAAAATAACAAGGCGCTGTAGTTGTTATTGCTTCCAACAATAGAATATATTATTATGCTTGACTGTTCATTACCTAGTTACTCAACAAGTATTATATGCTTTAAGACGTAAAATAACTCGGGCTTATATTAATATAATACCTGGAGAGAAGGTAGGTATAAAATAAATCTGAATATTAGAGAGTAAAGCATGTCAATAATTAAGAATTGAATGGCGTTCGGTTCTCTATAATTATTCCGAAAGGTATTGACCCGGTTAAAATTATCAGTTTAAAAAATTATCAGTTTAAATTCCATAAATTCATAAAGAATACCTATATATCTTAGTAGTATCACTTATTTATAATTTACGTGCAAAATTATCTTTATTAGTTGTCTATAACTGTCTACATTTTTCAGTTTAAATTATGATAATATAATTGAGTAGCTTAAAACATTATTTGAAATATCGCTATTTTTATGTTTATCGCATTTCGAAAATAGGTAGTTAAGTTATTCATTTTACAATCTCTAATAATTATTATCATATATTAAAAATGACGATAGCAATATTTATTCAAATTAATATGTCATATTTGAGAATCTCTAGCAAGTGCCTTTTTAACCGATTTCAGAGGTTATCAATAAATTCGACATGATTATTATATTTTCAGCGATAATTATTTATCACAATGGCCGATTTATATAATTTTTTTTCATTAGAAGAGGGATGGTTCCATATAAATTTGGTCAAGAAAATCATTACTCTTCTATTTGTACGGGCATCTGCAATCTGTACAGGAATCTGCAATCTTTACGATATTATTATATTGTACAGATTGCATATTGTGGATAAATTATTATTATTAATTATTCTATACCTCGAATTTTAAACTGATTCAAGATAATAATAATAATAATAAACCGTTTATTTGTTGTCATTATTGTTACATCAAACAAAAAAAATATATATACAAAATTTTGAACTACAATTGACAACAAAAAGGCTATTGCTCAGCTGCGCACTACCAGGTATCCCTGGAGTGCTGCTGGTTTTCAGCAAAGCCTTGGGACAACACAAAACATTGAGGACAGACCACATGTCATGACCTATAAAGATTTAATAGTAATTAAAAACAAAATAAAAATAAAATGTATTTCAAAAATAGAATGTATTTCTTCCTTCTCTTTTTTCACTGCTGGAACCCTTGTTGGTTCAATAACCATATCTTGCAGTGTTTCTTAAAACTCTGCAAAGAGTTCATCGCACGTATGTTCTGCGGCAACTCATTCCAGTACTTTGAGGAAGCATACCTAAAACTACCCTCGAATGCGGAGGTTCGATGTCTGGGGAGAACGAGTAAATGGCCTCTCTGTCGCGTTGAGTGGACGTGCAAATCACTTGACCACTGTAGTCTATCAAACAGATAGGAAGGAGAACGTTTCTTTATCACACTATGTAGTTGACAAAGAAAGTGCAGCTTCCTTCTGTTAGACATGTTCAGAATTAGATAAGATTGATAAGAAATATTTACAAGTCCCATGTAGAATTTTTTCTGGAAAGAGAAAATATGGTGTAGTTTGAATGCAGACGAGATATTTAGTATGAATTGTTTTGCCTTTCAACCTAAGTTTGAAGCCATGGCAAACATCTGGTATAATGTTATGAGCAAAACCTGGCGTAGCACCTTAGTTTTGCTACCAATGAACTCCAAGTTGAAATTGGAAATAAAACTAAATTTCGTTTTTTCCTGGATGTAAACTTTGAATAACAAATGAAATACAAGTCTAGAGTTGACATTTGGATAGCTGTTATAATAATGTTCTTCTTTTGTCTGTCAGGTCCCGTGATGCCAATGGGCACCGGTTCCGGCGGTCTGGGTGTTCCTGTGCAGGTGGGTCACGTGGTGCAGCAGATAGTAGACGAGAGCGGGACAGTGCGCCACGTGATACTGTCAGCGCAGCCGCCCCCGCCCCCGCCACATCTGCAGCATCCCCCGCCACCACCGCCCCCACACCACATGCAACATCCCCCGCCACCGCCTCAGCACCAGACCCATCAACCACACCCACATCAACAGCAACACTATGTAAGTATAACAATACATCCATACATAACAGTAACATTCTCATTTTTACGGTCTTTTAGTTGTACTCCCATTTTACAGTCTTTAGTTTTACTTCAATTTTACAGTCTCTGAGTTACACTCCCATTTTACAGTATTTTAGTTATACTCCGGCCATTTTACAGTCTTTAGTTAACTCCCATTTTTACAGTCTTTAGTTATACGCCCATTTTTACAGTCTTTTAGTTATACTCCCATTTTTGCAGTCTTTAGTTATACTCCCATTTTTACAGTCTTTAGTTATACTCCCGTTTTTACAGTCTTCAGTTATACTCTCGTTTTTCAGAATTAGTCTATTCTGTGATCGCGCCGACTTAGAAAAGTGCTTCCACTGTTTTCTATTGTCATCGTTTTCGGGTGTCCCGTAAGGTAATCAAAAATACAACGTCCTAAATAACATTTCACATAGTACACCAACGAGGTCCACCACCCATTCTGAATATTGCCTTTTTAGTTGAGACGAGATTAACGTGTGGGAATACACAAATGTGTCATGCTTCTTTGTCGCTGGCTACCGCACATTCTGTGATAATGCCGTGTTGGTACAAATGAGTAGGTATATGAGGCAATGCCAATATTATATGAGAAGGTACCCACATGCCAGGACCTCTCTGCCCTTGGCAACTAATTTATTTTACTTCTACAGTCGGCCTTCGTGGCTCAGTTGGTTACATATATGGCTACTGAGCCAAAGGTCCCGGGTTCGATTTCCGGTGGAGATACAGTTTTTAATTGTGTTTTCAGTCTGGATCTGTGAGACGATTAACGTCGTAAGTCTCCGGAATGTGGGAACTTGTTATTGGGTGCATGTTACATTAATATTTGTTAGTTTCCCGAGCAGCAATATAAATAAATAAATAAATAAGTTCTTCTCCCTACCTTGACCTAATCATAAAAATATATTTGAGTAAATTATAAAACTATCTCTAACGTTCTTTTAAACAAAATTTATCTACTTTTATTAAAATATTTCATACAACATAAGCAGTCTTCACTATACTGCATTAATAGTTTGTCTATCTTAACATAAAAACATACTATCGGAAGAAAATTTATATTCCTGGTAGTAACATTTAGAATGAATAAAAATGTATATAATTAGATAAATTTCTTATGTATGGAAAAGTTCAGTAATTTGATTTCATGTTATAATGTAAAGAGCTTGAACAACGAACTGATTAGCTTTCCATGAATAACATATAATTACTTCATATGATATCATGTGTCAAAATTTTCAAAATGCTCTCGTGTTCTAAACAAAATTTATCTGCTATTAAAATATTTCATACAACATAAGCATTCTTCACCATACTTAATAGTTTGTCTATCGTAATATAAAAATATACTATCGTTAGAAAATTTATATTCCTGGTAGTAAAATTTAGAATGAATAAAATATTTCATATAACATAAGCATATTTTACCATATTGAAATTGTCAATATTTGAAGAAGAAAAAATAAACGGTTTCTATGGTGTGGAGAGTTTAGTGTTGGCCACAACCCACTCGTTTAATCAAATTTTGAATGGCGGTATCAGCAGCACGTTAACATTACTTAAATATTATTTTTTTATTAACTTATCAATAAGTTATACGTAATCTTAATTTAGTTCAGTTGCTTCAATGTGTAGAAATATTAAAGACTCGTTTGATATACGTTATACCTATTTGTCAAACAATTAAATAGTTCATTTAATTGTAGGTTTGAAATAAGATAAGTTTATGTTACCTACTTCACGTTTCTTTATTTGGTTGGCTAATTTTGTGTTATTACTATTGTAATAAGTTATTACAATACAGTATAGCTCTATTATGACGGTACACAATGTATTCAAATGTAAATATATATAAATATTTATTCGATTTATACGTGTCAATTGTAAAAATATTGAAGCGAATCATTTCTTGGTAACATAACATAAAATATGCTTCATGGAGTGTACGTGTTATTTTGAGAACTCTTAGACCAGGCCGGTGCAATTAAAGCTGCTTCAGCATAATGCATAACAAACCTATTCTTACTACACGTGTAAGAGTTTATTTAATACATGACCTAACCTTTATGACTTATTATTTATAAACGTTATGACTTTGTACTTTACTCCACAGAGAGCGCAAAAACTTTCTGTACCTTTTAATCTGAAAATATTTTTAGTCCTATCTTCCTCGTATAATGTGCAATAAAAACTAAACAACTATCGCTTTTTATTTAGTTATTCGACCAGAAGTATGTAAATATTTCTTAAATGATTTTTTTTCCATTTTCTTTCGCCAATTGCACGGGTAGTAAGAAATACTTTTGCCAATTGCACGGGTAGTAAGAAATACTTTCGCCAATTTCACGGGTAGTAAGAAATACTTTCGCCAATTGCACGGGTAGTAAGAAATACTCTCGCCAATTGCACGGGTACTAAGAAATACTCTCGTCAATTGCACGGGTAGCAAGAAAGTAGATAAATGTGACCTCCCTGAAAATTTAATGGTATATTTAAAATTGTAATCCTTAAGGGGGGGACTGCTGCCAACGTTCCTATTTTTCAATTTGATTTACCATCATTATTTCTTATCATCTCGTTTTGAAAAAAATAATGTAGATAGTTTGGGTATTAATAAAGAAAAATATTTTTTTTTACTTTTTGATAATGTTCTGTATAAATTCTTGTAGAAAAATAATGGCATTCACTTTGATTTACCATCATTATTTCTTATCATCTCGTTTTGAAAAAAATAATGTAGATAGTTTGGGTATTAATAAAGAAAAATATTTTTTTTTACTTTTTGATAATGTTCTGTATAAATTCTTGTAGAAAAATAATGGCATTCCCCGATTTTAAACGTTTATCTTATATTTTTAGTAAAATATAAGGCGTAGTTCAATATTTATTTTAAAATTAAAGAAAACAAAAATATCAAGAAAAATATGATGTGACGTTGCATTAATGCTTCAGCAATGGCGCTGAATGGAAAATAAATAACATTTATTTTCCATTCAGCGCCATTGCGAAATAAAAGTTGTTTTTTATTTATTAATAAACTTAACCTGATGCATTAATGCAACGTTACATCGTATTTTTCCACATATTTTGATCTTCTTTAATTTATAAAAAAATATAATGCTCTATACCTTATAGTTTTTTAGAAATTTGAGATGAATATAAAAAAATCGGGGTATGCTTATTAATTTCCTACAAGAATTTATACAGAACATAATTAAAAAGTTAAGGTATATTTTTCTTTATTAATATCCAAACTAACTAGGTTATTTTTTTCAAAATGATTAGTTTTGTAGTAATGATGCTAATTCAAATTGAAAAAATAGGTACGTTGGCAGCAGTCACTCTATTAAATCACATTTTCCTTAAAACCACATTTGTCTACTGCCACTTGCTTACATTATATTATTATATAATATAATGTAGGTATACTATAGAAGTTGTCGGAAGCCATCTAAACAATTAACTTTTTATAAACATTTTACTTTCAAATTAGTCATGATTTTACCAACTAACAAAGTAGGTAACCGCCTATTTATAAACGAGGAAAAAAGTAATTATTGTAATATTTATTTGCAATTGCATTATGAATATTGGTATTATTATAGAGATGTCAGTTGATATGTCGCAGGTCGATCGTAAAATTCAGCAAATCACGACGTGTCTAGTCATTTCACAAAGAATATCAGTCCGCCAAATCGATTAATGAATAATTGCATTCGACCGAGTTTCTAGTCAGATGCTGAGCCACTTCTCGATATGATTATGCAATGTCCGGCATATCGTGGCATCACACATTAATCTGGGGGGCAAGTCTGGTTCAATCGGCGAAATCAAAACCCTCATGATTACCCATATCATGGATATAATTATTATATGGAGTTCTACAATATCTTTAGATGTCATAGAACTCCATACGATAATTATATCTATGATATGGGTAATCACTAGGGTTTTGATTTCGCCGGTAGAACCAGACTTGCCCCCCTGAAATAAAAACTCAATTTAACAAACCACTAGATGGATTTGTAGCAACGTTCCTTCTATTGTTTGTGAGGATCATTAGCGCATCTGAGCAGTGGCGTAATAATTAGGGTTGGTCAGAAAATTAGGTAATTAGGTTGTTGCGCAGAAGTCGAAACGACGCAGTTATCGCTACACATCTACATAGAAAAATCACGTGGGTACGCAGAAGGCAAATTTGGGTCGTTTACTTGTTTGGTTTGATCACATGTGTGCGCAATCCGTCCCCCTGCACACCGATAACTGCATATACTATTATGTCACGACGCGGCGGTCGACTAACAATTAAGCAATTGTTTTTAAAATATCAATACTGACGGTATTTAATGTGTAGAACTCTATTATACTAGATATTTAAGCACAATCAATTTGTTTTGATTTAAAATTCCCTAGTAGTTAATTAATTACTAAGTTTATGTCGACCACCATACAGTCGGTGACAAACCGTCCATATTCGGTGTCGGCGTCCTGGTGTCAATTCCCAGCATAGGATAAATTGGTTTAAATTAATTTCTCATGCATATTTTGTTTCTCTGGATTGAAAACACTAATGAGTTTGGGAAAAAATTGCCTAAAAAATTACTTTTCCGTCGTATTTAAGGATCGACTCGCGACTTGTGATCGACAAAAAGTGTGCAGAGTGTATTAATTTATCTGTATTTATAATAATGCAAATATGTACGAGTTGTATATTGTCAATCGACAGTACAGGATATTACGACACATGATAACGGTCAAACAATTATTACAGCGTAATAATAATTTTAATCCATGACCGATGAAATTGATTATACATAGATCTATAGCCGTGCGCATAACATGCTAATGCTGGGATTTTTTTTTTCTAAATATTAAGACTATTCAATAGATTTTGTGCTGAATCAAAAAAATACTCTACCACGAACTTACTTACTCGTCCATTTCTTGAGTCCATTATTGGACAAAGGCCTCCCGCTACATCGTACTTACTTACTCGTCCTCTTCTTGAGTCCAGTATTGGACAAAGGCCTCCCGCTACCTCGAACTTACTTACTCGTCCACTTCTTGAGTCCAGTATTGGACAAAGGCCTCCCGCTACCTCGAACTTACTTACTCGTTCTCTTCTTGAGTCCAGTATTGGACAAAGGCCTCCCGCTACCTCGAACTTACTTACTCGTTCTCTTCTTGAGTCCAGTATTGGACAAAGGCCTCCCTCTACCTCGAACTTACTTACTCGTTCTCTTCTTGAGTCCAGTATTGGACAAAGGCCTCCCGCTACCTCGAACTTACTTACTCGTTCTCTTCTTGAGTCCAGTATTGGACAAAGGCCTCCCGCTACCTCGAACTTACTTACTCGTTCTCTTCTTGAGTCCAGTATTGGACAAAGGCCTCCCGCTACCTCGAACTTACTTACTCGTTCTCTTCTTGAGTCCAGTATTGGACAAAGGCCTCCCGCTACCTCGAACTTACTTACTCGTCCTCTTCTTGAGTCCAGTATTGGACAAAGGCCTCCCGCTACCTCGAACTTACTTACTCGTCCACTTCTTGAGTCCAGTATTGGACAAAGGCCTCCCGCTACCTCGAACTTACTTACTCGTTCTCTTCTTGAGTCCAGTATTGGACAAAGGCCTCCCGCTACCTCGAACTTACTTACTCGTTCTCTTCTTGAGTCCAGTATTGGACAAAGGCCTCCCTCTACCTCGAACTTACTTACTCGTTCTCTTCTTGAGTCCAGTATTGGACAAAGGCCTCCCGCTACCTCGAACTTACTTACTCGTTCTCTTCTTGAGTCCAGTATTGGACAAAGGCCTCCAATGCGTTTACATAATTTGACAATGTCATGTGAGAAAAAATTCAAGTCGAAAGCGACGAAGTATAATATTAAAGTTGTCATCCGCCCTGAGGATGAAGCGGTTGTTTCAAATAACTCATTCGTGGTTTGAAAAAAATCGTTTATGCCTGCACTTTAAACGCAAAAGTGGTATTTATATAAATGTTTCAATACAAATTTAGATTTTGAAACACACCATCTTGTTTTCATCGTGTGAAATTCATCATCTAATGTTTCGATATCGTGTGAAACGACGGAAATTTGTGAAAAAATTGATTAATACATGTAATCTGTGTTATTGGAATAAAAATTAACTTTGATATTGGTTTAGCATTATGATACTAAATCATTTGTAAAACTCTTTGAGACAAAATAAAAGAAACGTTCACGTTAATCTATTTAAGAAAAAAAATATTTACGAAATAATATTTAGGTTATAATTCTTTCCTCGTCGCTTTTACGGAGTAAGAAATCAAAATACACGGAACTGATTCTGAAGTATTATTTTTGCATTAATAATTTATTGATTCACAAAGACTGATCGGTCAATCATTGCGTGGATTATTATTAGGTAACTTAACTTGAATGAACGCTGTGGAATGTGAAGACTGTGTAAAGTACCTACCTTAGTGTACTGCAGTGTACTGGGTACAGTACTGAGTACACTACACAAAAAGCGCGGAACTTCTTACAATATTGGGTTCGACGAACGGCCGCTAGAGTCCGATATTATGCATTCAGTTATAGATAGCTGTTAGCGCCCTCAGGCCTGTCTCGTCTCATCGGATCGTGGGAAACAAATTACCTAGTACTAACACAAATGTAATAATTTTAATATTTTTGTTTTTTGTTTGTAGCTTCTTGATATTGTAGCGATTGTCGTGTATAATATTTTTCATTTCTCGTAGATATAGTTGTCGCCAAATAACTTGAACTTTTAGCCGAGAAAGAGGGCGATTTACACGTAAACCAACGAAGCAAAAATACACAAATTTGCGCTCAGCGCAACCGGAAGCTCGTTCAAGATGTTTGGCGAAAATTATACATCAGTCAAATGTAGTTGTGATAACGAGGTAAACATACAAATATATATAGGTACCATTCGCCACGCAGGTATGCATGGAATAAGAAGAGAACGGTGCGCCTCACACCTCCATTGTTGGGTTTTAAATATCTAGTACCTATCGCCAGCTACTTTCGAATAAAAATAAGTTATACATATTTGGGAGTTGGCAACACTGTCACTGAAACGAAAAAATCAAATTTATTTAAGGGTTGAACGGTCTACCATCTTATACGAATATACATAATAGTGAGATCCCAATTATTATTGTGTAAAACTTTTCTAAAAATAAATAAATAAAAAATAATAATTTAGGTAACTTGAAAAATTAATTTATATTTTTAATAAATAAAAACACTTGTTTAGAATTAATTCCACTATTTATAAATAGTGGAATTAATTCTAAACAAGTGTTTTTATTTTTATTTATTAAAAATATAAATGAATTTAAATGGAATTCCATCAAGAACTGACGATCAAAAAGTTAAATCTAATTAGGTACCTAACTACCTAACTTGAATTATGGTATCACAACTGTTATACGCCTCACGCCTACCAGTTTTATAAACAAATGTCAAGGTGCTATACAACTTTCCATATTTCAGGCGTAATTTTAATTTTCATTTATTTATTTTTATTATAAATTCACATTTATGTGCCTACATATCAACCATATTAAATATCTTTATCAAAATACAATGCATTATCATATTTCATACACATAGTCATATATGTAGTTCATCTCCTAACGTTATCAATCCCCATTCTAAGATAAATTTACCTACATCGGGGGTTTCTGACAGGGCATCAGAAAAAGAAGATTATAACTTTCATAAAGATTTTTTATAGTGTCATCTTTAACGTGACTTAAAATGATCCACATGTTCTTCTATCTCCTAACGACATGTGGATAATTGAGATAACCAAAGTAACCGACGTTGGTTGCCAACCAGAAGTGGAGCTGGGCAAGGTATGTCTCTCGAACCACAGACTCCAGATGCACTAAGAAAGTGTTGGAATCGCGATCTATAACGGGCAAAAGTAGTTTTGGAAGGCCTCAAACAAGGTGGTCTGATGATATTATATGAATGGCTGGAGGCGGATGGATGCGGTCTGTCCAAGATAGGAAGTTGTGGAGCTATGTCCATTACTAGACGAAGGAGGGCTGACGAAGAAGATGAAATAAGATCAAAATAATATATCACGCAATATGTCTTTATTTTCATGATATTCTATAAAACGAATAATGCGATATATTATGCCAGTGAACAATATTTGTATAAAATTGTTTATTGAACCATAAATAATATTATTTTATGATGACCTCGATACCTCTTATGAACTGAACCTTATCGCGTTTTCAAAAGTATGGCCGTTTCAAATGTGATTATTTACGGAATACTGAATGCACTCGTTCTTCACGAATTTACAGTTTCATTTATTTATTAAAATTAGATTTATGTAAGTGCACAAAGGCAGATTATTTATAATAATACAGATAGGATTTCGCAGTCTCCTACCCCATGCACTCTATTGGGAATGTTTCAGAACGCGTAGTACTATTTATTATCCCCGGAGTGGCTGCTCGTCGGACCAAGCAAGAGACTAATATCAAGCATATTTCATATCAATACCCCTATGACGTCCCTCTCCTGACTAACAATCGTATCTGCCAAATGTAAATTGTTCAGGAGAGCGTTTTTAGTGTTTTGCGCGTGCATATTTTCATCTCTCCCAGTCTCAGCACACGGTGACACGGTGACACGGTGTAAATATATTTTAATATTTTATTTGTATTCTTATATATATGAATCATTCTTATACTTATATATAAGAATCGTATTTGCACATAGGTCTATAAGTGATATTTTATTTTCAGTAATTCGTCTAAGCTATTCCAAGTTAACGGGAGGTGATACAGTCGAGACCTTTAGTGAGAACATGCGTACAACATATAAATACACATTGGTGGTCCTAACTCGATTTTGCAAAAAATGTCAGATACGACAGTTATTCAGCAGAGGGACGATGAGTCCGACCACAAACCCGACCCGAGGGTGTCCCGTCCCAACAGTGCTTGGTAACAGGCGATTCAACAACGAGCCTTCACCACACATTGACAGTACTTTCTGGTCTTTGATTTCCACGCCATGCGAGGTGTCGGCTCAGCTGAATCATCAGCGTGGCGAGCTACCACCGAACGGGACATGGACCACCACTCATGACGGGGGCTCCCCCACCCCTCAGCACACGTGTAGGCGATTCAACAGGGAGCCTTCACCACACATTGATAGTACGTTGCAGTTCTTTGATTTCCACGCCAAGCGTGATGTCGGCTCAAAACTGGAATCATCGCCGCGTATAAATTCGCAACGATTAAATTCGGCACCATATTGTGTGATACTTTAAAAAATAATGGCCAGACGAAAACATTATAATATTATGATAAGATGGGCTTTCTCAAAAACTATGGAATATAATGTAGATGAGCTTTCTCAAAAACTATGGAATATAATGTAGATGAGCTTTCTCAAAAACTATGGAATATAATGTAGATGAGCTTTCT
Organism: Molanna angustata; assembly: GCA_963576475.1. Lineage (NCBI taxonomy): Eukaryota > Metazoa > Arthropoda > Insecta > Trichoptera > Molannidae > Molanna > Molanna angustata. The sequence continues at coordinate 25,877,076 of OY754968.1, read as the reverse complement.
CAAAAACTATAGAATATAATGTAGATGAGCTTTCTCAAAAACTATGGAATATAATGTAGATGAGCTTTCTCAAAAACTATGGAATACAATGTAGATGAGCTTTCTCAAAAACTATGGAATATAATGTAGATGAGCTTTCTCAAAAACTATGGAATATAATGTAGATGAGCTTTCTCAAAAACTATGGAATATAATGTAGATGAGCTTTCTCAAAAACTATGGAATATAATGTAGATGAGCTTTCTCAAAAACTATGGAATATAATGTAGATGAGCTTTCTCAAAAACTATGGAATATAATGTAGATGAGCTTTCTCAAAAACTATGGAATATAATGTAGATGAGCTTTCTCAAAAACTATGGAATATAATGTAGATGAGCTTTCTCAAAAACTATGGAATATAATGTAGATGAGCTTTCTCAAAAACTATGGAATATAATGTAGATGAGCTTTCTCAAAAACTATGGAATATAATGTAGATAGGTAATACATAATTTATAATATGCACGTTCAAATTTTTTTCTGTTTAACAGATTATAGGTAATGTATTAAAATAACAATATACCCATATGAGTTGTGTTATGTTTTATTCATAACTAAAATAAGTTAGTAGCCCCGTTTGAAGAATAGCAATAAATTAATAATATTCCCAGACGGTAATTTTTACACTTTTTTTTCTCCATACTGCCGGCGATGACTATGTAGAATTCCATTATATAAATTAAATATTTATTTATTTATTTATTTATTTATTTATTACATACACGGCCTCTTGGCCATTATAAAAATATGGTAAAAATAAAACAAAACTCGCATTAAACAAAAGAAAAACAACACAATAATTCATAAAAATACAAAATCCTTCACACAATTCGAAATATGTCCCACTCCGATTCGTCCAAATTTATCTGTCTGAATTTTAGTATATGAGAAATGTCAAAAAGTTGACTGCATTTATACGGACCTCATTACGTCGAACCGCGCGGATGAAATCCTTTTACACAAGCGCCCGTTGGTTAATAGACGTTTTCGTACTCTGAAACGAATCAGAATGGGACACAAATGTCCACATACATCGACCTGACACTACAACTTACAGGTACCTACAGAGCTGGCATCCCACCCACACAGCACTACAGACACCGTGCGAGAAAGAGACACCAACATCCACTACACCGTCGTTACAATATTTGTAAGTTGCCAGGTCGATATCTAATAAAAACATTTTTTCTTTTACAAATTTAAAATGTTCATAATATAAATTCACAATTACAACAAATAGTAAACACTAAACAATTCAATTAGAAATTTAAACAAAAATAAAAAGTAAAAAAACAAAATATAATATACACCAATTTATAAACAAAATTAATTGCAATAAATAATTAAATCAAATGACAATTAAATTACAGAATAAATAGCACTTTACAATTAAATTAAATAAGACAAAATTCCAATCATATAAAACATTTTTTTTACAAATTTAAAATAATAGTAATAGAATAAAAACATTTTACTAATCAGATAAAAATATTTTTTTTATAAATTTATAATAATAATAGAATAAAAACACTATACCAATCAAATACACAACATTTTTTACAAATTTAAAATAATAATAATGGAATAAAAGCAAATTACCAATAAAATGAAACATTTTTTTTTTCAAATTTATAATAATAATAGAATAAAAACATTAAACTATTCAAATAAAAAAAATCTTTTTTTTTTTCTTTAACAATTTAAAATAATAATAATAGAATACAAACAAAATATCAATCAATACACAAAAAAAAAATATACATATATATATATATACATATACACATACATACATACATACACACACATACATATATATACATACACATACACATACATATACATACATACACATACATACATTTCAGGTTTCTTAATACATACCTAATCATGAACAATTATAATATCACTGCTGATTTCCGAAACCGTCCGACAGTGCTCGCTTAAAAAATGCTAAGGAGTCTGCAAAAATGTCAGTAAGATGACCATACATGTTACCAAGCCTATGTATTCTTATTATTGGAGAGTTATAAAGATAGTTTCTACAGACATTATCACAGTGAAATGTTACGATCTGCCTAGTACCTCGCATTGGGGTGCGGTACAAAATTAATTTTGTTAAATCTGGCGAGTCGTAAACATTTCTGACAATCTTGTAGAGCATTATTAAATCAGCGATTATTCTTCTGTCGGACAACCTCTGCAACCCAAGCAGGGACTGAATAAAGTCATAATTAAGTTCCTCAATCGGTATTTGAAGTTTAAAGTTGATATAACGGAAGAATTTATGTTGGACCTTTTCTATAGACTTTGAGTGGATTGTGTAATACGGTGACCACACTGGTGTGTTGTATTCCACCTGACTTCTAACCAAAGATACAAAAAGTAATTTTAACGAGTTAATTGATTTAAAATCCTTAGTTAGTCTCAGGATAAACCCCAGTAATTTTAAAGCCTTATTTGTAACGCTGTTTATGTGTGGAATGAAAGTAAGCCCTTCATCAAATATTACACCAAGATCTTTTATATTTGTCACACGTTCCAGCGATGTATTATTCAATCGGTATTCATACACAATAGGGTTTTTTACTCTGTGAAAGCTGATTATTTGACATTTTTGGGCATTTAAGAATAGTTTATTATTATTACACCAGATCTCAAGATTCTCTAAATTTTTTTGAAGTACCAAACTGTCCTCAATGCTGTTTATTCTCTTATACATCTTTAAATCATCAGCAAAAAGCAAGCAGTTTACTCCGTCAAAGGATTTTATAATATCATTTATAAATAGAATAAATAGAACAGGCCCCAAATGACTACCCTGAGGCACACCACTAGATGTCACAAAACCATTACCCTCAACATTCTTCACTCTAACCACCATTTTTCTTGAACATAAATAACTTGACAGCCAATCATGAAGTGAACTATGAATTCCGTACAATTTTATTTTTTGAAGAAGTATACTATGTGGCACTCTATCGAACGCCTTACTGAAATCAGTATAGACCGAGTCCACCTGAGATTTATTAGCAAATGCTTCCATAATATGATTTTCGTATATAATAAGGTTTGTCAATGTCGATCTTCCATTTATAAATCCATGTTGACAGGGGTTAATCAGGCCATTCAAAATAGGAGCAAGACTATCAAGAACTAGGGATTCAAAGAACTTAGGGATCGCTGATAAGATACTTATTGGCCTATAGTTGCAAACATTAGATTTTTCGCCCGTTTTATATATCGGAATAATAAAGCTAGCTTTCCAGTAATATGGAAAATATCCCAACTTCAAAGATTCATTAAAGAGTACATACAATGGGAAAGCCATATATGTACTACAGTTCTTTAAAAGATGATTTGGGATGCCATCAGGACCTGTGGGTTTTCTTACATCCAGTCTTTCAAGTCCCTTGACAATGTTCAGAAACTTCAACCTGCAGCTCCCTATCGAGACAGTCACCTCAGGATCGTGCAGGGTTGTTGAACCCAATCCAGTGTCAGGTACCATCATGTTTCTAAAAAAATGCTCAAAATAACTACTTATCGTATGTAAGTCATCACTTCCATTACCATTGTAGAACATTGTATCAGGAATTTGACTGTTATCCTTCCGCTGTGAATTTGCAAACTTCCACAAAGTCTTGGTGTCGTATCGGACCCCATTCTCGACTTCAGCCATGTAATTGTTGTAGCACTCTCTAGCCAGTTTCTTGCATTTTTTCCTTAAGTCAGAGAATACCTGGTAATCATCAGCATTTTTTGTCTCCTTAAAACGTTTATGGGCCCGTTTTTTATCTGTGATTAGAGATCTTATTTCATGATTGAACCATACTGGATATCCCTGAAACCTTATACACGACTCAGATACATAGTTTTCAATAATTTGATTCAAAATATTATAAAATTTCTGCAGTTTCTGATCCAAATCTAAATTTTCGTGGAGAAAAGACCAATTCACATCTCTCAAAAATATATTAATTGCAGTATAATTTGCTTTACTAAAATTTAAAAATTTGGTTACACGTGGTTTAAACTCTGGAATTGAACACATAGTACAAATTTCCAAGGGAGGATGATATTTATCTTCAGGTAATAAAACTTCACTAGACAACTCTACAGTCAGTCTCATTTCATTTGATATGACTAAATCCAAGAGTTTACCATAACAGTTTGTATTGAAATTGTTTTGCACTAATCCTAAAAAGTTTAACATTTCGATTATTTCCTTGGATCTAGCACATTCACTCACACAGTTTGTGTCCCCATGTACCAGATGATTACGATCATGCTCGAACTCAAAATTCTTCTCAAGACTGTCTTCAAAATTCTGTGACCATCGAATATTGGGCAGGTTGTAATCGCCAGTTAACACAAATTTAGCTTTGGGATATCTTGTGAGAAGAGATTCCACATCTTCAGAGTGTTGCTTATATTTTGAGATGTCTGCTCCGGGTGGGATGTATACACATCCAAGAACTATTCCCGCCGGTGGAACGTCTACATGGACAAATATTTGTTCTAAAGTACTTCCGGAGACTGATATTATTTTTGCCTTAAGATTATCTCTAACTGCTATGAGAACTCCTCCCCCCCTTGTTTTATTACTGTTATGTTGGTTACGATCCTGGCGAAATACATTAAACCCCATAAAACCAATTTCAGAGGTGAGCACATCTTGGTCCAACCATGTCTCCGTTAACATTATCACATGATGAGTTAGAGTAGATACATTATTTTTTAAGTCTGTTAGCTTTGTCTTGACTCCACGAACATTTTGATAGTAGCAATACAATTGGCAATTTAGTTTTTTGTATATTTATGGTGAGTGACAGCAATTCTTGGTGTTGAGTTTATGAACTTTACCGTTAAATTTGTTTCACCTCTGTTTCTTCTTTCTTCCACCTCCTTCCACAGATCCGAGAGTTCTCTACGTTGGCTTTCTGTGAGGTCGCGCTTTATGCGAATTTCTTTTCGTATTCTACCCTTATTTTGCATAATGAATTTGGCCTGTTCACTTGTATCCAGTTCAATTTTTATTGGTCGTACTTTATCTTCCAGTTTTCTTCCGATTCTATGTAACTTAATTATTTTAAGGGTACCACTTTCATCAACATCTTTTAACAAATGCGTCACAGTGTTGGCATCATCATTCATGCCATTAAAGGATAGATCGGAGTTACTTTCAGGTACATTAAACAATAATACATAATAAAAAAAAAACTGTTAAAAAAAATAAATATTAAAAAAAAACTGTTTTTTCTTCTACAATTTTATTTTCACTCCTATCCAGGACGACCGTTTCGCCTGGTAAAGGCCTTTTCAACTGGTTAAATATATTTTGTGGATTTTTACTTAAATACTATTGAATACAAAATTAAAACCAAGGCAAAGGAAGGGGTGGATATTCCCATTAAAATATAGCTGCATAGGTAGAAATTTTTACAAGAACAAAATAAACTCACCTATGGGATATACCCACTTTTAATTATATTATTTTCTAGGTACTTACACATAAACAAGAATAATTGCACTTTGCAATGTCTGACTATGCCCTATTTGGTTTGAAAATATTAAGTAAGGGAGAATTATGTGTTGATCATTATTATTTAGATTCTTATTAATTTCTAGTTATTTCAGTATGTTAAGGTTTAGTCCTTTGTTGCAAAAATGTAGTGGGATTGGTTTATTGTCGTCTGTAATATGATGGTTATTGTGGATAAGATGTTTGGCAAACTGTGACGTTTCTTCTTTTTTGTATTATTTAAACGCTCTTTTATGCTCTTCAAAACGTGTGTTAAAGGAACAGTTTGCATGGTAAAAATTACCATGCAAACTGTTTTATCAATAATGATATATTTATATATGTATTTGAATGGGCGAAATATATTGACGCAGATGTTTATTGGTCGTGTACATAATTATTATAGATGTAATACTGCGTACGTAGTGTTAAGCAATGTGACTCCAGTGTCGAATTTCATTTGATAATTCAGAATAATCACATGCAGTTGGTCCATTTCGCCAATGAAAATATTCTCATGAACTTTACGCATAATATATATTATGTGATTTGATGAAGTTTTTTTTATCAAACCTAATACCCATTTACTATACCCAATTTGATATCGTAAAAAAAAAACTTGTTTGCAAATAGTTCTGCCTCAATAAGATTTAATAATGCCTTGTCCGCTGGCTTCTCAGTCTAGAAGGGTGTCCGTCAAGGATGTATACTGTCCCCTGCTTTCTTTAACATCTACGGAGAGTATATAATGAGGAAAGCTCTGGAGGCCGGATTCAGCATTGGTGTCAAGAAAATCTCCAACTTACGCTTTGCAGACGACACAACTCTGGTAGCCGCAAACGAGACCGATATGAATCAACTCTTGGATCGTGTTGAGAGGGAAAGTCTATCACTCGGTCTGAGCATAAACCAAACTAATGGTGATTGATAGAGCATGTAAACTTCCCCGAACAAACTCTCTAAACCATCTTGAGATAGTATATGACTTCAAATATCTGGGTTCCAACATATTATGTGACACCGGTGGTTGTGAAGCGGAAGTGAAAAGACGCATCGCCATGGCAAAGGGAGCACTGGGAAAGCTCACAAGACTGTGGAAGGACAAGACCATCACAAAAAACATGAAGGCTAGACTCATCAGGGCTCTGATATTCTCGATGTTCCTGTATGGTGTGGAAACATGGACACTTAGGGAGTCAGAGTGAAAGAGGATCGATGCTTTCGAAATGTGGTGCTGGAGGCGTATGTTGCGCATCCCATGGACAGCCAGAAGAACGAATTTGTCAATTTTAGACGAGCTGAAGATCGAGGATCGTCTGTCGACGATATGTTACAGACATATCCTTCAATTCTTTGGAAACATTGCCAGAAGGGAACCAGACTGCCTCAAGAAGCTTGTTGTGATGGGCAGCGTGGCGGGACGGAGATCTCGTGGTCGCTTACCGACCAGATGGAGCGATTTGGTTAAGTCCACAATGGGGTCTTCGGTGACTGAAGGCGGACATGAAGGCGGAAAAATAATTATTCATTTACGCTATAATATTTGGAGTTCTATTGTAATTCCAGCTCCCTACCATTTATTTTGATTAGCTTAAAACGTGTGATGTCGATTTTTGGATCAGTAAGCTATAATATCCATCTTGGCTATTATTCGTATAATAATATACACTTCCTTCCTTGTACCCTGCGCAAGTGGAGAGTATATTGCCTTGCATATAGAAATTTATTACAATTAACCAGCGTTTCAATCCAGAGAAGCAAGAAGTGTGTAAGAATTTTTTTTTTCTTTGCTGGGATTTGCAAATCCAGGTCGCAAGAATAGAGATTGTTAATAAGTATGAAGTTGCTAACAGAAATTGCTAACATTGCCGTTGATCGTTTGACTTCAGTGCGGTCTTGCTGGGTTAGATTCCCAGAATGAATACTCTGAAAACACTGGTGAGTTGGAAAACATCAATGATTTTTTTTTATTTTCTGGGAATTTATTGAACTATCTGCATTCTTTTTGAGATATATGCATAGTTGTACTAAGATAATAATTCAATAAAGTAAGTTCATAATATGTACAATATATATGAAAATATTTTTTTTCTATACGAGTAAGCCTTTAAATTGTATTACCGATGACGGAAAGATTTATCTTTTGACCAGACTGCACTAATTTTAGGTTCCCGTTAACCCCAACCGGACCTTTCTGTCCCTAAACAATTTATGCGATGACCTTACTTCCTATAAAAATAATACATAATATTTTCTTCAATTTTCCACCTTATCTCTGCGCAGTCGTGTAACATAAACAGCTGTTTATTGGAAAACAGTAATCTGTAATCTCGATTTACCTTATTGCCAACATTGCCCCGTGGCATTTCGTGGAATTGAGTAGTGCGGTGTCGCGTCGTTTGTTTTTTGCGATTTTATGACAGAAACATTTTAAAAAAACGATATATTTTTTAATACATCTTTAACAATGCCACGAGTTCGGTTAATTGATGAGGAAGATTTGATCAATAAGGAATTAAGTCATGTAAGTACATTATAACCCAAATATATTCCATGAAATTTCTCTCGGAACGCCTTCTTTTGTTTGTTTACGTGGCGCCATGTTGGCAATATTTTGACGTTTGACAGAAATATTTTTATGCAAATCTTTTTTAGGCAAAAATGGATCTAAAGCTCCTCGTCACTTTTTTAAACATGTTTTTATAACTTGACATAAGTATGTGATATCCACTAATCAATAATTATGTAATCTCCTTTTCAATGTTTATCATCGCGGATTGTCGGTATTACGCGACCAGCACACCATTTTAAATATAAAAATGCTCCATTTTTTAAATCATGTTGTAGGTAATTATTAATTTAATTAGAAAACCTCGTAAATTCACAACGTGAAAAATATTTGTAAGAATTGCATGTTTTTTGTACTTGTTAATAAAGAGGCTCATTAAAATGGGACATAAGTATAATATTTTTTATTTCCTTATTATAATTTTTCAATTAGTCTTGTAAATATGACAATATTAATAATCAACTTGTCACAATGATCTAAAACTAACCAAGTTAATTGAAAAACTACAAAATTTTCAAACTACAAACTAAATTTTCACCTTATTCGTCCTCCCCATTTCCTCCTAGTCTTCCCTTCTTATCACTCTTCACCAAAATAAATGTTGTAATGGTCAATAGTTTCTTGATTAATCAGTGGAATATTTTTAATTTGTCTAATTTTATCTCTCCTAATTTTTTGTACTTATTGTCTATGTAAACTGTTAATATTCCCAAATAAAGTAAAATGAAATAAAATAAATTGAATAATTTAACAGTGCCACTATTTTTACGACCGGAATTGGCGGGAAAAGCGTTTTCCCGCCAAAAAGTGTATTTACACGACAAATTTTCTGACGTCGTCTATTTTTTAGGTCATTTATATCCATAGAAAGCGCAGATAAATCAAAATACAAAATATTTACCTTTGCCATTTTTTCAATGGTTATAAATGCATCATAAAAACCAACTTGAAGAAAAAATAAATAATATTGGCATCTTATTACATTTACTTAATTTTATAAATCATTTTTTCATCGAGATCTACTATTATAACAAAGTATAAACAAAGGTAAATATTTTTATAACTTGATTTATCTGCGCTTTCTATGGGTATGGAAAGAATGATTAGAATTTATCTATGGTTGAGTCGTAAGAATATCCCTTGCCATAATTTAAACACTTACCATCTTTACTATTTATTGTTTTTTTCCCTTAGGTGTGAAATCATCAATTATCTGCAAATTGCTTCCACTTTGCCAATACATATGTTTTTTACACCTTTTGTATGTTTTTATTTTATTTCTGGTGAAAGTTTCTCTATTCCCATGGGATGCTTGTATAGGTATCGACAAATTTGTTGGAAAAAAGTATGATATGCGCAACTACAAAACAAGCTTAAAAAATAACAAATTTTTGCTCTACACAGCCCACGTGATCTTTCATTGTGTTATCAATAACTTTAGCTCTTATAAAACAGAACATTATAGCTTATTTGCATATTTAACCAATATTTACTTGTTAATAAAATTAATGTAACGAGAATGAGAAAAAGTGTTATTTCAATGTAATAAACTTAAAAACTACCATAATATCATATATTGTATGTCATATATAGAGGTGGGAAAAACATATTAATTTTTACGTTATAGACGTTACGTTAATATTAAAATACATTATATTTAAAGGCTTAAAGTTTATTTATATTTTATTTTATACTTCTCGGGCAACTAACAGCTACTATACATAGGATAAAGGTACTTACCTCATCTAAAAAATAGAATTTTAAATCTTAAATTTGCAAAATGATTTAGTTAATATATTAACACGCAATGAAAAAAAAAACATTGTTATGATTTTGTAATAAGTATAGTTTTATAGCTTCCTGTAAAAAGTTTTCAAAATGTGATTTTAAACCTTAGGCCAAATAATGATAATGATAATATTAAATACTCAAAACAAGTAAATAAAACAATATTAAACATTATTCCACATTATATACTTTATATACACATTGATGGTCAAAATTTTGTAAATTGGAATAAAGTTATTTAATATAATCATTTGTAATGGAATTTAATCAAGTATCAACAGTCAAAAAGTTAGACGTAACAATTAATTACGTTGATCATTGGACATAAATTTTTCCACTCAAATCATTTGTCAACGGTCAATGAATCAACCCAATCTGTGTTTAAAATGATACTAACTAAAACTAATGTTTACAAAAATAACGAATAGTAATAATATAACTAAGAACGTTGAACGAAACAAATCGCTGTGATGTTGGTCTCTTGTTAATCTAGTGGCAGCGATGGGCAGCTAATATGATTTTGCAAAGCTGTGGTTGAAAATAATACATCATTGCATTATTATAAAAAATTACTTAAGGAAATTAACATTGGAACGTTATGATTGCAATCGTTCTAATGCTTGCAACATTAATCGAAGATGGTTTAAAATTAATAACGTTATATTGATTATTTTTTGAAGCGAATATTTTAATTAGCTTTCGTTTAAACAATCACCTCTAGTCATATAGTATGTATAGGCAACAATTGAATTTGACAAATAGTTGTAATAAAAGCACTTAACACCACATTTTTAACAGTTGAATAAACATATTGTTATCGTGTTAGTATAAATAAATATTTGAATTTTAGTTAGAACAAATTTTTAATTATATTCATCTAGGCCATAAATTTGTAATATTATTTTATTTTTATTTTTCATTACTTCTCGGGCAACTAACATGTAATAGGTATATCAACATTAATTTAACACACACCAAATAACAAGTTGCCACATTCTGGAGACCTACGATATTAACCGTCTTACAGATCTAGACTGAAAACACAATTAAAAATTGTGTCTCCACCGGGAATTGGTTAATGTTTTTTTTTTAACAAAAAATAAAATAAATTAGAAATTCTATTAGATGTTTCTATAGTGAAAAAATATTGGGCAATTCAGCATTTTTAGGAATCATTTAAGAACATTTTCTGTTACTTCTTAATAAGATGTTTACTAGGGTGGTCAACATTTGTATTTTTATTTAATATTTGCACATATCTCAAAAACCATAAAAGCTATAACACTGAAAATTTGTAAAAATATAGACAAATACAATACCTCAAACCTTTTTTTATAAAAAAATTCCAGGATTTTTCAAATTTTTTTTCTATTTAATTTTTTTTATATATCGAAAAACACCGTAAGACCCGAACTAGACATTTTATAACCAACTTACATATTTATATACAGTGATAGTACTATATTGGATTCCCCCAAGGGTTATCGAAGTGTTCGAAGATATTCTTATCCTATAGCGCCCTTCGGCATTCAAGCCATTTTTTTTGCGGGTGGCAGTTCTTAAGGAGAACACACAGGCCAATTGGCCCTTTGTGATACCACAAATGGGGCTGTCCTCCCCCTCACTCATCCCCCTTGAACCATCCTGAGTGGCTATTGAATGTCGTAATGTCTCCTATGTCAGCCAACGCTACGTCCATCAGATCATCATAGAAGAAACATCCCAAGGTCCTTCTTCTAATTCTAGAGAGAGCAGGACAGTGACAGAGGAAGTGGACCACCGTCTCCTCTTCCTCCTCGTCCTGACATGCTCTGCAGTAATGGTATGCCTCCAGCCCTAGCCTTCTGGCATGCTTTCCTATAACCCAGTGTTCCGTTAATACTGATATGACTCTGGCGAATGAGTCTCTTCTGAACGAGAGTATTTCTCTGGTTCTTCTGAGATCATATTTTGGCCATGTTTGTCCATAAGCCATTAAAAACAGCTAAACATAAACAGACACCCGAAAATGATGATAATATAATAGAGTGGAAGCACTATTCTAAACTGATGATAATATAATAGAGTGGAAGCACTATTCTAAACTGATGATAATATAATAGAGTGGAAGCACTATTCTAAACTGATGATAATATAATAGAGTGGAAACACTATTCTAAACTGATGATAATATAATAGAGTGGAAGCACTATTCTAAACTGATGATAATATAATAGAGTGGAAGCACTATTCTAAACTGATGATAATATAATAGAGTGGAAGCACTATTCTAAACTGATGATAATATAATAGAGTGGAAGCACTATTCTAAACTGATGATAATATAATAGAGTGGAAGCACTATTCTAAACTGATGATAATATAATAGAGTGGAAGCACTATTCTAAACTGATGATAATATAATAGAGTGGAAGCACTATTCTAAACTGATGATAATATAATAGAGTGGAAGCACTATTCTAAACTGATGATAATATAATAGAGTGGAAGCTCTATTCTAAACTGATGATAATATAATAGAGTGGAAGCACTATTCTAAACTGATGATAATATAATAGAGTGGAAGCACTATTCTAAACTGATGATAATATAATAGAGTGGAAGCACTATTCTAAACTGATGCGTCACAGCAAATTTTTTATGTATAATAATAATAATTTTATTTCATGTCAATAAACAACGACATGTATTTTATTTTTCACAGCTTGCATCAATATTTTTATAATTTTTATGCAGTACGTATTATTATAAAATTTCTTAGACATGTCAAACCTTAGGCTTTGACCAAAGGTTACGGCTAGGGCCGAACATTTGGTTTCGGACAAAATTTGACCTTCGTTTCGGACACTAATTGTTTCATACACTTTGTATGGTAGAATACACTATCTACAGGGACTCTCAATAGTTTGATACTTAATCTTCATACATACCATCAAGTTGTTAACATATTTGTATAGAAATCATAATATTTTAAAATATTCAATAATTTGATTTGTTTTTATATTTTGGTACTTACATATTTTAGTACTTACGTATTATAAACAACACATTTAGTATGTTACTTCTCAAACAACATGTTTATTATGTATAGTATGTTTTCTCAAACAACACATTTAGTATGTTACTTCTCAAACAACATGTTTATTATGTTTAGTATGTTTTCTCAAACAAAATGTTTATTATGTTTGTTACTTGTCAAACAACATGTTTATAATGTTTAGTATGTTACTTCTCAAACAACATGTTTATTATGTTTAGTATGATTTCTCAAACAACACATTATTTTGTATGTTTCTTCTCAAACATCATGTTTATTATGTTTGTTACTTCTCAAACAACATGTTTACTATGTTAAATTAAAAAAAAACTTATTTTAGAAATAAGTTGCCTCCCTGCTATTTTCTAAGTGTAATATTGATTGCTTTTCCAAAGCCATTGTTCTATTTAACTAGTTTTATATGCTACTCATAATTTTAAAGAGAATTTTCCTGAATCAATTCAGTAGGTACCCCTTGAATTTATTGAAATCATCCCATCCCTAAGATGACCAATATTGCATAATCAATAATCTTGTACTAAATAAATTTTTTGCCTTTTTTCTTTTTAGGGTCCAGCCAATGGTGGTAATGGTCCACAGCAGTTCTTCGGTCCCCATGGGTACCCCCCTCCCCCTCACTACCATCCCATGGGCCCCCCACCACCTCCCCCTCACCACCACATGCCCCCGCCACACTCACCACCACAACCCTACCACAAGGATGAGAGGGCGCAGCGACAGTATGTTAAGCTAAGGAAGAAATTAGAACAGAAGCAAATTAGGAATGATGGATTAGGTAATATTTTATTTTATATCACATGTTTGGAATGTAAATTATATCCCTAATAGAATATCAAAACCTTTGTTAGCAAAAACATTTTTTTTTTTAATTTAAGTTAAAGTTTCGTTACTTTTTAAATTTAATATATTCATAGTTGCTATATTAAATTTAAAAAGTAAAAAAATTGCTGCAACATTTACTAACGTGTATTTAAAAGCTTAAATTTTTAAAGAATCATCCTAACATATGAATGTCCATTTTTAGAATTATTTATTTACCAATGTAACAATTGTGAATGTCTGTAGTAATAAAAACAAAAACTCATCAATGAAATGGTTGATATGCAACATAGTATACTAATAATTAACTGTCTATTCCAACTGTCGATTCGTTCATGAGAATTCAATTCTCTGAATGAATCGACATCATTAAGCCAAGATGCATGTACGAAGGAACATTTTGTATGGCGTAGTGGACTTTTTGCATGCTAATAACACCAACTATAGGCCTCGCAGCATATATGTTCCCATACATGGATTTACTCAGAATTTGGAGTAGAACATTTAATGTGAGTTTTGTGTGTGTGTGTTTCTGTGTGTGTCCCCCCCCTTATAACTTTTGATCCGCTCAATTAACAGAGCCCAAAGTTTCAGAATATATAAACAGTTATAGGCCTACAAAACTTTTATACTCAGAATTGTGAATTTTTGTTTCAGTCAGGGGTTATCAACTTTTGAAATTTTGGTTTATTTTTCCATATATCTCAGAAACCATAAAAGCTAGAACGCTAAAAATTGCTATAAACATAGAAAAATACAAAATCTTAAATTAGTTTTTTCAAAAAAATTCTAGGGTTTCTCAAACATTTTTTATTAAGAAAAATATTTTTTTTATGATAAATTTATGAGTTTTACTGCCTATAATTCCAATTTTTTTAAAAATATTGAAAAAAGCCGAAACACCCCAACTAGATAATTTAATTTAATATAAAAAATATTAACATTGTACTAGCACATCTCAATTATTTCTAACAATTTTTACAAAAATTTAATTTAGTGACGACAGTGCTTCATACAATTTGTATGGCAGTCGCCTACACACAATATCTAAGAAGACTTAATAGTTTGATACTAATCTCCAAACATACATACATACCATCATGCTGTTTTCATATTCTGGGTAGGATCAAAGGACTGACCTCCATACAATCCTATCTTGACATACATACATACCTAGGTACATGTGTTGTATAGAAAACCAAATATCTTAAAATATTAAGTAATTTGTATTTATGGGTTTATAGTTTGGTACTTATTCTTCAAGTTTACATACTATCGCTATCGACAGTTGGATCTCATGTGTTACATGCAACTAGTCTGTAACAAAATTGACATGGTCACTCCCATCAGCTTCATTCTTGATACTCAAATCCAGTTTTTATTTTGAAAATCAACTAAGAACTTACCTATAATGAAGAATATGGTGGTTGGTAGGTATGTTTTAATTGTTATAGTTATTAGAATGTACACTTAATGATGTAATAATAATAAAATATACGGAGAATAAGCGGCAGGTTCTATGAGCAGATTGGAATTGAATTTGTATTCTAGTTAGTCGAGAGTAAGGCCTCAGGTTCGTGAGTGACCTCTGGATCATTTACCCCATACTCTTCCCTTTATAACAAACTTCTTGAGCTACAAAATCTCTCTTTTGTACTCATCCTCGTGACAGGGTGGTGGCTGTAGTCAATAGCTCTTTGTGTGGCCCTCCTTCATGCTAATCTGTTCTTGGCAGAACATAGAGCACCAGACACTGAAGACCCTGTTGCAAACTCAATAAGATAACTCACAAGACCTTAGTCCCTCTACGCTGACCATCAAAACAAGCTTTTCAAGGCAAACTGGTTCTCTCCTGGCTACTAAATACATGTGAGATAATTTTGTGTAATCTTATTGTAACCCCATGATACTTTTTTCAGGATTAAATTCGGGTTACAGTACTCCTGCACTTTCCCCACGCAAGGAGTTTTCCAATGGTGTGAGAGCAAGAAGCGGTGGTTCCATGGTAGGAGGTACATCCTCCGAAGGAGAGGGCAGTTCCTCAGCGGCCACATCTGTACAGGGAGATGAAGAAGATTCACAACCTTTGCTTGACTTTCTCTCATCTCTTCAAACACCAAGAGTTAGTACAGATCATATATTTTGTTCAATATTAACATTTATGAATAAAATTAATATATTGTGACATAAAATTTCGAGCATAAATAGTAATCATACATCCATAAAATGGATCTCAATGGACGGGTCGAGAGGGATAACATGAAAATTCTTCGAAACACAATTGTTCGAATGCGCAATTGTACGAATAACAATTTTTCGAAAATCAGTTATCAGAATGACAATTGTCCGAAAGCAAATTATTCGAACTAACATTTGTTGGAAAACCAATTAACCGAATTTAATATATTTTTGTGTCATTATGTTCCCTCCTTTGACATATTTGTTGCCAGTAAAATATATTCGATGAAGACTATTATTACTTGTTGTGTTATTGTTGGGTACGTATGTTTGCACATTTTTAATAACTGATGTTTGACAGCGCGGGATAGCCTAGTTTGTGCACCAGTTTATGTTTATCTAGTATTCACACCAATTTAGTTATTTTATTGTAATATTATAGTTACTTTTTAAATATATAATGCAACTGGCTCACGCCAGTCGCAATTATAACTACAACCAATCCTAACCAACCTATTTTTACCAAAGTTTTGTAGGTTTAGGTTTAAAAAATAGCTGTACCTACATCCTAGGATATCTGACAGCGCGGTGCGTCGCCATGTTGTTTATTCCATAGATTTTTATTATACATAATATACTATGCAGATGTAGTAGGTACTCCGTGCAAAAAGTGAGTCATTTGTTTTCGATTCATACAAAATTTGCTAACTACGACATCTAGTATATTATAATAAAAATCTATGGTTTATTCCTCTCACAATACTACCAACATGACGTCATAAAAATTCGAACAATTGTAAATTCTGATAATTGTGTGTTCGGAAAATTGTTTTTCGAAAAAATGTGATTCGAATAATTGCCATTCGTAAAATTGATTTTCGTAAAATTGAGCATTCGAATAATTGTTTTTCGAATAATTTTCCTGTCACCGTCGAGAGGTTGTTTAACACTTGACTAATGCGTCATACTAAATATTTCAAAATGGCGGATCTTTCACATATGATCTAACACATATTTGAGGTTGATAGAAAAATTTAATCCTTGTTATGTCATTTTAGTCGTGAACACAGAAAACACTCACTCTTTCTCATTTGGGCTTGGGACCAGCAAAGGCAAAGGAATATATTAATCACAGTAGTTAAACTCTTCTAAACTTATCTTTAAAACTTATGTATCAAACACACTGGGTGGGATCTGGGTGTTTAATTTATGATGTAGCAGACAAATAAATCATTTACTACCAGAAAGGTGACAGTAATATGTATAAGTATTTATTTTGAGTGTGACAATTAACAGAAACATTTTAGTGATGTTTTAGCTAATTAAAATTCAGATTATCATCGAATATCATTTGGAAATTATCATGTTTAAGATATAGAATTTGAATAAAATGAGTGGGATGTGGCCAATGCTATACTCCTCACTACCAAGTCACTCCACAAAGTATTCAAATTTTGTATGGAAATTTTTCAGCATTTACATGAAATTTGTTAAATTATTTTTTAATATTATAAAATTACTTAAAAAAATAAGTAACAACACAAATTTTTAACTTTATTCCACTAATTAAATTAAATTTGTGTTACTTATTTTTTAAAGTATTTTTTTAATAATAATAATGGAATTCCATCACGAATTAGCAGTCGAAAAATAAGAAATAAATAATTTTTTATTTAAATATTTTATTACGAAACCTTGATAATTCTTCATTGCCATTTTATGAAAGTGATGTGCCTTTTAGCAATTTGAAAATAAAAATATATTTGTCTATAATCAATGAAGTAGAATAAACACGCCGTACATAGCACATAGTACGCAACACACACACACAGATACATTGTGATGAAACTTTCAGAATTTTATCAGTTGATAACCTGCGATAAAAAAATAACCTTAAATATTGCGAAATCATAACTCCCCACTGGGTTAGTGAGGAGTAAAAATGAAAACCATTCAATTACACATATTATACCCTCATAGCCTTGGTGACTTTATTGTACAGTCAATAAAGTTTGTTGTTACTTGGTTGCAATTAAAATTTATATTTAATATTATTTATGTACATACCTTTAAATTTGTTTAAGAAATTGTTGTATGTAAATATGTTGTATATTAAAGTATATAAAATTTCAGGTTTCCGAAGTGACAGCTCGCAGTGCTCTAGTCCAATGGAGTCCTCCAAGTGTTTCGGAAGGTAACATGTCACCTCCTCACAGTGGAGAACTACGATATGAACTGCTCCTGGGAGACAAGGGACGATATAAAGCCATTTATAGTGGACCGTCCCTTTCTTGCAGGTTGGCCTTCTTACTATTTTCATAGAAGAGTTATCAAAAAACTTAAGACGTTGGCTGCACAGAATTCATACTCGGATTTTTAGTTTGGGTTTGACACTCTGTCCAGTTCAGATTCAACATCGAGTGTACACTCCAAACACTGTACAATCGTCTGGTGAAAAATGCTCTGTCAGTTATAGTATCTGTTGACATCTATTTTATCTGTGGTTAGATGAATTTTTTTCTGTGGTATCTATTATATCAGTTGACATAATTTATTTATGACGAGATCTACTTTATTTATATGCAGATGACAATATGCATTCACAAAGAGGTTAATTTATAAAAATATCATCTAAAAGATTCCAATTAAAGTTCAGAGTGCATTATTTACTCCACTGTCTCCTACCATGGAAGTGTTGTCTTTCCATGGAAATATAACCTAAAAAGACATATTTATGATAAATGACATTTGACATTTAAATCGCCCAATGCTGCGTTCAGATTGAAACACCGATCGAAAATGTTCAGTGAGATTGGTGTGAAAAACGCCATAATTTGCAACTTCAGTTACATCCTACACCCGACGTCGAGTGTTCTATCTGAACATAGCCATGGACATATTTGCAACTTCAGTTACATCCGACGTCAAGTGTTCTATCTGAACATAGCCATGGACATTTTTGCAACTTCAGTTACATCCGACGTCGAGTGTTCTATCTGAACATAGCCATGGACATATTCTTTAAAAAAAAAAAAATAGTTGTGAAACTTGCATATGTTTAATAGACATATTTGCAATTTCAGTTACATCCAACGTTGAGTGTTCTATTTGAACATAGCCATGGACATATATGCCACTTCAGTTACATCCGACGT
This sequence comes from Molanna angustata, assembly GCA_963576475.1. NCBI lineage: Eukaryota > Metazoa > Arthropoda > Insecta > Trichoptera > Molannidae > Molanna > Molanna angustata. The sequence goes on along the minus strand of OY754968.1, from coordinate 25,857,943 downwards.
TGAGTGTTCTATCTGAACATAACCATGGACATATTCTTTTAAAAAAAAAATCAAATTAGTTGTGAAACTTGCATATGTTTAATATCTTGCCTTTTATTTTGTAGGGTACAAGATCTTCGGCCTGGAACAGAGTATTCAGTGTGTCTCCAAGCTCACTGCGAAGGTGTGATTGGAGCAGCCTCTGGTGCAGCGATGGTGAGGACACCCCCGTGTGAACCGGCCACTCCGATAGCACCGAGAGCTGCACAAAGAACAAGAACGAGTCTTCAGCTACGGTGGAATGCTCCACAAGACAATGGAGCCCATATTCAGCATTATATACTTCAGTATGACGAAGGAAAAGGTGGAGATTTTGTTGATCTCAGTACACCTCGTACTAAACAACACAATTTACAAAAATTAGAAGGCTCAACTAAGTACCGGTTTCGATTAGCTGCTGTCAATGAAGTAGGAAAAAGTTCTTGGAGTGAAGAGGTGGCTTATTGGACATGTGGATCACCTCCGTCTCCACCTGCTCCACCAGTCTTAGTGAGAGCATATTCAACAGCTTTAGTATTGCGTTGGGTTCAGCGTCCAGGTGATGAAGAATTTACAGTACAAAGAGAAGATGAACGCAATCGTCACGGTTACCTTCCTGTATTCTCCGGTAGAGGGACAGAAACACGTTGCGATGGTTTAATAAGATATTCCGATTATAAGTTTAGATTACAAGCTCACAATGAGGAGGGAGGATCTCGATGGTCAGATGAAGTAGTTTACCGCACTCTACCAGAGTGTCCATCTCCTCCTTCTAAACCTTATGTCAAAGGGAAGATTCACGCTCATTCCTTTAGAGTGAAATGGGATCCTCCCACAGACAGAGGAGGAACTGAGATACAATTTTACACTTTAGAAATTAAATCTGGTTCAGAATTTGAACCAATTTATAATGGACCCGAACTAGAAGCTAATTGTGATCGTCTTCAACCTGGCCACACTTACCGTTTGCGAGTTTCTTGTACTACAGTCGGAGGTAGTAGCGGGTGGTCGGATATACAAAACATCACCACAGAAGCTGTGATACCTGGTCCTTGCTCACCTCCTACGCTGTTCTCTGAGCCGAGACCTAATTCCTTATCTGTCGAATGGATTAAACCAGATTATGACGGTGGCTCTCCTATCTTAGAATATAATGTAGAAATTACCCACGATGAGAATAGTAGACTTGTATATAAAGGTAAAGAAACTGAATGCACCGTCCAAGAACTTCTACCTGGAAGACAATATTCATTCAGGGTGAAGGCATTCAACAAGGTAGGGGGCGGTCCGTGGTCTGATTCTCTTCAAACCTCCAGCGGAGCCGCTCCCCCTGAACCCCCCTTGCCTCCGAAAGCTGTTGCCAAATCTCCGTTTAGTATATTTGTCCAGTGGGTAGAGCCTCCTTGTAATGGTGGGACCATTATCGACTATAGGTTAGATATGTGTGAGAAATTTGAGGATAATGTTTTTTCTACAATATATCGAGGAATACTGCAATCGTACGAAGTAAAAAATTTGATACCATTCACAATGTACTCGTTTAGAGTGAGTGCAAGCAATAAAGCAGGTCAGGGAGAATGGTCCATGATACAGACTGTTACCACTCCTGCTGCAGTCCCCGCTGCTCCTCCTGCCCTCAGAGCTGAAGCAACGGCCAGTGATGCGCAGCTCTCTTGGAAAGAACCTGAAGCTAATGGTTCACCTATTTCACATTACAGAATAGACATTGGAGATCAAGTGTATTTCACAGAAGGACCAATATTAGAATATCACTTGGAAGACTTGCTTCCAGAAACTGCATACAGAGTGAGAGTTCAAGCTGTTAATGATATCGGAATTGGAAATTTTTCTCCGACACTCAAATTTGAGACCCTTCCCCCTCCCCCACTGCCACCACCACTGGAATGTGTTCAACAAGGCCATAATTTCTTGAAATTAAAATGGGGTGAAGGAAAAAACACGGATTACACAGAATATATTATTGAAATGCAGAGTCCCAGAAGAAAAGAGTATCAAACTGTATATCGTGGAACAAGTTTGTCATTTAGAGTGAAGAAACTGCAAGAGTGTACCAAGTATAGGTTTAGGATATGCGCCATAAATGATGTGGGTGGTCAAGGAGATTTTTCTGAATCTCTAGAATGGGAAACTGCACCTGCTCCTCCTCTAACTCTGAAGGCTCCCAAGCAAGTGGAGTTGTGTGAACATTCCTGTCTTATAGAGTGGACACCCCACCGTCCTTTATCAGATGAACCTGTCACATTCATTGTGCACTGCTGTAGAACCAAAGACATGGAATATAAAGAGGTAAATATGTATATCTATCACATATTTGGGGTATACATAATTTTATTGGTCTTACTTACTATTTCAAATTTGTGTTTAAGCTGATACTTACCCAGTTTTTTTGTATGGACGAAACTGACTTAGCAAGATATATTTATTTTTAGGGGAATTTATGTTCAATTTTTAACATTCACTAGAAAAATTTTGAAAACACTTATGGTATATTTTTTTGAGAAATTTTATTTCAAATTAGGGTTTTTAGGTTTATACATATACCCTCTTAATGCTTCTTCAATTGATAAAATGTTTTAATTAATATTTATTTGAACTAGATTATTTTCTTATACACATAAGGCCGGTATTACAGTCTCAGTTTGAGCTAAACTCAAGTTTTACAAAAATATAGCGTATTACAGTGTCCGTTTAGGCCTAATCTTCCCTAAAATACGTCACTAAAACGACAAATATTTAACTCAACGTTTCTGGCGGACAAAGTACTTAACGGTGAGTCAACTGTCATTTCTCGACTCATTACTAGGCAACGCGTGTATTTTCAGTGTTCTATCACTAGAGGCGGTAGTTGTATCGACGGTGGCGCCACACAACAAAACAAACTGACAGCCATATTGAAACGAACATGGGCATTTAAAAGCATTATTTTTAAATTTAATTTACCATGTTGGATAATAAAACAATAGTATTAAATTTCAAGTTGTAGCGTCCCGTTTTGTAGTTCGTATTATTTGAGGTTATTAAAAATTTGACAGATAATAACCACAGAAAAAGTAAAATATGTCTATAATTGAAGATTTAGTAACTGACATGTCATATTGCACTGTAATACGGAAATGGATTCAATCTCCCCTTAACATTAATCTTGAGTTTAAAAAACTCAATGAGTTGAGGGCCAACTGTAATACCGGCCCATTAAGGACATTATTTATTGGAGCTTGTCTAAAATAAATGTACATTTTTATTACATAGCATGATTTAATGTTGTTTTAGGTGTATAGAGGAACAGAGACTTCAATGAGGATAGAGGAGTTGGAGAGTGGTTGTGAATACTCTGTACGTGTGTGTGCTGAACGTGTGGTGGGAGAAAAGTCGTTGCTCGGTGCGTGGTCACCATCATTGGTGGTGGCAACACCGTCTCCTGCTCCCGTCCTCCCTTCGCCCCCCCTGGCTGCCCTCCACGCCACTGTCCCTACGGCCAACGGTACCAAACGCTCGGCACGCAAGCCCGCCTCAGCTCCCATGTCTGATCACCAGTTCGCCCTTCTGCTCCTAGCGGGATTCCTATCGGTTGCCCTCATATTTGCCATTGCTCTCGAGCACTTTATTGACTGGCGCAAGTCTGTATAAGAACACGACTGTACCATTTCAATGTTGCAGACATGCGTATTTTGTATTAGAATAACAGTCATCTATATAGATTTGAAAAATATAATTTAATATATTATTCTATTGTATATTTTATTAAATACAGTCGTTGTTAGATCTTACTTGTGCTGTCTCAATATTTTCTTTTGTTTTGATACTAAATGAACACGTTTTACGTTATTGAGACAAATATATATGTTTGAAAGTAATCCATTCACTGCATAGTAATGATATATTTGTTTTCTATAAGATATCCATTTTAAAGGATATTAACAAATAGTAAATTAAAATATCTTTTATAGGTATATCTCTTATTCATAGTTGAAAAAATGTATTTTTAAAATTTGTATTTGTTAAACCTTCACTTATTGTGAATTCTTGTTGTAAATCTCCAAATTACAAAGGCTGACACACGCATAGATAACAAAATTGATACACATTTTCGTAATGGTTTCAATAATATGTATATTGGATTATAAGCCCAATGCTAAATGTATATTATATTCAAATAGCAAAATTTAGCCATGTATTATCTTCAAATTGATAATACTGTAAAGGATGTAATCATATGATGCGGACATTGTCCAATTTGTCCACTCTGAGGTACATAAATATTTTAATCAATGTTAAATATGTTGTGTCTGCTTTCCAACTGACGATGAGCAAAGCAAATGGTGTGTTGTATTGTCTAATGTGTGCATGATGCGTGCATTGTGTAATGTGTGCTTTGTCTAATGTGTGCATGATGCGTACGTTGTCTAATGTGAGCATGATATGTGCATTGTTTAATGTATGCATAATGCGTGCATTGTCTAATGTGATAATCCCCTGGCTCGTGATGCTTCTTCTCCGTCTACTTTCTGTTTCATTTCTCCCCGTATACCTAAATATATATATATTTTTTTTATTACCGCAAGTCTTGCAACTTGTATGATGAATGTTATATATTTTGGATTCCAGTTGTAGAAATTATAATAAATAATCATGTAATATTGCGAGTGGAATGTTAACCCTACTTAGAAGTTATTTAATTATGTGTGTGTGTATATAGGTATATGTATGTATGTGCCTTAAAAATATGTATATTAATGTGAGGTACATATACATACATATATAAATATATAATACAGGTATACATGAGTTTGGTGCTAAACAGAATAGTTTTATAGCAAAATTCTATATTTAATATATATAGTCCTTTAGTTAGGCTAATCAAAATAATGAAATTTTATATCCTTGGGTTACTCAGTATGAATAAATATTGTTGTTTATAGTTTGTTGATTTTATAAATATTTGTATTAAATGAGTAATATTTTGAATATGTGCGTGGGAACTATAAAGATGAATGAATGTATCAAATGGAAATGAAACATGTGATTAGCAGCTTTATGCCTAGTGGAGAGTACATTTTAAGCGACATTGTGCAATGTATCTTATCTTTTAACACAATATTAGTAATTTGATACAAATAAATAATATTGTTGAGTAATGAATTTACATATAATTATTGAATTGACAGAGAGAGGCCAGAGGATGTGAATATGTAAGTTAGTTGAAGAATGTAGAAGCAGAGGGAGACATAATAGTATATACTATATTGACTATGTTATATACCTACTCAATACTTTTCTGAAACATTCCTAACTGCAGGACATACGGATACAGAATGTGCTTATTTTTATTTTATAATATTTTCCTACATGTTATGTTAATGTACAAATACATATAATTCCTTATCATTATTTATTTATGGTTCCAAATCAAATCATTATTATTATTTTCCATTACCATAGTTAATTTTTATAAGATTTTAATGATATTTTTATTAGTTCAAACTAAATATGAAATGTTTATAAATGTAATTTTTATACGGTAATAAATAATTAAAATGAAAATAATATGGTATTATATATTTATATTTACTGTGCTTCCATTGCATGTCTCTTTAAGTTAACTAAATCACATTTTAGGAAGTGAATGTTGTATCTTATATTTGAATCACTCTATTAAAAGTTATTTATTTAAAAGAGATATATTTTTTCTAGTTACTTTATTTGGGTCATTGACTTCTGTTATTTTGTCTATTCAAAAATATATATTTATAAATTAAATATAGTGGCCTAAATGGTGGATTCAGCGATGTCACGAGCCAATTTTCATTTTACATAAAATATTATAGTAGTGAATTTCAAAAATTTAGTTAAGATGTTGGAAAGCAGAATTTTATAATACGTACATACATATTTGTGTCAACGTTTGTAAAAATCAATTTATCATTATCTAGTAAAATATCAATGTTAAATGTTTATATATTATGTGGCATGGCACTTGTGACTTTGAATTTATTATATTAATTTTCTAATTATACATTACCTACTGTTTGTATCCACTCACTCTATATTATATTAATCAATCAATTTATTAATTAGTGTCTTTACACTTTATTTTTGTTGAACGTTGAAATATATTGAAGGAAGAAAAAAGATGCCACATCGAGGTATTAAATCTTGTAAACTAAACTAATTACAGTATATTGTTGATGATAATTGGAATATTTGTAAATCTGTTAGTATATAGAATAAATTATATATATACATATAATAGATACACAATTTGTATGAATATAAAATATATATGTATTTAAACATCATTATGAATATTAATAAAACAATTATATTTTATGTACTATAGAAATGCTTTTTATTTTGAAATTATCGCAGTTCAATAAATATCCTTGTTCCAGAGAGAAGCCAATGAACATTAAGATAATAAAATATATATATTCTATAATAAAATCTTTATTTTAATTTGCTTATGAACTGTTTAACTCTTAACTATGAGATGAAAAATCATTTTTTAATATAAATCCGATCATTTTGAGAAAATGTTTTTGATGTGGTGAGTTTTTTAAATTTAATTTTCAGTTTTTGAATCAGTTTCAAATACATGCCTTTCAGTAGTAATCGGTGCCTATTACGAAAATGAAATAAAATACATTTGTAGATGTAATATATTTTTTCTCTATACTGGAAAGAATAATTACTCCAGAGATCTGTATGAAAGAAAATGACCTCACCTGCGAATAAAATATGGCTTCTTTTATACTTAAAATCTTTGACAACATGAACTCAAACCATAATCTGGGGGGGGGGGCAAGTCTGGTTCAACCGGCAAAATCAAAACCCTCACGATTACCCATATCATGGATATAATTATTATATGGAGTTCTATGACATCTAAAGATATTATAGAACTCCATATAATAATTATATCCATGATATGGGTAATTATGAGGGTTTTGATTTCGCCGATTGAACCAGACTTGCCCCCCTGGAAAATACTATCTCTAAACTACCAGTATGTGTGAGCAGTTGAAACAATATTTAAAAGTACTTTATTTGTTTCATACTAAACAATCAACATCGGACAGCAATTTTTCTGTTTGATGAAAATAAAACTATATCCAGAGGGTCTGTCTTGGTGCTGCGATGTTATTAATTACGAAACATTTCTTGGACATTTTAAAATTAAATGACGTCATCAAGATTTCCATTATTTATTTGACAGCTTTTTCTATTTTGTATTTATTTTAGAAACTTGATTTTTTATACCACATATTGCCTGTCACCCATTTCATACATAACATAAGTTTTATTTTTGGATTTCAAATAGAGCCCATAAAAGAACATAAATAAAACAATAATAATAGGTAAATTTAGTATTACAACATTCTTCAGGAATTCATTTTAGAACAATAATTTATTATTTATAAAGAACATTATTTTAATTATAAATTTTCTTACAAAATTTTACACTCTCCTTAAAAAAACATGAAGTTTAATCCACATGTGTTTGTACAATTCAATACTAATCAAAATTTTATGAAAATAGTTCGCATGTTTTGACATTTTCACTTTTAAAGTGTGAAAAGTTTGTAATACCATATTTTTCAGGTTCAAAAGATATTTCACTAATACATCCCACGAAGTTTGATGAATATAATCCATTTGTGCGCTGTGTTATTGATATATTAGCCGGAAAACCTCCTTAAAACAACAATGTAGTAACATTATTACACATTTAATCATTTTATATTGTAATCATATTTGTAGTGGCATAGCTACCTAAAAGTAGGGTCATGCGAATCATGTGGGCCCAGCTTTACAAGAGGCTCAGATTTCTAAATACTTTTCATGAAAAAAATATTATAAATGATATTAAAAGTTAAAACAGATCAAGCTAATACTATGTCATCAACAATAATTATATTGATTCTGTGTATGTATATTCTTACAGTCAATACCAGTTATGATGTGGTGACATCCAAAACATTATCTAAGTACATAATTAAATCTAAGATGCTGTTCATATTTCAAATAAAATAACAAATGCTCATTAAGACGACGACTGTCGCCAGCTTACCTATTTTCAATTTGATATTCCATCAATACTACTAATCGAATCATTTTGAAAAAAATAAATAAGATAGTTTGGATACTCATTAAGAAAAATACGATGTTTCCATTAGTTATGATCCGTATTTATTACTCTAAAAAATAATTAGCATACCCCGATTTATGACATTTATCTTATATTTCTAATAAACTATAAGGCTTAGAGCAATATATTTTTTTTTAAATTAAAGAACACAAAAATATCAAGAAAAATACGATCTGGCGTTGCATGAATGCTTCATGTTCAGTCAATATTTTCAAAAAACATTTATTTTGGAAATTGCGCTGACTAGAAAATAAAAGTCCCGTATGACGGTCATGCAAATATGACACTTATTCTAGCGGTCGTCACAAGGAATACTTTCTGTATTCGCTCGTTTGTAATTCAGACCCGCCCTGAGAGTTGGCCAGTTCGGACGTGTAATCTGTGTCGAAAGTTGCGCTCCCATATTTATTTATTTTATCGAGTTATACCTAACAACTACTAATACTACTACAAGCGTAAGGACAAAAAATATGTAAGTTTTAATATTATTAGATCCAGAGGCGTACCGCCGCCAGACTATACAATACCTAAGTCATATAATTTTAATGTTGAATTTTATTTTTTATATATTTATTTGTTTCAGTATAATCACATTTTTATACAGATGTATTTTGTAAAAAAAAACAAAAACGAATTAAAAAGTATAACTAGTTGCATGTGACACATGAGATCCAATCGTCTATGGCAATAGTGTGTATAATAGAAAAATATGTAAAACTAGTTGCATGTAACACATGATATCTGACTGCCGATGGCTATAGTATGTGTATTTGAAAAATATGTAAAACTAGTTGCATGTAACACATGATATCCAACTGTCGATGGCAATAGTATGAATCATTGAAAAATATGTGAAATTAGTTGCATGTAACACATGATATCCAACTGTTGATGGTAATAGTATATGTAATTGAAAAATATGTAAAACTAGTTGCATGTAACACATGATATCCAACTGTAGATGGCAATAGTATGTATCATTGAAAAATATCCAAAATTAGTTCCATGTAACACATGATATCCTACTGTCGATGGCAATAGTATATATCATTGAAAAATATGTAAAAGTAGTTCCATGTAACACATGAGATCCAACTGTTGATGGTAATAGTATATGTAATTGAAAATTATGTAAAACTAGTTGCATGTAACACATGATATCCAACTGTAGATGGCAAAAGTATGTATCATTGAAAAATATGTAAAATTAGTTCCATGTAACACATGATATCCAACTGTCGATGGCTATAGTATGTGTAATTGAAAAATATATAAAACTTGTTGCATGTAGCACATGATATCCAACTGTCGATGGCAATTGTATGTATCATTGAATAATATGTAAAACTAGTTGCATGTAACACATGATATCCAACTGTTGATGGTAATAGTATATGTAATTGAAAAATATGTTAAACTTGTTCCATGTAACACATGATATCCAATTGTCGATGTCAATAGTATGTATCATTGAAAAATATGTAAAATGAGTTCCATGTAACACATGATATCCAACTATCGATGGCAATAGTATGTATCATTGAAAAATATGTATAACTAGTTGCATGCAACACATGATATCCAACTGTCGATGGCAATTGTATGTATCATTGAACAATATGTCAAACTAGTTGCATGTAACACATGACATCCAACTGTCGATGGCAAAAGTCAAAGATTGGATTTATGACAGGTATTATGGCTGACATTAGGATCTGGTTGATCTGTTTTGTGTGAGCCTATATGTTTGTTGTGATAATGATTGTGATTGCAGAAAGTTGATATTGTATACATATTAAGCGTGGAACGGGAAAAATCACCTGGTTCATAATTGCATATAATTGTCAATATAAATTGTTAACTGCTAGCCCTAGAACAGGATTTCCTAGTTGGGCACCATTAATCTACTTATGTATTGTTATCATTATAAATATGGTGTGATAAATAAATAAATAAATAAAATAAATAGTATGTTTCATTGAAAAATATGTGAAACTAGTTGCATGTAACACATGATATCGAACTGTCGATGGCAATAGTATATATAATTGAAAAATATATAGGTATAACTAGTTGCATGTAACACATGAGATCCAAATTTCAATGGCAATAAAATGTATAATTGAAAAATATGTATATCTAGTTGCATGTAGCACATGAGATCCAATTGTCGATGGCGATAGTATGTATAATTGAAAAATATTTATAACTAGTTGCATCTAACACATGACACACAACTGTCGATGGCAACAAATGTTATGTGCCTTCAAATTATATCACACATTTGTTTTTAATTATGAAGACACGGTATTTCATTGTATTTTCAGGCTGGATCTATAGGAGACGATTAATGCCGTAAGTCTTTAAAATATGACAACTTTTTATTGGTTGTGTGTTAAAATAATATTTGACATAGAACCTATATTATGTTATTTGCCCGAGAAGTAATAAATAAACCTATTTCATTCTATGATTTAGATAAAAAATGGGAAGACAAATAAAATACTTGGGAAGAATTTCTCGCAAGAAGAAGAATTGTATGACAAGGACATCCCGCAAAAGGATTTTGTGAGTATTGATTAACGTATTAAATAATTAACTAAGGTAAGTATGGTCATACACGGTGAATATGTAGGATCGAAGGATTACAAAAAATCTGTATATGATGAATGAGGATGTGTTAGGAAAACTTCCTTTGTTCGATCAAGTCAAGAAAATTATAGATTTTCATATTTAATAACGTATTTTTGGTTAAATAATATTTTTTAACAGATTTTTAATTATCTCAATAGAGACGAAGTTGGAATATTTATTGTAGGAGAACCGGGAAATCAAGGCACCTACAGGGCTTACGACCTGTCATCGGCTGGTTTACGTGATCGGCTGGTTTACGTGAAACCAGCCGATGACAGGTCGTAAGCCCTGTAGGTGTCTTGATTTCCCGGTTCTCCTACAATAAATATTCCAACTTCGTCTCTATTGAGATAATTAAAAATCTGTTAAAAAATATCTTTGACTCCCGACAGGGAAAAAATCCAATGTTTGCGCATATGCAATAATAAAAATATTCGATTAAATAATATTGTTGACGAACAAAATTATGTATCTACATCATCAGTGTCAAAACCCAGGTAATGTTATTTCTCGTCTTCGCGATTCTAACTTATTTTTTAAAATGCTTTATTTACTTACTAATAAAATTGGATATTTTTGAAGATGCTTTAAAAGATGTTATTTATGTAAATTTAAAAATGTATAAATCTGGATGTGTTATGAAAAATGCTAGTAAATTAAAGACTAGGCTACGACTATTTACACGACTCAACCATAGACGAAAACCAAAAATAACCACAGAAAACGCAGATAAATCAAGTTATAAAAATATTTACCTTTGTTTATACTTTGTTATAATTGTAGATCTCGATGAAAAAATTATTTAAAATGATGAAGTAAATGTAAAAAGATGCCAATATTATTTATTTTTTCTTCAAGTTGGTTTCCATGATGCATTTATGACCATTGAAATAATGACAAAGGTAAATATTTTTGTATTTTGATTTATCTGCGCTTTCTATGGTTATAAATGACCTTAAAACATAGACGACGTCAGAAAATTTGTCGTGGAAATAGACACTTTTTGGCGGGAAAACGCTTTTCCCGCCAATTCCGGTCGTAACAATAGTGGCACCGTAAAGATTATCATATTTAATAACTCATTTAAGGTCAAATAATGTTGTTGATGAACAAAATTATGCATCTGGATCTACGTCAACGTCTAATGCTGCTGTATATTATAATAGAGAAGAAGTAATTCCGACAGAGGAAACTGGACTGTGGGCAGCTCTGGCCGACGATCTTCAAGTGTCAAAACCCTGGTAATATTTGTTCTTGTCTTCGCGATTCTTACTTATTCATATTATTAGTTTTTTTAAAAATGCTTTATAAGATGTTATTTATGTTAATTTAAAAATGTATAAATCTGGATGTGTTATGAAAAATGCTAGTGAATTAAAGATTATCATATTTAATACTCATTTAAGGTCAAACAATGTTGTTGATGAACAAAATTATGCATCTGCATCTACATCAACATCAAATGCTGCTGTATATTATAATAGAGAAGAAGTAATTCCGACAGAGGAAACTGGACTGTGGGCAACTCTGGCCGACGATCTTCCAGTGTCAAAACCCAGGTAATGTTTTTTCTTGTCTTCGCGATTCTTACTTATTCATATTAATAGATTTTTTAAAAATGCTTTATAAGATGTTATTTATGTTAATTTAAAAATGTATAAATTTGGATGTGTTATGAAAAATGCTAGTGAATTAAAGATTATCATATTTAATACTCATTTAAGGTCAAACAATGTTGTCGATGAACAAAATTATGCATCTGCTTCTACTTCTAATGCTGCTGTGTATTATAATACAGAAGAAGCAATTCCTACAGAGGAAATTGGACTGTGGGCAACTCTGGCCGACGATCTTCCAGTGTCAAAACCCAGGTAATGTTTTTTCTTGTCTTCGCGATTCTTACTTATTCATATTAATAGATTTTTTAAAAATGCTTTATAAGATGTTATTTATGTAAATTTAAAAATGTATAAATCTGGATGTGTTATGAAAAATGCTAGTAAATTAAAGATTATCATATTTAATACTCATTTAAGGTCAAACAATGTTGTTGATGAACAAAATTATGCATCTGCTTCTACTTCTAATGCTGCTGTGTATTATAATACAGAAGAAGCAATTCCTACAGAGAAAATTGGACTGTGGGCAACTCTGGCCGACGATTTCCCAGTGTCAAAACCTATGTAATATTTTTTTCTCTATTTCGCGCGTCTCACTTTTAAAATTATATTTTTAAGACGCTTTATAAGATATTATTTATGTAAATTTTAAAATGTGTAAATGTTGTGTGAATTTTTACTTATTTTTTTATTTAAAAAAATGTTGTCCACAGGATTCAAACATCTAAACAAGGAAAGAAAAGAACTTATTCAAATTATTTGAGAAAGAATCAAGAAGAATATGTAAGTATTCACATTTTTATAAAACGATGTACTGATGTTATGTTTTATGAATGCATTCATAACTTATTTATTTTTTATTTTTGTAGGATATGGATACAAATACAGAAATATCTGGAAGACGTGTGGTCAATTTAAAATGGTTCTTTAATCAAATTCAGATAGTTTCTAGGCATGGTCCATTCGATTGTGGAAGTAAAATGCCCTATAACTGCTTACAAAATTGGATTAGAGGAATCAATTAGGCAAAAAAAGATACAAATTTGGAAGTACGATAAGCACGGAAACATTCAAATAAATCAAAACAGTGATTGGTATATGCAAATACAAGGGCAGTTGCACGTAACAAATAAATCAAAATGTATTTTCGCTGTTTGGTCGGGGGAGAGTGCACCTCTGAAAATTGAAATTTTCACACGCGACGATAGATTCTGGCTAGATAAAATGCAACATAAGCTTGTATCATTTTATAATGATTGTATTCTTCCCGAATTAGTAGATCCACGCCATCCTAGAAATATGCCAATAAGAGACCCTCCATATATAGAACGGGCAATCCAAGCGAAACGGGAAAAGGGTAATAAAGTAAACAATCCTTCAAGACAAAATAACCCATAATTTTCCGGGCTTGTCTTGGTTAAATATAGGAATCGCAGTCTCCATTCGTTTGGTATTTCGGATTGTTACAATATTTGGTTGAACAATTAATTCAGTTCCATTGCTATCTGAATACCTCCATATTTTATAAGTTCATTTGGAATTTCATCTATTCCAGGGGATTTTATGTTTTTTGTGGCTGAAATCACTTCATTGTTACTCAGGATAACGCTTGTTCCATCAATATTGTTCAATGTTGCAGTTTTGTTTAGGTCGTGCTGCCAAATAAGTTTATTTATTTATGTTAGGTATTAATTCATTTAAAATGATAGTCCTTCTTTTCAATGACATTATTTAACTAAACATATTGTTTTTCCCGTGTGAAGTGAGCTTTTAAATCAAATACATAACTACTTATTTTTAATTTTCTGTCTGTCTGTATATGGGATGGGATTATATTTATGTAGCCTGAAAAGTTTAAAATTATTTTTAAATAAGTTTCCATTGTATGTTATATTTATTTGTGTGTACTTATGTGTAATAATTTAGGAGTAAGGAGAAGTTTTAAGTATACTGTATTATGTAGGAATTTTGTTAAAAAAATAATATTGTCATCTTGTGTAGTATTGAATTTTATATATTTCCTCCATAAATGAACAAATTACTGTTTATGTAAACTATTTTGATGTAAAAATTAACCCTTTATTTTCTTTTTTTCGTTATGTTTTTGATATGGTGATATGATTTTTTAGAAATGTGTTTCTGTTGTGTGGATACTTCAATACATAGTAATGTTTTCAAAATTATGTGTTTTGTATTTTGTCAAAAAAATCCTATTAAATTTTAAAACGCTGGGTTTAAAAAACTAGTCATAAATAATGTACATTTTTATAAAAGATTTTACTGTCAATTAAATTAAAATAAACCATGAAAGTGAAAAAATTATTAAAAGTTTAATATGTGAAGTTAACGTTGAAAAGGGTGACCTCAATTTTATTTTATTTACATGTTTATGTATTCTAAGGAATACAGCAAGAAGATGATCTCCTTATCATATCCTTATCCTCTTTTCTCCCCTTCGTCTTTTTATTGTTTTTTTTTTATTTTATATGATTCTACAAATATACATTGAATTATAAATAAGTATTTTATTCACATAAATTGGTACGTTTCATAGACACAATTTACTTCACAAAATGGATGTGGTTGGTTGGAAGATATTGCCATATGACAATAGGCTCGCTGTTGTGTACTTATTACGTAATGTGTGAAAAATGTTTAAAATAAATAGGAAAATAAATAATATTATGTGGGGATATATCGATATTTTCATATATAATATTGAAGAATAGGTACCAAACTATACACACTTAAACATAAATTAATATTTATTATAAGATATTTTTTTGACATTTTTCAATTATGCATACTATTGCCATCGACAGTTCGATATCATGTGTTACATGCAACTGGTTATAAATATTTTTTAATTATGCATATGTACTATTGCCATCGACAGTTCGATATCATGTGTTACATGCAACTGGTTATCCATATTTTTCAATTATACAATTGTATAATTGAAAAATATAAGAATTATACAAATACATATATCAAAATATTGTATAATTGCCATCAACAGTTTTATCTCATGTGTTACATGCAACTAGTTATACATATATTTCAATTATACATACTATTGCCATCAACAGTTCGATCTATGTATTACATGCAACTAGTTATACATATTTTTCAACTATACATACTATTGCCATCGACAGTTGGATGTCATGTGTTACATGCAAGTAGTTATACATATTTATCAATTATACAAACACATCGACAAATCGACAGTTGAAATACCTGCTGTACCTACCCCCACAGTGTAGTTACAAAAGCAATATTTTACCGGACGGCACTGGCAGTTTCTGTATATTGCGTGCACTTATAGGTACGTAGTGTATGTGGGACGCCACTCACACACTGCTGACATAGGCCACATCCCCCTTTATTTATAGAACCGCCCACCAAACAAAAATCTTAGGAACAGTATCCCTCTTAAAATAGAGACAGGAAACATTTCAAGAAATACATTAAATATACAACAGAATATGAATATTGAAATTTTTCATTGCAAGTACCTGTAAAGATTGATTTTATTTCAGTATGTTATCATTATCGGTGTCAGAAACATTCGGCGTGCTATGCGATCAATTGTGAATATTTAAATCACGGGATATGTATGATTGAAAGTAAAAAATTTTAAATTTACATATTATAAACCAACAATTTTAATCGCTTTTTAGAGGATTTCATAAAAAAATATATATTTCATGAGCATCAACATGTAGCACCCAAGAAAGTGATGAATTGAGCACCACGAAGAAAACTTTTTTTATTTTAAATAAAAAATGAATATTTCCTTGTTAAACAAGGTCATATACATCTTCCTACGTTCCCTAAAATAAGCATAAATGCTTGTGCTGTAGGTGAACAAAATCGGTCGAGGCAGGATTCGAACTCGCGACCACTGGATTACTAGCCCAGCGCGCTAACTGTTCTGCCATCGACCCATCTTAATACGAAAAAGTTAAAAAAAGTAATTTATTTACTATTAAAAAAAAACATGGTACCTACTACTGCGCGTGAAAATGATTAAATTATTGGGAGTTTCAGTGAAACAAATAAAAACATCAAAAAATAAATTAATCTATGTGATAAAGTTTGTTGCAATCGAGGAAAAATCAAAAACATTTGAAAATCTAATACTTTTGACTTCTAATACTTACTTCGAAAATCTAATATGTATGTATTTACTTTTGAGAATAAAAATATACAAAAAATATCTAATGTTATCGAATTCAAAAATTATTCTAGTAATTATGTGACTTTTTCAATATTTCCAATAGCAAAAAAATAAATTTGTAACTCAGCGAGTTTATTTCCGATTCCTTTTTTTTATCAAACCTTTTATGTGAATACTTATTTTGTGTATTTTTTTTAAATATTATAATTTTTGTACGAGGGCTCTAAAGTTCTAGCTACGCCACTGCATGTATACTTATGTAAATAGCGACATTAGTTAACATACCTATAAATGTTGAAGCATCATAATTCCTCAAGTCATATTGTGTACCATACTAAAGTTCTAGCTACGCCACTGCATGTATACTTATGTAAATAGCGACATTAGTTAACATACCTATAAATGTTGAAGCATCATAATTCCTCAAGTCATATTGTGTACCATACTAAAGTTCTAGCTACGCCACTGCATGTATACTTATGTAAATAGCGACATTAGTTAACATACCTATAAATGTTGAAGCATCATAATTCCTCAAGTCATATTGTGTACCATACTAAAGTTCTAGCTACGCCACTGCATGTATACTTATGTAAATAGCGACATTAGTTAACATACCTATAAATGTTGAAGCATCATAATTCCTCAAGTCATATTGTGTACCATACTAAAGTTCTAGCTACGCCACTGCATGTATACTTATGTAAATAGCGACATTAGTTAACATACCTATAAATGTTGAAGCATCATAATTCCTCAAGTCATATTGTGTACCATACTAAAGTTCTAGCTACGCCACTGCATGTATACTTATGTAAATAGCGACATTAGTTAACATACCTATAAATGTTGAAGCATCATAATTCCTCAAGTCATATTGTGTACCATACTAAAGTTCTAGCTACGCCACTGCATGTATACTTATGTAAATAGCGACATTAGTTAACATACCTATAAATGTTGAAGCATCATAATTCCTCAAGTCATATTGTGTACCATACTAAAGTTCTAGCTACGCCACTGCATGTATACTTATGTAAATAGCGACATTAGTTAACATACCTATAAATGTTGAAGCATCATAATTCCTCAAGTCATATTGTGTACCATACTAAAGTTCTAGCTACGCCACTGTATGTATACTTATGTAAATAGCGACATTAGTTAACATACCTATAAATGTTGAAGCATCATAATTCCTCAAGTCATATTGTGTACCATACTAAAGTTCTAGCTACGCCACTGCATGTATACTTATGTAAATAGCGACATTAGTTAACATACCTATAAATGTTGAAGCATCATAATTCCTCAAGTCATATTGTGTACCATACTAAAGTTCTAGCTACGCCACTGCATGTATACTTATGTAAATAGCGACATTAGTTAACATACCTATAAATGTTGAAGCATCATAATTCCTCAAGTCATATTGTGTACCATACTAAAGTTCTAGCTACGCCACTGCATGTATACTTATGTAAATAGCGACATTAGTTAACATACCTATAAATGTTGAAGCATCATAATTCCTCAAGTCATATTGTGTACCATACTAAAGTTCTAGCTACGCCACTGCATGTATACTTATGTAAATAGCGACATTAGTTAACATACCTATAAATGTTGAAGCATCATAATTCCTCAAGTCATATTGTGTACCATACTAAAGTTCTAGCTACGCCACTGCATGTATACTTATGTAAATAGCGACATTAGTTAACATACCTATAAATGTTGAAGCATCATAATTCCTCAAGTCATATTGTGAACCATACTAAAGTTCTAGCTACGCCACTGCATGTATACTTATGTAAATAGCGACATTAGTTAACATACCTATAAATGTTGAAGCATCATAATTCCTCAAGTCATATTGTGTACCATACTAAAGTTCTAGCTACGCCACTGCATGTATACTTATGTAAATAGCGACATTAGTTAACATACCTATAAATGTTGAAGCATCATAATTCCTCAAGTCATATTGTGTACCATACTAAAGTTCTAGCTACGCCACTGCATGTATACTTATGTAAATAGCGACATTAGTTAACATACCTATAAATGTTGAAGCATCATAATTCCTCAAGTCATATTGTGTACCATACTAAAGTTCTAGCTACGCCACTGCATGTATACTTATGTAAATAGCGACATTAGTTAACATACCTATAAATGTTGAAGCATCATAATTCCTCAAGTCATATTGTGTACCATACTCTTCATATACTTTTTTGCCATCTATCATTAAAGTTAAATTTCCTGGCAATATTTTTAAGTTTAACGTATGCCATTCAGCGTTGGCAACCTTTCCAGCTTGTAATACTTTGATGATGACTGTATCATTTAGTATTTGTCGAGGCCATGGTTTACTTTTATCTTGTATAGTCAACATATTTATAGAGGTCTTTTCATTTTGAGATTTGCTTTCCATCGAAGAAAATGTCCAACTTAATTTTAAATATCCTCCTTCAAATCCAACACTAATATATTTTTTATGATCCTGAAAAAACATTTAATATATTAATGATAACTTTCATTTTATCAATTCAAAATAAATCAGGGTCGGATCTACTTAAGGGTATTTTGGGCTGCAGCCCAGGGCCCCGAGGATACAATAAGACCCACAGCCTCCATTGATCGCAATAGACTATATTGGCAAGAAAAAAAATGTCTGAAATTAAAAAAATCATAAGACTGGCAACCCTGCGATCAATCAACCCGTGTGTGCGTTTATTGACAGGTAAGGGAAATTCAAGTTTTTTTACAAAATGGCAATTAGTTGAGTAATTAGAAATTATTAGTTTAGGTAAAATTAGAGAAATGTAAATTTTGTATAATTTGTTATGATCAATATGCACCTATTGGACAGGTTTGCCGTGTGGATGTGTGATATGGGAGTGTGTTTGCTTTGTACACTAATGCAAAAAAAATTGGTAGGCGCCTAAGTAGTATTAGCCCAGGGCCCTACAAAATCACAATCCGCCCCTAAGACAAATACAATACAATTACATTTATTTTGGAATAAAATGAATGGTTCAGTTGTCTCCTAAAAAAAGAATGATTTTAAACATTTCAAACACAACCGAACATGCATTTAACAATCTAAATTTGATGTAAGTAATGATGTATGGTTTATTTGTTCTTAAAATTGTTTCAATTGCCTGTTTTCTTTTTGTGTTCTTGAATTTTTGTTTGATTTTTGTTTATGTGTAACTTGTTTTAGTTACTTTCTCTTTATATATTTGTTTTATTATCAAGTGATTCCTTCACCAAGCACAACATTTTTAATCTTTTTTGACAAGGTAATGAAAAATGTTATAAAAATTATCATATATCTTGTAAATTCATGTTATTTATTTTACTTTACTTCTCGGGCAACTAACAGCTACTATGTCAAATATTAATTTAACATGCACCCAATAACAAGTAGCCACATTCTGGAGACGTACAATATTAATCATCTCAGATTCAGATTGAAATCACAATTAAAAACCGTGTCTCCACTGGGAATCAAACCTGGAACCTTTGAGCCACGAAGGCCGATAAAATATTTATAATATTGCTAAACAGAAAAAAACGAGTGGGTTGTGGCCAACACTAAAATCACATAATAAGTGTACATTTTATCTTTTTGAAAGTTCTACTATCTTGACATATATTTGATAGAAGCATATTTCTATTAAATATATGTCAAGATAGTAGAATGTGGTGTTCGGTTCTCTCTGCCAACCTGTGAGAAAGATAGCATGATAGTATGCAGTGAAGAGTAAAAAGTACATTTTTCTATTGAAACACATACAAATATGCAATTTCACACTTAATATAACAGGCCATAGATATTTTTCTTTGAAGTTTGACAGCCCCTGTATGCGTGTATTTCTATTGTATCAAACATTCCAGATTTTCTAGACCGTGAGAGCATTTAGAATTTTTTACACATGAAATCATAGAGAAGAAATTAGTGGATATCTATGGAAAACAAATCAGCTGTAAGTTTATGGACTTACAGCTGATTTTGAAGATTCCTTTATTTTTCACTCATTTCTTATATACAATGCTTAATTTGCATCCCAACCTCAAAAAATTAGAGAAAAATATGTGAAATTTTTCACAAATTTTTGTTTGTCATTTAATTGATACATAATTTATATTTTTTATGAACTTAATTTATAAATGTTGGACGAATAATCATTTGAAATTGTACAATTCAATGTATATTTTTTATAAATACTAATAAATCGATTCATATATCTTATAATATATAAAAATCTCTTGTCACGATGTTCGTTCTCGCCAATCTTTAAAACCGCCCAACTGATTTTGATGAAATTTTCAAAAATTGTAAGGTCAGTTCTGAATTCAAAGACAGAATAGTTTTGGACCTGATCGGTGGCTTTGTTGTCGAGATATATTTTTTTTTAGATTTTTCATCTAAAAATACAACAAATTTAGACTTGCCTACACCCTCCCAAGAATTTTTTATGGGAAAAACGGGTCGTTATTAATTTTTAACTGTGTAAGTTTTCAATAGATGGCGGTGTGAAAAAATCTATTCACATCTGTATTACGCATCTATACACAATACATAACCTCCAAGAACAACAAAATCCTCTATCATCGACACAATAAATATCCCCAAGTTAGTTGCAAACTACTCATAGACAAAGATATTTGAAATACTATGCTATCAAACTACATAATTACCTACCAACCTCACTAAAACTGCTACCACAAAACACATTGTCACAAAACTACAAAAAACACATAACACCATGGATAAATAACACCGGTTCAGATCATATCAATAACATAATTGCACCTAATCAAATATAATTAACTTTCACATTTTTTTCCCAATAACAATTAAATTTAATTTAATTCAAGAACTTTACACATAATGTACTGTTTACTTCACACAACAGTTCGAATGAACAAATGAACACATCGGCACAGGACTTCCTAGTGAGGTGTTCATCATACCTTAGCAATTACATACTTATCAATAACACACATACACATACTTATATCTACACATATACTTAACTTCTAGCTCTAGTATGTAATTGAATTTGTAACTTCCTCTTTGTATTATTAATACAAATAAATAAATTGAATATGACACTCAAGTGTACATAAAAAATTGATAAATACTTCCTCTACCTACACTGCAGTCCTCTAAATTAGCAATATCGGCACCATATTGCAAAAAGAACAATCGACGAATGTGAATGGAAGATTCATACTCGTGGACTGTCATTGACATGTGATTGAAAGATGTGCCCAATTCAACCTCGACAGAATATACAATATGCAAGACATTGCTATTCTATCTGACAGTCAAGCAGCCATAATGGCATTGAATTATATGAATTATTCTAAATTGAACTCCCGGGGCTCAGGCAGGCTAAAGCCTCACCACCTCCTCGTGAAATGTGATGCTGTGACACAATTAAGAATGAAGACCTTGGGCAAACCTCAAACGGATATCAACTCTATACCCTTATTAAATCCCCTACAGGTCCTGAACTTCTTAAGAGGACTGACTGAGACTTGACCGATACTGTAACCGAAAGCCCGGTAAACAAGGAAGGGAAGGGCAAAAGATCCTAAGGGTCACAATACATAAGACCACCCCAACTAATCAATAATAATAATATAACTTAATAGTATTAATTAATTAATATGACTTACTATTTGACTCCACAAAAGTAAACCATCAGATTGTGCAGTTGTGAAATTGACATAAATGCTGTCAATGTTTCTTTTTAATCTAAATTTCGACGAGGTCTGATGTTTGTTTTGACTGTACAATTTACTTTCGTCAATCACCATAAAACTATTTCCACTAAAATGTGGTGTTCCCATTGTTATCGCTATAAAAAAAACATGTTAATCTTTAGTTACAACAATAGACATTAAAAATTTATTTTGATTACTTTTTTGGTATTTCAGGCATGTTGCTAGACTCCAAGATCAAAGGTGGACAAGAAGGGTAGTGGATTGGAGAAGAGGGAGACCCCCCATGCGATGGTCCAACAACATTAAAAGAATTGCTGATAACTGGATACAGAAGGCTCAAGATAGATATCAAAAGTGAAACTGATATCACCTACACAAATTTATTTATTAGTCAGGAAAAGGGTACAACAAAATTAATTTACCTAGATGTTTTAAAGTATTAAAACTAAATAACAAACTAAAAATAAACAAAAAAAATAAAAATACAAACAAACTAAACAAACATATACAATACAAACTAAATAACTAACTTTTTTATTATTATTACCTTTACTTGCTACCAATAACAATATATTCTATGTATAAGTAATACCAAGTACATTGTACCTTCTCTTTTTAGTATGAAACAGATAAATACTACATGAGTTATCTTTTTCTTATCGGAGCCATTGGTCTGATATAAAAAGGAAAATATGCTTTTCCACATAATACTCGTAATATATATATATCCACATAATATATATATATATATATATATATATATATATATATATATATATATATATATATATATATATATATATATATATATATATATATATATATATATATATATATATATATATATATATATATATATATATATATATATATATATATATATATATATATATATATATATATATATATATATATATATATATATATATATATATATATATATATATATATATATATATATATATATATATATATATATATATATATATATATATATATATATATATATATATATATATATATATATATATATATATATATATATATATATATATATATATATATATATATATATATATATATATATATATATATATATATATATATATATATATATATATAGATATATATATATATATATATATATATATATATATATATATATATATATATATATATATATATATATATATATATATATATATATTTATATATATATACTCCATGCTTAGTTCCTATACATATCTGATTTTTGGATTTCATGCATATCTTTGGAAAAAAGTATTCCATGGAAAAGCTTGTAAATAAGAAAATAATAATTTTTGGACTTACAGTTCTGACATTTATTTCCAGTCCATCCAGTAGGACATACACACTTTCCTTGTTCACAGCGTCCAGTGTTACATTCTGTCTCCTCACAGGGTATCAACTGAGTGCAATCATTCCCTGTATAAGGTGGGACACAAGAGCATTGAGCCTGATTCTGGTTCTCTATGTGACATGTTCCACCGTTCCAACATACATCACCACCACATACATTGCCATCACAGTCATCAATGTTACGGGATTCTGCAAGCAATACAATTTGTATGAATTATTTATATAAATATTATTTGGTCTGATATATCATATACCTACTGCTAGTATTAGTATTCAACTCAATCCTTTTACTCCTCACTAACCCAAGGGGATGTAGTGGGGAGTTATGATTTTTATAGCTATTTTTTCTATTGCAGATTGTCAACTAGTTGACACTAGTTGATAATCTGCATTCTGAGATTTTATTCTGAAAGTTTCATCACAAAGTATCTGTGTGTGGGTGATGTGTGCTATGTACTGTATGCTATCTATGGCGTGTTTATTTGACTATTGATTATATACAAAAGTACTCATTCGATTCTTTTCAAATTTTGTAAATATGTATATCTAATATTCACTTAGACCCAATTAGATTTTGAAGGGTATAAGAATAGTGCTTTTTTAACTGTTAAATATTACAAAGTGACCCCAAGCTCAGGAAACTTAAAATTTTTATTTTCAAATTGCTAAAAAGGGACATCACTTTCATAAAATGGCATTGAAGAAATATCAAGTTTTCATAATCATATATTTAAATAAAGAAAATTATTGAACTCATTTCATAAAAATGTTATTTTTCCATACAAAATTTGAATACATTGTGTAGTTACTTGGTAGTGAGGAGTATAGCGTTGGCCACAACCCACTCGTTTATCTCTGTCGATTATGTTGATATTTTTTATATTAAGTCATTGTACCAAGTTTTACACAAATAAAATATTTCATTTTATTCCCTAATAATATTATTTTTTTGTAATTATTTCCTTCACAAGATAAATGTTTCAGTTTATCAGGTCTTATTTAACTGCAGTCATATTAATTACCTGCAGACTTATTGCATATTACCTATGTGTAAAAGATATTATGTTCGTAATGCATAGTGCCACTTTTTTTAAGAGAGATGTAAGATTGTGTTGAAAAAACTAAAAATACAGATTCTCTATAATATTTTGTTTCACCTCACACAATGAATCACTTCATAACATAAATATGGGGTTGATTTTTTTCAGTTGTTTGATTAAGAACTTGGAAATGCCTACAGGGCGTAAGTTTTGTTATTAACCCTTAGTTGACCGTCAGTACTTATAAATACCGGACACAATATTTTACCCAGTATTGCCCACAAATTGAAATGATTAGAATGTTAAAATTTTGTTTTATTTCTTTGATTATAATGGGTCTTTAGAAAGGTTTGAATATAAAATTAAAACTTTTAAAAAATACATTCACTAATATTAGCAAGGTACCGTCGGGCATTTTTTAAAAATTAATACAAGTGATTTTTATGTTTTTATTATATTATCAATTCAATAGGTACAAAATTAAATGAAATAGTACATACATACCATCATGCCATGTCCCTCACGGGGTAGGCAGAGAGAACCGAACGCCACTTATTTCTATCTTGACATACATTCATTGCCTCGTCAACATTCATACATCGTCTTATACATGTTCGTTTGTTGTTCACGCTTCCAACATTTACGTCTTTCAAAAAACCGTTCACATGGGAGTATCATCCCTTCCTTGAGTGGCCCCGACCTCTCATTCCATTCCTGTCAGCAATGTATATTTTCTTCATCAGGCGTTCCTCATTCATTCTCCCCATGTGGCCAAACCATCTCAGTGTGTTCATTTTCATTCTATTAATAACATCTTTCTTTATCCTACATTCTTTCCTTATGTCCTCATTGCTGACCCTGTCATACATTATTCTATTACAGATTCTTCTTACGGATCTTATTTCAACTGCATTTATTCTACTTTCGTGCGACTTCTGCCATGTCCCGGTTTCACTTGCATACGTCAAGGTTGTCACTAAGATAGCGTTATGAATGGCAACTTTAGCATCCTTTGATATGTTGCGGTCATTCATAACTGGTTTAAGTGCTCCATTCACTCTGTTTTCTGCCATAGCTCTTCTTTCAATCTCCTTATCAATGTAAAAAAGCAATGACTTGATATTTTTTCGAATATAATAAAACATAATATACGAAATAAGCAATGCTTGTGAAATTATATATATATATATATATATATATATATATATATATATATATATATATATATATATATATATATATATATATATATATATATATATATATATATATATATATATATATATATATATATATATATATATATATATATATATATATATATATATATATATATATATATATATATATATATATATATATATATATATATATATATATATATATATATATATAGCAATGCTTGTGAAATTTATTGACATTAAATCAGGTTTTCTTACAATATAATGTTTCTTTGCTGTACCGACGGGTGCTTGTTATGAGAAAAATGTTATAGCATATATATTAATAATTTGAATTATGTGGTTCTCATGGTCAAAATGGCATTCGTCATTTATTTTTTGAATACCTCAGGAAACTCTGGGTTGAATTATTTGTATGTAGGTACATAAACATATATCATTACCAACTATAAAATTTTTGTTTAGTGGAAATCGATGAGAATTCACCACTAATTTTCTGAAACATCCTGTAAATGGAGATGGAGGACCAGACATTACATCCCCAGGTAAAGTAGAAAGATCCTTTACCCCACCTAAAAGTTAAAAAAAAATGATTACAAACATTAACCACACCATGGCTATAATGTTAAGTAGAAAATAATCCAAAATATATTTCAATAGATGGGTGGTGGCAGAGCAGTTAGTGAGCTGGGTTAGTAATGCAGTGGTCGCAAGTTTGAATCCAGCCACGACCGATTTTGTTCACTTATAGCACAAGCATTGCTGCTTAGTTTAGGAAATATATGAGAATGTATATGTACTTGTTTCAAGGACATATTCATTCTTTTTAAAAAGAAAAGAAAAAAATATACTTATAACAAAAATTTACATACTAATAATAATAATAATAAAAATTTAGAAAGCGCCGTTTAGTGATACAAGATCACTCCAAGGGCGCTGTAGCTTATTTGTTGGCTCTACGAAACAAGGCAGTCTTAAGAAGTTTAAGTTATACTATTAAATATAAGAAGATTTTCCATTTATTATTGTTGTTTAGAGTATCATTTATTTTCTTACTAGATAAACATTACTGGCTACCTATTCTTAGCCAAAATTAAATGAACAATGTATATGCACATGACCGCCATGGCACAGTTGGTAAGCCATTTGGCTTCTGTGAGGGCGTCCTGGGTTCGATCCCCAGCAGAAGAGAAATTTATTTAAATTCATATCTCAAGCAGCTATTGCTTCTCTTGACTGGAAAAACTGGTTATTTGTAAGAAATGACCATATGGCAATAAACTCCCATACCATATGGAAGTGTTTATTATTATATCAAACATATTAAGATGCACTAACCAACATATAGGGACGTATTAAATGATGTGAAAGAATGATGAACAGGTAATGTTTCAGTGGTCATGGTACCGTCAACCCACAGGAAGAGTCGTCGACCATATCTTCCAGCTCTTACCGTGTGCCAAGAACCCAATGACAGTATTACACCACTTCTGACTACAACTGCCACTCGATTTTCACTTTCACTCCCCCACTCCATCCCTGGAAATAAACATTGTTTTTAAATTGCCAAGTAATTGTTTCTTATAGATTTTATAGGAATGCTGCTGCATTAATTTCATTTCATTCCAACAAACCCAATAACAGTTGCCAAATTAATAATAAATTATCAGATAGTAAAATATTTCTTTTAAAAAATATGTTCAGATAAAAGGAATAAAAGGAATTTAACACCAGTCTAACTAAATCGTTGAGGCATTTTGTTAATCATTTATTAGTTATCATTTTATGTTTCAGTAATGAATGTAGTTTTTCTTACCGGCCCATCTATATTCCAAAAGTCCACCTTGAAGAGACAAAGATACAAAGGAATCATATGTACTAGTATAAACAAGTAATCCCTTGGGATGCAATGGACGTACTTCAAAGTCAAGACTAAAATGAATGTTGCCCAACTGAATTGAATTTATTTTCAAATACGATCTTGTACCCGATAACAACACATCTGTCAATTCAACATCTGAAATGAAAACAAAAAAATATTTTACAAATGTTATGACACAAAAATTATAATGTGATTTATGGCCATAAATTAATAAGGATTAATTGATTGATTGGTAGATGTGCGAAAAGTCCTCCACTCCAAATTGTCAAGATATTTGCCAATAACTATACAGTATGAGTTGATTACCATAAAATATAAACAATATACGTTTTATCAAGTACCTTTTTCACAATATAAACCTCTTTTTCCCAAAGGACAATCACACTGATATCCAGAAACTGTTGGAACACAAGTGGCTCCGTTGGTACAATTGTGTACTTCATGATCGCATAAATTTTTTTGACTATCACAAAGAGGACCAAACCATCCTTCTGAACACAAACAACTAGAAAATAAAAAGTATTTAAATTATGAAACACTCATAATTACAACAAACATACAAGGTTCAGTTGAAAATGCAACAAGAGGAATATTAATATTAAAAGTGAAGTATTGGTATAACCATTGATATATTGTATGTACTACGTACACATAGTTATGTAACATTTTAATTACAGTAAGATCATAATACTACATCTTTATCTTTTGTTTGTTGATTATTTCAAGATTAAGCACATGAAGAATGCTCAAATTATACCCGAGGAAAAAAAAATCATCGACTTCTGAATTTTGGGTTGATGAAAACACCAATATCAGATGCTATTTTTTTCACACAAAATCCAAAAGTTTAGGGATATTATTGGAAATTTCAGAAAATAGTAAGAACCTGTATGTAGCAGCATGATGTAAACAAGCTCCACCATTGTGACAAACCATTGGATGACATTGTGTGACACTACATTGTCCTACGGCTCTACCACGTGATGGGGTCCAATGAAGGCCAGCACCACCTCCTCCACCACCTCTCAACCACAGCTCCCAAATGCAACCAGCAAAGCCACCGTGAAGGGGGAGATCATGAGGTAATAAGGAAAAGTTTGATGATTCATGACCTCCTGTAATGTAAAGTAAAAAATACCAATTACATAGCCATTTAACATGTTAATTTTTAAAAACTGACCATGAGCACTGGATTACTAACCCAGCCCGCTAACTACTCTGCCACCACACACTAAATAGGTAGTTGTTAAAAAATAAAAGGGATATTGTCACATAAGGTCTAACATCGTATAAGTCAATATTGGCAACTTTACAGTAAAACAAAAACCTTTGTATTATTTTTAAAAGAAAGTGTATTTAAAGTAATAGAATAAGAATTTTAGAAAGATTTTTGCTCTACTGTAAAGTTACCGATATTGACTTACGCTGTTAAACCTAATGTGACAATATGTCCTATTCTGATTCGTTTCGGAGAACGAAAACGTCTGTAACCAACGGGCGACCGTGGATAAAAGGATTTTATACGCGCTGTGATGTAATGAGTCCCGTATAAATGCAAGCAACTTTTTTACATTTCTCATGTAATAAAATTCAGACGGATAAATTTAGACGAATCAGAATAGGACATAATATAGTTAATTTGATTTGATATACCTAGGTATTACAAAGTATAATACTTAAAAAAATACTTAAGTAATATGAATTATAATGTTATTGTATTAAGTGCAATTAGCAGAAATAAATTAATGAAAAGCTTAGGCGCTATTCTCATACAATGACGCGATTGCGCGTATCAGCTTGCTCTTCACTCCGTACACTGACAATATATCCCATAGTTTTTCTCTGTTGACTTTATCATAGGCCTTTTCAAGGTCTATAAAAGCACAAAAAAGCTTCTGGTTTTTATCCAGGACCTTTTCTGTAACCATACGCAGAGAAAAAATTTGGTCTATACATCCTCTGCCGCCCACAAACGCTCCTTGGACATCCCATATCTTGCTTTCTGTAACCTTTCGTACTCTTTGATCCAAAATTCTTGCATACATCTTACCAACTGAGCTTAGCAAACTTATGGCTCTATAGTTTTTGCAGTCAAGCTTCGATCCTTTACCTTTGTACAAGGGGACCACGACTGCATTTCTCCAGTCTGAAGGAGTGCGTCCTGCTTCCCAACATTTGTTGAAAAGAGAGTGACACCACTCCAACATCTGATCGCCGCCATACTTTATAAGTTCAGCTGATACACTGTCATACCCAGCAGCTTTTCCCGCTTTCGTGTGTTTAACTGCTTCAAACACTTCGTCTTTCGTAATTTCATCTTTTTCATCTTCGTATACTTGCCATGCTCTCTGATTCATGCCACCACTCAAACCGCAATCATACAGCTCCTTGAAGTATTCTTTCCATCGTTCTTTTACGCCATCTTCATCCATAATTAATTTTCCATCTTTATCATTTATACCTTGCGATACTTTGACACTTCCATTTTTTCTTTTCGCCACGCCTTTCCAGAACATTTTCATGTTACCAGGAAAATCATTGGCTATTTTCAGGCTTTCTTTCTCTTTCAGAAAATCTTTTTCTCTTTTTACAATATCTTTTACCATTTTTTTACATTCTTTATACTTTTCTTTTGCTCTTTCTTCACTGTTAGATCCTTTCGCTGCTATTAATGCCATCCATGCTTTTTTCTTCTCACCCACAACAAACTTTACTCTCTCATTCCACCATGCGTCGCCTTTCTTTCCGCCTCTTTTAGCAACACCACAAACTCTCTCTGCTGTCTTACATACGGTCTCTTTCAAGGTCGTCCATGCTTCTTCGATGATTCCTTTACTGTCTATAGCTAAAAGAAGTTTGCTTGCGATATCTTTCACATATTGTTTTCTTACATTCTCATCTTGCAGCATTTTTTTTAGTACAATTTTTAAATATTCCCCAGGCTCGATCAAAAGACGGGGCAGTCCACATTAAGGTGTAAGACATTGTATCAGAGCATTGAAATTATATATTAATTTCTATTCAATATTTTTTTAATATTCATTCATCACAGTATCTTTAAAACAAACTCATTCTAGGAAAAAGCATCAGTTCAAGATTTTAGAAATTTGTTAATAAATTTTTATTAATTAAAACTTTTTGATCGTCAGTTCTTGATGGAATTCCATTCAGACTACTTGAAAATGTGCTTAGCACGAAACCGGTTGTAGGTTGTAGTCATAATAAATAGTGGAATTGATTTTAAACAAGTTTTTTATTTTTATTTATTAAAAATATTAATTATACTTTTATCGAATTTACAAAACAGAATTCAACTGCAAGAAAATACTTGAATGATTTTATTCAAAAAGAGTAAATAAATTTTACCTAAATAAAGTAGAGGAAAAACATTAAGTTGAAGCATATTTCCTGGAGCATTCCCCGTAATGTTTGGCATATTATCCACAGCCAACCATGCTGTTCTACCGAGTCTTCCTATTCTGATTGTGTGGGGTCTACTTCCTCGTGGAACTATTGGCCTCGTTGTAAATATACGCCTAGGACCTGAAAAAATATACATTTTAAATTTGGCAACAACATAAATTAATATAAATAGAGTTCAGAGCAGAAAAATACAATGAAATATATAAGGAAACAAAACCAGAAAATACAATGAAATATATAAGGAAACAAAACCAGAAAGGTGCTACAGCTCATAAAACTTACATACATAACCAGTTCAGTGAAATTCTCAAACATTTCAAACTGTATTATCAATTTATTCATTTACATATTAATATAGGGCATTAGTTGACACATGATATTTATATAGGATAAATTTACTGGTTGTAGTTTGAAAAATTGTTAGAAATAGAAATGATGTATACGTACGAACGTAAGGGTTATTTACATTTTATTATTATTCTTTGAAACAAATTAAACACAGCGCGATAAAAAACTTTTTAAAATAAAAAACAAAAATTCAAGTCATCTCTATTGTAAACCAATAATGTATTTTTGTATTTCATAAAATGAAAATTAATACTTGACTTTTCATTTGTTTTTATAATTACAAACATAAACATATATATTTATTTTAGAATGTGTCTATAGTAGTACAATATTTAAGAAAACCTAAATGAACATACCATTTCCCAAATTCCACGTTAACATAATATACCCCTTCACAAATGTTACGGCCATGTGATCACTTTTTGAATCGTGTTGTCCCAACTGACCAAGAAATGCAAGAAGTGATATTTGATCCATATTGTGAGGCTTTATCTTGAAATGCATTTCCATTCCATGCGATATAAGTTGTGGGGGTAAAGGATAAGCGGCAAATGATGACAAACCTCCCAACATGGCAGAAAATGACGGTTGAGAAATCTCCAAATCTGAAAAATACATAGATAGCTAATTAATGTATTATTTTGAAATATTATCTAATGTTGATTTTGACAAAATATATTAACAAGTTATAATAAATAAATACAAAGAGAACATACAGCATCCCTGTGGACTTGGTTTTGAACTTATTTCTGAAGATGTATTATGATTCAAGGATATATTCTTTCAAAAAAATACAAATTTGTATAGTAGAAGAATCTGTTTGAGAAACGTTCACATCTTTATACAGTGGTGGATACTTATGGGGGGGCGCGTTGCCACCCGCGCCGCTCCCTCCAGTCAGCCCGCACGATATTCGTTCGTTTCTTTCGTCAGTCGACTTTGAGTCGGGTTATTGAGTAGTTGTACTTTCTAATGTATTCTTGTATCTGTGTATAATCAGTTTAAATAAAACTTTCTTAAACTTTGCATGTATGTGACTTAATTATTTTTACTACGACAAAAGTTAAGGTAGCTCAAGATATCTTTAGTGCCTCCCCTCCCTTGAGGATTTTCTGTATCTGCCACTGCTTTATGTATTATTAATTTATCATAATATGAAAACATTTTCAATAATCTAAATAAAAATAACTTTCAATATAAAAATCCAATTATTTTTGGTTAAATCGCTGTTTCTTGTTGACTTTCAGATGAATAATTAAAATATGCCTGATTGTCAATGATTATTATTTTTTTAAATATTCAAAATGTTTACTTACTATATTCACAAAACAGCCCATGTTTGCCAAGGGGACACAAACACATATATCCACTCCCTGGATGCTGGACACAAGTTCCACCAAACTGACAAGGGTTTGTGTTGCACACAGATTCTCTGCAGTCATATCCTAAGTATCTGCAAGGATTATATCAAGTTATAAAGCTCTAAAAGTATACACTGAGCGATAGCTGACTAATGAAAGATGTCTGTCTTTATATATATGTATAAAAAATGGCTTACCCATTTGCACAACTACAAGACCAATGATCTCCTACATCATTACAAGTTCCTCCATTACTACATGGGCTAGAAAGGCAGGCCAAGGATGAACATTCCTTTATTTCAAATCCATCAACAGCATCTTTAAATATGTGCCTTCGTACACCATCAATCTATAAATTTATGATATACTACATAATTATGAAACTGTGATATAATATATAAAAAGGAGCATCAAATTACTGTCTTAATTTTTTATATTTATTTAATAATTATGAATCAAAATAAAATGTGCATACTTAATCCTACAAAGGATTAACCGCCAACCGCCGTGGCACAGTTGGTAAGTCGTTCGGTTTCTGTGCGGGCGTCCTGGGTTCGATTCCCAGCAGAGGAGAAATTTATTTAAATTCATTTCTCACGCAAATATTGCTTCTCTGAGTTGGAAACACTGGTTAGTTGGAAGAAATTGCCATACGGCAACAAACTCGCCACATGCGCAGGGTGCAAAGAAGTGTTCATTATTTTTATTTTTAAAGGATTTCAAAAGTAAAAGTTAAACAAAATAGTCAAAATATGATTTTCATCAAATTTCAACATAAAATATGGGTCAATATAGATATTTCCACCATTTTTACATTAATTTTTATTATAATTATTGGTGAAACTCCAATATTTTAGCCAAATTAATTCTAACCGATAATTTATTTTATTTAGATTTTTTCTCATTTCTGAATTATGCGAGATGTTATTAGACCTCTTGTATTTTCAATTACTCGGCTCTTATTGAACAACCAAAATTGATGATAGTGGAAAAGCTTGGAAGCAATATTTTAAGCCGGTGCCTCAAAGCATATATTAATTTAAAATGCACTCAATAACAAGGAGCCACGATGGTTGATAATGTAAATTATTAGAAAAATGAAATTACCTGTAGACCCATCATACACCCAGTAAATGGTGATACATTGTGTGGAGAATGATCTACAATTCCAAGACCTTCAGCAACAGCACCGAGATGAAGCCAAGATGTCTTGTCTCCTGGATATGATGAAGATGTAGCAGTCTGACCACCACTCATAGCCAATGTATCATTCATGTGTAGTGAAGCATTACAATGCTTGCGTCCATCAGTTAATTCTAATCTACAAAAAATCATAATGCAAAATGCAACTCAAATAAATGAATCAATTAAATGTTTGAAGATGAATTTTGTCACAAATTACAATGTATATTAAATAGCATATATTAAACAAATAATTAGAATAAAATATATATTAATACACATAATATTCACAGAAAAAACTTGAGGAAGGCTCAGGCCTTCAAGGTGTCTTGAAGGAAATTTCGTTATTCAGAATGAATGTGTCAGCAAAATGTATTCCTTGACATTTTGCTATATAGAGATATTTCTCTTCTAGCTAATACAAAAAGAGAGCAGAGACTTACGATGGAACGAGTGAAAAATATGTCAATTCTTTCTGTTGAATAATATATTGAATTGTTTTCCAATTGAGTACCTAACTGATGAAATATGTATTGAGAAATTCAAATATTAAATACTTGCTAAATATATAATGGCAGAAAGTGTGGAAGACTTGGAATATTTGGTTAAAATAGTATTTGATGAATGCATGCAAAATGGACTGAGAATGAATGCTATTTGAGAAGAGCGAAAAACAATCAAAACGCAAGATACGAGTGGAGAATGTACAATTAGAACAAGTGGATGAGTATTTATGTTTAGGAAGCATATTTCAGTGTGGAAGACTGGAAAAAGTTATTGAAAGAAGAGTAACAGCAGGTAATCAAGTGAATGGTGCATTAAGATCTGTAATAAAGCAAAGCTCGTGGTACACAATGGTATTGTCATACCGATTCTAATGTATGCTAGTGAGACATGGACATGGCAGAAGACACATGAAAGTAGAATTAACGCGGTTGAAATGAGGTCACTAAGACGAATGTGTGGTAAAACGGTGTATGATAGAATAATAAATGAGGATATTAGACGAGAATGTATGATTGAAAGAAATATCATAAGTAAGATGAAAATAAATGCCCTAAAGTGGTTTGGTCACAGAAAGAATGAGTGATGACCGTCTGACAAAAAAGTATAAAAGGCTGATAAAAGAGGAAGGAACAGTAGATGTTGGCTAAGGAAAAGTTGGCACAATCACATAAATGAAATTTTGACGTTAGAAAGAGACGTTAGAAGCAAGATTAACAGATGAGCGTGTATGAGAAGATGCATGGACGTGAACGAAGCGAGAAATGTATGTCAAGAGAGAGGAGTCTGGCGTTTGGTTCTCTCTTCCTACCCCAAATAGGGAAAGGGCATGATAGGGGTGGTAAATACTTGGGTACCTAACCAACAAAATATTTGATTTTATATAGAATGTTTTGTCAGTTACGGGCAAATAGATTATCTTTATATGACAAGTATGTCATCAGTATTATCATTATCCGTAGGTATTATATACTCTTTGATCAGTATCTATGTTTCCCTCGAAGTGTAGACTTTACTTGAGGACTCCTTGAGGGTGATACACACCTCCAAGGCCTGAAGCCTCCTCAAAACTTATTTTATTTGATTCTAAATATTGTTATTAGACTAATAAAATAAAATATTACAAGAAACAATAATTACCAAAAGGTAAAATTTGCTAGTTTCTAGGTATCATAGTTATGATAGGAATAAATGCACAAAACAATAGGCACTTTATTTTATTAATATCATGAAAAACGGATGGTTTTTCCTTTTTTAGTTTAAATTAAATAGAGATAATTTTTATAAAATGAATAATGTGTTTGGTAAAAAAAAACAAATTACGAGTCCTTACATTGCCTTAATCCTTAACTCATATCCATTATTGATAGGCACTTCCAATTCACTCAGCAACATTGTTTGATAGCCACAGGAAAATTTGAATTTAAGTAATCCGTTTTGCATATACAAGCACATATAAATATCCTGTCCAATAGTAGCATACAAAATGATTCCTTCGGAAGATAGTGTTCGAGCTCTGAACTGAACTTTTATTCCTGTCATATTATGAAGTTTATGTGTCAAATATGAATCTCCACTGAATGCTGCAGATGCTATTCCAAGTCCATTTTCACATGTTGGACCGTCAAAATCGAATGTACAAACACACTAAAAACAAAAAAAAATCTTAACTTAGTTAAAAAAAATAATTTAATTTAATCAAAAAAATTGAAAGAAAACCAAGTATTTTTTTAAGATACAAAAGAGAAAGGTGATTGCGGTTTCACTGGATTCATGAATCCAGGCCCACGAGTACAGGTATATAGGCTTAAGGGGCCCCTTTATGACTCGAGTCCCCTGCGCAAACAAATCCAATAGGACGTGGACAATGATGCTATACAGAAGTTCTTTTATTGTACCTAGGTCCTTAGGAATATAAAAACTTTGCAGGCAGACCTCTTGCCCCTATCTCTGCAGCATATATATTTGTGCTAAAGCCATTTTGAACTATTTTATCTACTGTTTATAATATATTTTATCTAACTATTTTATATCTACATAAAAATGTTAAATTTTCTTTTTTACAAATTATGTTTTTTTTTCATCATTGCTGTGAGCAATATGTATTCTTATATTATATTTTCTAAAGCCCATTCACAAGAGTACCAAATTTATATAAGGTAGTAAATAAATTTAGATGGGTAGTGGCAGAGCAGTTACCACACTTGGTTAGTAATCCGGTGGCTGCGAGTTTGAATACTGCCTCAACCGATTTTGTCCATCTATAGAACAAGCATTTATGCTTAATCTAGGGTGATGTATATGAACTTGTTTCAAGGAGATGATATTCATTGTTAAAAAAAATCTAACCAAAAATAATAAATGAAGGTATTAATTACTTTAGGTCCTTCTGATGACTGAATGCATGTTCCGCCATTCAAACATTCTAATGCGGTACAGCTGGGCCATTCAATGATACTTGTTGTAGAATCTTCAATAGTAACACTTGTAGATAATGGTGTTTCCGTAAAAAATGATTGGTCTGTGGTAGGCGTTAGTTCAGTTGCAGGATAAGAATGTGTGGAAGGTTCTGTTGAATCAGTATCGACTGCACTGGATATATAAACTTTTTTTACTGTAAATTCTGTATTTGTTGTATCAGTGTTGGTTGTAATGTCCAATGAAGATGTAATATCTATTTGGGTTGTTTCTGTTGTAAAATATTTGATGGAATCTGTTGTATTTTCAGTAAATGGTTCAGTCTTATATAAAGTACTTATATCTGTTGTCACAATAGGAAATTCCGTTGAGGAATATATTTGTGAAGTAGAAACTGTCACTGAAGAAGTATCAAAGACAGGAGTGAAAGTATATGGTGTAGAAATTGTATCTAGTTTTGTTAAGTCAGTACTATAATAATTGGTTGATGTGTCTGAAGTATCATATATTATTACTGAAGTTACACTACTAGTCAAAACTTGATCAAATGTTGTTAAATCAGATACAGATGTAGTAGATTCTTCAGTAAACAAATCCGTCTTTGTTGAAATATTTGTGAAATCACTAGTAAATAATGTACTTTGGTCCCATGTAAAAGTTGGCACAATTGTTGAAGTAAATTCTTGCTCTACGGTTGAAGTAGGCTCAAATGATGAAGAAGATTTGTCTCCAATAGAAACATCAGTACTTGCTTCTTTTGTGTATGAAATTGTTTCAGATATTAGAGGAGTTGGACTGACATATTGACAGTCCAGTTCATTATCGTCTAATATAAGACATTCACATAAAATTCCTGTTAACTGCGGTGGACAAGAACATGTGAAATTATCCACACCATCTATACATGTTCCACCATTCATGCATCTGTAAAAAAACAATTAGTTTGCATTAGTACAGTGATGCAAAAAATGAAAAGAATAACTTGAATCAATATTTTTTTATATAATATCCTCATTGAATCTATGAACTAACTATGAAATTAAAAAATATTATGATAAAGCTCAATGTACAAAAAAGAAAACCTACATAAAAATATAAACATATAACATTTATACACAAAAAAGTAAAAAGAATTAAAAATGTTGTGTGTCTGTGCGTCTGTATGTCTATGTGTGTGTCCTCCCCCCTTATAACTTTTGATACGCTCAATGTACAGAGCCTAAAATTTCAGAAAATATAGATAGTTATAGGCCTATAAAACTTTTATACTCAGAATTTTGAATTTTCGTTTCAATCAGGGGTGATCAATTTCTGAATTAGATTGGTATGAATGTAGACAAATACAAAATTTCCAATATGTTATTAAAAAATTCAGAGTTTCTCAAATATTTTTACTGAGAAAAAAAAAATATTATGATAAATTTACGTGTTTAACTGCCTATATTTCCAAATAAGATACAAAAGAGAAAGGCAATCGCGGATTCACTGGATTCATGAATCCATGCCCACGAGCACAGGCGACCAGAATACGAGCCAGAATAGGCGAGGCACATGGGTTTAAAAAATATCGAAAAATACCGAAACACCCCAACTAGATAATTTAATTTCCTATTCTATCTCAAACTTTTTGTAACAATTTTTATGAAAATTAAATGAAGTGACGACATTGTTTCATACAATTTGTAAGGCAGCATATACTACACAATATCTACGGGGACTCAATATTTTGATACTTAATCTCCAAAACATACTTACATACCATCATGCTGTTTTCATATTCTGGGTAGGAAAAAAAGACTGACTTCCATACTATCCTATCCTAACATACATACCTACATGTTTTATATAGAAGACAAAATATCTTAAAAAGATTATAAATTTGTGTTTATAGTTTGGTACGTATTCTTCAATTATACATACTATAGCCATCGACAGTTGGATCTCATGTGTTACATGCAACTTGGGTGCTTGCGTAAATAAATAATAATAATAACTCTAATTAACATTTTTTTGGTGTGCCATTGTTTTATAAAATCTCACAAGATTAAAAAAAGCTAACCAGAGTTGACACGTTCTTGAAGCATTCTTAATACATATTAAACCTACAGAAGTATCTTACCCAGGACCTAAAAGACATTCGTCATACTGATATTGACATTTTTCTCCGTGATAATCAGGTACGCAATAACATACTCTTATGGCATCCTCCATCATGCACAGAGCTTCATTTGTGCAAGGATTATTTGAACATAGTTCAATCTGTGATTCACACATTATACCTGTGAAACCTAAAAAAAACTGGACATAAGTGTTTGTTTACAATATAAAATTAAGAGAATATTATAACAATTTAGAAGATAAAAAAATATTACCAAATGAGCAAGCACACACAAATTCTGCATGTAAATCAACACAAAGTGCTCCATTCTGACACGGAGAAGATGCACATTCATTAACTGGAGCATCACATAATTTGCCTTCCCATCCTGAGAATGAATACATAAAACATGATGTCTATGAAAGAGAACCCATATTAAATTTATACTCTTCAATCAAAATATTTTTTATTTGATAGGGACATATTTCAATTCATGTTTAATACACAGATTGGAAGTTCATTTATTTAAAAAATACTAAAATTTCATGAATAATAACTTAGGTACTGTTTATTTTTTTTTAAATGTTGTTCATTTAATTTTATCAATAGGTAACATTAATAATACTGACGTTTGATTTACTTATTATTTCTTTGAATAGTTTAATCTTTAATGTCCTAAAATAAATTTTGTGTTCATTCTTATCATCTGATCTATCAGAAACTCAAGGGTCGTGGGATGGTGCAGTCCAACTATCCCTCTGTGTTTTGAGTGGTTTTCCAGGAGGACATTGTCCGAAATGGGTCGCATCAGTCACAGTTTGTATGAGCCTGTTACCATTCATTTGGATTTGCTCCACTGTCTTAATTTTATAATTTAGGTACATGGAAAGTGAAACTGAAAGTGTAAGATTCAGTGAAACTGTTATTTAAATATTAATATAATACTAACCAGGGGTACATCGACAACTGAAAGACATCCCATGTCCTTCAACACACTGTCCTCCATTGGAACATCTTGCCTCCCCAGTGAGATTACACACGGCCATATCTGTCTCACAATGTAGACCCACATAACCAGGAAGGCACTGACACATATAACCATTGGCACCATCCACACATGTTCCATTATTTTGGCATGGATTTGAATCACATTCATCGAAATTTTCTTCACAATTTGACCCTGAAATTAATTCAAACACTACTAAGTATCTACATAAATTGTAACTTATTTTAGTTTAGATGTTTTTGACATTGTTCTGTATTGATTTAAAAATTTGTGTTATGGTTTTGAAGTGAAAAGTTTAGTATTGACAACAACCCACTCATTCTTCAAACCATGTATGGGCAGGGCCAGGGGGGCTACTCATGACACATTCTTATCTAGCCTTAATCTTAAAAATTTATAAATCAGTAATTTATCATACTTATTCTAATATTAATGAATCTACCTACATTAAATCATAAAAAAATTGAAAAAGAAGAACCAAATCCCAAAAAGAATGTCTTTGATGACTATTTATAAAAATAATAATAACCACTTCCTTCCACCGTGCGAAATTGGCGAGTTTTTTTGCCATACGGCAATTTCTTCATACTAACCATAGTTTCCAGCCCAGAGAAGCAATACTTTCGTGAGAAATGAATTTAAGTAAATTTCTCCTCTGCTGGGGATCGAACTCAAACCAAACGGCTTATCATAGATAATATAGAAGTAAACTTTAAGTAAACTTCGGCTTATCAACTGTGTCACAATTTTTATTCTTAGTATGATTCTATTTTCAAACTATTTTCATGAACCATTGCAAAAAATATCAAAAACAGGTACCTACCTACCCAGAAATTCTTCATTCAAATTTTAATTTTTAACAAAATTTGAACGTAAAATACTCACAGATTTTCATATAATATATACCTAGATGTCGCAGTTAGCAAATTTTGTATGAATCGAAGTGAGGATTTTTTCCGCGGGACTTTTGACAACAAGCTGGGCAGAAAACATCGTTTTTGTATAGAGAATAACGACTAATGTGAATTGTTTACGAATTTATTTATCGAAAAAAACACTTTGTTCATCAAGATTTAGAGAACAGTTATCTAAGAAGTGTTGAAATATATTAGGATCAAAGTAGTGACTATTTAACCGTTTAATTATCGTGTTTTTAACAATTTAACAATACCAACGATCAATCGAATCTCAGTGATTTTGTATCCAATAATCTCAAAAGCTATTAATTTAATTTTAATCAAACTTTATACATTATCTCCTTTACTAACTTACAAATAATATAGGCTACGTATGTAATATTACAAAAAATATCTATATTTAAATAGTAATTAAAATTATATATTTGATGACCTTCTAAATTCGTGGCTACATAAAATAATTCATTCTATACATCCAAAATGTCTCAACCAACCTTATGTTGACAAAATTTCGTCAAACAAATGGTTGAGAATTGGTGATTTAGACGCAGATATAGAAGGTTTTATAATAGCGATTCAGGATAGAGTAATAAAAAACTAAAAATTATCAAAAATATATAATAAAAGACATAAATGTAGTAGATGATAGTTGTAGGAAATGTTTGGCTTTTCCGGAAACAATCGAGCATATAATATCGGGCTGTTCTTTTCTCGCGCAATCAGAATATTACATTTAGACATAACCAAGTAGCAAAAATAATACCTACATCAAAATTTAACTATTAAATTTAAATTAATTGACGCGATAAACACAAAACCATATTATGAATATGAACCGATTTCATATTTAGAAAATAACATGTTTCGATTTATTACGAAAAACAATATTAACTGATCGGTCAATTCAACATAACAGACCCGATATAATAATACATGATAAAATTAAGAAAATAACATACATTTGCGACGTGGCTATTCCAAATTCTAGTAATATTATAAAATCTTTTGATGAAAAAATTTGAAAATACACCGCTTTAAGACTTTGGCATTCTCGTAACCTTACCAGCATACAAACATTGAGATTTATAATATAGAAGATCGGACAACGTCAAAAGATAATTATTGTTGGATATAATTATTTAAGGAAGCCTCGAATTTCTTTCTTTTTGTGAAAATCTTTCTTGATTACGCCGGTGTATAATTTGGTTGACACTGGACCCTAATTTGTGATGCATGATATTTTTCAATGTGACAAATTAACATGCATATGAAAAAATAATATAGGGTTGTATACAAAATGATATCCTATAATGTAACAAATTGACGTGCATATGAAAAAAATATTTATTTATTTATTATAAAGGACCACTTACAGCAAACAAGTTATTATACCTCATAGTTCCAAAATGTAGGTTTGTATACAAAATAATATTTTCTCGATGTCAACATCATCTCCGATCAGGGTTGGATCTACCGTAGGTTCAGATTGCGCAGTTGCGCCTGGTACAAATAAATCTGGTGCACCAAATGTTTTTTTTCAAGGAAAGGGCGTTTTTTTATTTAGTACGTCAAGCTTCAAAGACTGTCAATTCGGCTCTAGCGCCATTACCTAAACGTAAAATATGCAAAAAATTAGATTGAGATTAATATCTTACCTACATAACCCTCTGGACATGTGCAATTATATTCCGCTATCCCATCCATACAAGTTCCTCCATTTTGGCAAGGATTAGACCAACATTCGTCCCAATTTGTTTGGCATTGAATTCCTGTATAACCATCTATACAGTAACATGAATAGGTACTGAAAAATAAAAGAAAAAATGTATTAGGTACATTATGTTTATTTTGTTTTTAACGATTATCTTATGCTGGTTGAGAAAGGAATAAAAACATATGTGTATGTAGGAATAATGAGGCAATTACTGTGTAGGAAGAATTTCATAATTCCGGACATTAGTATGAAAATAAAATTGCATGGTATAATAACTTGGTAAACAAAGAAATAGTTTTATTATTTTTGAAGAAATTTTCGATTTTCTATAAACCAGTCAGTCTACAATGTATCTGTGCAAGTTGATATCTTCTTCTTCATCTTTGTCGAACGAACGAAAGGTCTGCCTCCATGTATGACGATCTCGAGTAGACAGAATAATAAAGAGCTTTGGTAATTGAAAATCCTATACCGGACTCCATCGCTCCATCTGATTGGTTAGTGATCTCTGGAGCTTCTACCCTCCACCATTACGACGAAATTCTCGAGGTCATAAGGAGTCATTTTGGCAATACGTTCAAAATATCAAAGGATGCGCAGAAAACTTGCAGGTTGACGACATATAATAAAATTTTCAAGATATTTTCCGGAAAATATGTGTAGTTATTTTATCATAATATATTACTACTTAAACTAGGAATACAACCAAATTTTCATATTGATTTGCTCAGCTTACAAATTTACTTGTTTTGATCGTATTCATATAAGTACATACATTTTTATAATTTTTGTTTGATATCTGTTGATAATAAATTTGCTACACAAAAAGTGACACATGCATACATTTTTAATTAAGTACCTGATTGTGGTATGTAATTATAATCCAGTATTTATTACACAGACCAATAATTCATTCGTTAATTAAGAAATTAATTATTGAATATAATGTGTGTAGGTTATGACTATTTGAGTATGTATGTACTACCTATTGACGTCATCAATGCACACTCCATGCACGCAAGGGTTACTGAGGCAGGCGAGTCCAGCAAAGGAAGCCGCAGGAAGAAGCAGCAACGCCAATCCAAACCACCAGTCCGGGCCCGAGACCTTCATATCACATGGCAAACTTCGTTTACACTGAAAAATCAATACAAAAATCATGAATTTTCACACCAAATTTCACTGGAGACTTAGGAGTAGTGTAGGTACTTTGAGTTTACTAATATGTGACACAATTTCAATAATTATTTTCTTGAGAAACCCCATCGATCGTATGGATAGAATCGTCAAAATTGCAAAACCCCAATAAAAGAAGTCTACACGGAAGACCATCAAAGAAATGGTAACACAGCTGGACTTTCCACAGCCAGGATATTTATTTGTTACGGCCCGTATCAAATCGACCGCTTATTCGTCACTCGTGGCTAAAAGAAATTAATCACTCGTGGCTAAAACAAAACATATTTTTTTAGTATTCTCTTATTACTTTAATATTTTTTTTTATTTATTAACAAAAACAATACAAGCTTCACATATAAATCATAATTTAAAAAGGTATACAATTTCCATCATATAATTCATAATAACCCTCTTTAATTGAGATAAAATCTCGTGTTAAAAGAGGGGAGTATCTATTTAATATTATTACATTTACCAAAACATTGTACATCTACTAAAAAATATGAAGCTACACAAAACAAGAATGAAATAACAAAAAATAAATAAATAAATCAGTACAATTTTTTAATTTTATTTTTAAATATACTATAATTTTTTTCGAGTCTAAGACTCAAAGGGATATTGTGCACTGAAGATGAATAACTTTATCAAACTAATAATTTTTGTAATATCCACAAACAGGCATTGCCTGGTGGGATTTCTCTTGTTTATTTATATTAATAATTGTTGAATTATTTCTTTTCATGATATGTAGCATATACAATTACAAGTTGTTTTGTATATTTTTTTAATTTAAAGTTGTATAATATGATCTATATATCTTTGTTATTGTTGTTTTGTTATTGTTTTTTTCTAATCACGGTGTTTTTATTGTGTTTAAGAGAAATAAAGAATTCATTTATAATTTATTAAAAT
The DNA here is from genome assembly GCA_963576475.1 of Molanna angustata. NCBI lineage: Eukaryota > Metazoa > Arthropoda > Insecta > Trichoptera > Molannidae > Molanna > Molanna angustata. Next base: position 25,813,029 of record OY754968.1, on the reverse strand, counting down.
TATTTTTGCAAACTTTGTGGAATTCCATATTAATAGCAAAATATTTTAGTAATTTTTACTAAAACATCAACAGCAAAAAATTTTGTATAATCCACCTCACTTCATGTGAGTAGTAAAAATTAATTTTAGTAAAAATTACTAAAATATTACTATATTACTAAAATAGTAGTAGGTAATTAAAAAATATTTTCCACACTATACCTACCTATGTATGTATGTATAGTGTAGTGTGAAAAATAATTTTAGTAGTGCTAATTGTCATAAAGGGGAAGATCGAGAGCCAAAATTTCCGATCATTAATTTAGCATCAAAATTATATTGATACATTGAGTTAAGTCGTGAATATCCCTTTAATATGAGCATTTCCAAAAAAATATTTCCTGTAGAATATATGTACCTATAATATCGCTCGCCAATCTTTACTTTAGCTTATGAGGTCATCATGAAATAAATATTTCGCGAAATATTCCTAAGTAATAAACGCAGAAACATGACCCTACTAACCATCACGATACTAAAATACTTGATATTGCTGCCATGTTACGATGGGATCATTCTACATTATATTTCATGGAATTATTAAAAAACCGTTTCCCGCCTTTAATCATAAAAATGACACCACCATGCATTATAATTTCATGGCGATGGCAGCCTTCATTACAGATTCATTTTAGCAGCTTGAGCTATTTCAATAAATAACGGCTAATGTTTTTGCTTGGAATTTTCCAGACCGTTAGCCATCATTGTGCTCCTTTTTGAAAGGAAGGGATCACCTTCCGTCACATTAGGTAAATGACTTTAAGACGCTCCGCTCATCTTAACCTCCACACGGGGACACAGCCTCATTGCAGATTACCCTCGACGAGCACCCAGCCCAACGACGGACGTCATAATTTTAACTCGAACTCATATTGCTTTACCTGGAATTTCTCCGAGGAAACGAAAGAGACATACGCACGAAAAGATAAAAGTAGTTATAAAATTTGTTTTTATGAAAATTGGTAGAAATATATTGGTAATTTTATAAATTATCTATGAACGTATTCAAGTATTCGTGATGAAATTAAGAATAAAACATTTTTATCAAGATGAGTGATCGTGTGATTAGACTTGAAGAATTTCATCGTGAGACAAATATTTATAAAGTTAAACGTACCATATTTAAAATTTAGACGCATATTTATGAATATGTATGTTCGCAACATCAAGCCAATATTACCAAAATATAATCTGGATCAAATACTCAAAGCACATCCTAGTTTTCTACCACTGCCTGGTAAAAAATGAAGTTATTCCGAATACTTAAATATTATCTCACAATAATAATAAATATTTCTTCTTCATTCTTTCGCTTCCATCCAGGAGGCAATAATATTATTATTTTAAAGTGATTTTTAAAACATTGTAAATCGCTCATGTAGAGTTATACCAAAAAAAAATTGAAAATACAAAAATTATATTAAGGCCCAAATTATAGATTCGATCTACAGATTGAGACTGGTCTTGAGCACACATTCTCAATCTAAATGGTTTAACTTTCAAACTATTGTTGATATCTACATTATACTCATTCAGTTACATATATAGTTTTTTTTGCTTGGTTGATATAATCACGTGTGTGCGCAAAGAACCCCCCTCTACGCCGCTCTACGAAAATTTTCTAGAAGTTTGGCGATAACTATATTAAAAAATACTTCATTTTACTCAATGGGAGTTTTTTCACAGTCTCATCCACTGGGAATCTGGAACGAGGAACCTTTTTTTCCAAAACATTTAAGGCAGGTAAAGATGGAATAAAGTTTTGATGACATTTCATATTTTTAGAACAATAAATCATTTTTCCGAAGCTTGCTCAATAGAATATTAAACTAAAAAAAATATCATATCAATATTCAGAAATTCTTTATTTTTTTCTAAAAATGTTTCCTCTGTGTACCTAATATTACAAAAATGGTTCACTTAAAATACAATTTGGAAACAAATACATTTGTCTAAAAGTAAACTGAATCGAATATAATAATATTTGATTAGTTTGTTTGTGAGTTACAAAGCGAACAAGTATTATAATAATAAATAATGGACAAGGTAAACAATTTTTGCCAGCAAAGTTTATCCGGTTAAATATAATAACAAAAATAAATTTTGTGTTGAAAAATATTTGTGAAAGAAGGTACCTTAATGTACAAATTTCGTATCGAATTTCTAATAATATACTATACTTCTCATGAAAGCATTTGAAAGAATTGTTACGAATATTTTTATGTGTGAATAAATCTACTTTAAAATTATTATTCCTCTAATGATTTGTTTCACCTTAATCGGTCTTAATAATGGCCGATGTTATTCGTCCGAAACATCGACAAAAAGTCCTTTTCAGGACGCAATAAGAAAAAAAATACGACCACATAAATTTCAACAATCGACAAAAAACTCGAACTAATCATATAAACCAGTCTTTCTCAAAGTGGGCGATAACGCCCCCTTGTGGGCGTTGGAGACCTAGAGGGGGGCGTTTAGGGGCCCAGAAAAAAATGGGGGGCGTTGGCGTGGTGTAGGGGGGCGATAGTTGATTTGTAATTTCAATTACTTTATTTTTTAAATTTCACGAAAATCAAAACCTACCTACTACTCAATATCTAATAACTAGTTTATATTTCTATCCTGTATGATACCTACTGATGTTTTTGAGTAAAATCAAAACCTACCTACTACTCAATATCTAATAACTAGTTTATATTTCTATCCTGTATGATACCTACTGATGTTTTTGAGTAAAATCAAAACCTACCTACTACTCAATATCTAATAACTAGTTTATATTTCTATCCTGTATGATACCTACTGATGTTTTTGAGTAAAATCAAAACCTACCTACTACTCAATATCTAATAACTAGTTTATATTTCTATCCTGTATGATACCTACTGATGTTTTTGAGTAAAATCAAAACCTACCTACTACTCAATATCGAATAACTAGTTTATATTTCTATCCTGTATGATACCTACTGATGTTTTTGAGTAAAATCAAAACCTACCTACTACTCAATATCGAATAACTAGTTTATATTTCTATCCTGTATGATACCTACTGATGTTTTTGAGTAAAATCAAAACCTACCTACTACTCAATATCGAATAACTAGTTTATATTTCTATCCTGTATGATACCTACTGATGTTTTTGAGTAAAATCAAAACCTACCTACTACTCAATATCTAATAACTAGTTTATATTTCTATCCTGTATGATACCTACTGATGTTTTTGAGTAAAATCAAAACCTACCTACTACTCAATATCGAATAACTAGTTTATATTTCTATCCTGTATGATACCTACTGATGTTTTTGAGTAAAATCAAAACCTACCTACTACTAAATATCGAATAACTAGTTTATATTTCTATCCTGTATGATACCTACTGATGTTTTTGAGTAAAATCAAAACCTACCTACTACTCAATATCGAATAACTAGTTTATATTTCTATCCTGTATGATACCTACTGATGTTTTTGAGTAAAATCAAAACCTACCTACTACTCAATATCTAATAACTAGTTTATATTTCTATCCTGTATGATACCTACTGATGTTTTTGAGTAAAATCAAAACCTACCTACTACTCAATATCGAATAACTAGTTTATATTTCTATCCTGTATGATACCTACTGATGTTTTTGAGTAAAATCAAAACCTACCTACTACTCAATATCGAATAACTAGTTTATATTTCTATCCTGTATGATACCTACTGATGTTTTTGAGTAAAATCAAAACCTACCTACTACTCAATATCGAATAACTAGTTTATATTTCTATCCTGTATGATACCTACTGATGTTTTTGAGTAAAATCAAAACCTACCTACTACTCAATATCGAATAACTAGTTTATATTTCTACCCTGTATGATACTGATGTTTTTGAGTAAAATCGAACCTGATATCAATAAACTTGTTAAAAATCATCAAATTCATCCATCTGATTAGATTAGTTACCAAACAAAATTGATTACCAATCTATATTGTTTCTTTTAATTTGATTAAAATATTATATTCTTAATATTATAAAGTAGCGTTTTAATTGCTCTCACTCGTAAAAAATTCTAGTTTAGAATGTAAGTTTAAACACCAGAACCGACTAACTTAGCACACTATAACTAAATTAATTAAAGTAATGAAATTGTGGTTTTTAAATTTTAAGAGTGTATAACACCCATTCTGAATATAGTGCCTTTTTAGGTGAGACGAGACTGGTGTGTGGGTATACACAGATATGTTGTGCTCCCTTTTATAAGGCAATGCACACCCGCACACCTTTCGTTGGTTACCCCACATTGTGGGATATGCCGTTATGGTATGAATGAAGGAGTGAATAAAAAATTGGGGGCGCTGAAAAATAATTGATTTTCAAAGGGGGCGGTAAAAGAAATAAGTTTGATAATCTCTGATATAAACTATAAACCAATACTATCGATATTTAATAGATCATCTTTGGACATTGTAATTGGTCTGTTTTTGTTTATTTCATAATGTATTTTTACTCTCCACACCATGGAACAGTGGAGAGTCATGATTTCACAATTTTTAAGCATATTTTTATATCAATTTCTCAACGGGTATCACGTAGAGAGTGCACACTATGAGTTTCATCGCGAAGTGTATGGCGTACGCCGTACGCCGAACGGCTTTCCCTTTTGTCTCTACAGTCCAAGCTATAAGTCCGATCGACTTCATATTAACATCATATGTGTTAAGTGCATAGAACTAGAGCTTATTAGTTTTCCATAGACAACTTTTAATTTCTTCTCTATGAAATCATCGTTTACGTTTTTTTTTGTGTCCTCTCTGCAGCCCAAACTATAAGTCCGATTGACTTCATATTCATTCATTCATACCATCACGACATATCCCACAATGTGGGGTAACCAGCGAAAGGTGTGCGGGTGTACATTGCCTTATAAAAGGGAGAACAACACATCTATGTATACCCACACACCAGTCTCATTTCACCAAAAAAGGCACTGCATTCAGAATGGGTGGTGAACCTCATTGCTGAACTATGTGAGGTGTTATTGTTGCCTGTTGTATTTTCGATTACCCGGCTCTTATGGGACACTCGAAAACTCACTCGAATGATTTAAAAGAATGGAAGCACTATTTTAAGCCGGTGCCTCACATATTAAATAGATAGCATTATGTAAAGTCCATAAACATAGAGCTGATTAGTATTCCATAGATGTCCGTTAATTTCTTCTCTATGATTTCATCTGTACAAATTTTCAAAATGCTCTCACGGTCTGGAAAATCGATGTATTTTTATACTGTCTGAAATATTGATTAAATAAAAATACACTCATTCAAAAATGCATTTAAGGATTGTCAAAATATATAGAAAAAACAAAACGATGGTCTGCTATATCAATGTGAAATCAATTTCATATTTGTATAAAAAATGTATATAACAGAAGTAAAATAGTTTCTGTGTGGGAAAATTGAGTGATCAACTTCATATTGATATTACATTGGTCCACTTCCATCTTCCTCAAGGGGTAGGCAGTGAGAACCGAACACCGCATTCTTTTATCTTGACACATATCTATTGCCATATCAACATTGATACACTGTCTCATACGTGCCCATCTTGCTAGCAATGCAATTTTACTTAAAATTTCTCAACAGTTATCACGTAGAAAGTGCATACTATGAGTTTCGTGACAATGTTTTTGTATGTTTGATGTATTGTGAAAACTTTTGTCCTCTTGAAAAATGTATTTAGAGATTGTCAACCTTTCAAGAAGAAAAATGTACACTTACTATGAAGTGGAGAGTTTAGTGTTGGCAACAACCCACTCGTTTTTGTATATTTTAATTATGTAGACTGTATTTGTCTCGTGAATAAAAAATATGAACTGACGATTGGGGTTATAAAACTAATCCACATTAGGGTCAGCAACAGTTATCTTGTTGTTGTCCCATCCCTATGCGGATTAGTAAGACTATCTGATTTATAAATGTCTTTTACTGATAAAGCAGGATTGATACTTTCATACTTCATTAGATTTCTACAAAATTGATATTTCAAAAAAAAAATACTTTGAAAATCTGCCCACCTGGCAGCTGACTCGGCAGTTTTTAACTTTCTCAGTCTTTCATAAGTTTTTCAATTTCCTTATCGCATTTGAAGTATTGTATCCACAGAATTGTTATATTTTATGTAGTTCGTGTTTATACCATCGCTACAACTGGTGTTCAAGTACATAGGTACAGTATGGATTATACGTGTATCGTAAAAAATATGTATAAAAACATTATAACTAACAATTATGATTTATATAGGTACCTAAAGATAACTTTTTTTTTATTTTTATGAGAACAACACAGACAAAATATTATGACGACTGGACGAGCAGGACTCCAAACCAAAATTATTATTGTGAGCAAGTCAACTACAAATCGAGATCTGTTATTCCACCTGTTAATATAGACAGTCACTTACTTGAGACGTATCTTTATTCCTTCACAGGAACACAGGAACAGCTCTGACGTTCAATTATCTTGCTCACAGGAAGGGGATGGATGGTCAATAGTGAATGTGTCGTTTTACAACAGATAAAACAAAAGTCAAATCTGCCCTCTGTGTATAATCGTATTTCAAAATATATCACAAATAAATGACCGTCCATTCCACAGATGGCAGACCCCGATTATATAGCCGACATGCTTTTTATATTATAAATATAAAATATGACAATCGTGTTTATATATTATGTCTATTGTTTATATATTATGTTCTAAGACTATAATATCTGTTTTGCTTGTTTTGATACTATATTATTATTATTATTTTTTTTTTTTCATGTTCTTTGATGTCTTCTATTGTGGTAGTGTGTTTTTCTTTTTTTTTACTTTGTGTTTTATTGTTATTGATAGATACGTGTCTTTTTTGTGTGTTCATTTGATCATCCGATGTTGATTTGTTTATTTTTATAGTTTGTTTTTATTTTCGTTTATACTAGATGTAAGAAATTGTATTTTTTATACATCTAAATAAAATATATACAATACAATACAATATTCATTATTGCTCAACCAACGACAATTAAATTATATGTCGGTATACAACAAAACATTTCACATAAATAAACAATAAATAAGATAAAGAGAAAAACATACTTTTTATTATTATTAACATCCATTTTTAAGCCCTTGGTAAATCCTGACCACTAATGTTCCACACTTTCCGTTCCTATTCCTCTCCTTTTACTTATCAGTAAGATGTTGCTAAGAAGGCCTACATTTCTGGAAAATGTCCTCTGATTCAGATAGCGTTAAATATTTTATTTTTGCGAATTACTGTTTGACGAGCTATTCTTTAAAAATAAAATTGCAATTTGCAAAAGATGGCTATCGTTTTAATAGAATAAAAAAAAAATAGGGTCGAATTATGCTTTTAGATTCATCTTCTGAATTTTCCAACCACCTGTCGCTGGCTAATCATCGTGACGTCACAATTTCCTCTCGAAATGTCACACAAAAATTATTTGATTTCGTATTTCCACAATTTTCCCCGAGGGTCCAACCTTCTAGATCAGGGCTGGATAAATTTTTGGGACAAAAGGCCAGATTCAGATATTCAAAATGAACGGCGGGCCGTAGAAGTAAAATACTAACTTCCCCCATAACACTTCATTAACTTCTCAATTTCTCACAGGACACGGTATAACTTTAAAAGCTATCTTCATCGCTTCAACATTCTGTGGGCCTCGTTGCTGTCCGTGGGCCTCTTCAAGGTCCCATTGGACATGCGAATTTAGTGATCTCGAAGAACAATTACAATGCTTTAAACGATTTTGCCATATATACGGTGCCGTATTATCTGAAGATTCCCACTGAATTGTTTGTTTCCAGAGATCTTGGTCACTTCTCTGATGCCCTATATATATGGATCTGAAGTCGTTGACAGTGCGCAAGTGTGAATCTCGACTACTTGCACTTTCGGATTGTTTTTTTTTTGCACCGTGGTGCCGAGATTGCTAATATAGAGAGCTCCATGAGCTACTCTTCGTGCCATGCATTGTTGTTTTTTTGTTGTTCGTTCTAGCGTTCTGCGAAGGGGCCGTTGACAGTCCCCATATGCGGAGCGGGTGGTGGTGGAAGTAGCGATAACACTTCATTAAAAATTTCAATTATTGTGAATTTTAGAGAAATAAATACCTACATATTATGCAGGTACTTATTTTATTATTTCTAAGAATTCATTTCGTAAATACATAGGTTCTGGTAGAGCGGTTAGCGCGCTGGGTTAGTAATCCAGTCGTCGCGAGTTGCAATCCTGCCACGACCGATTTTGTTAACCTATTGCACAAGCATTTATGATTAGTTTGGGGAATGAATGAGAATGTACATGTACCTGTTACAAGGAAATATTTATTCTACAAAAAAAAAAAAATTACCGTTGGTTTACCCAATAAAAAAATTCGGTGTAAGAGAAATTTTCAGTTTTCTTTTAGTTTTTTCGATAAATCAAATCAAATAATACCGCGTTGCGAGAAAATTGCAGTTTCCTTTTAATTTTCTCTTCTTCTTCTTCTTTATTTAATAGACCTAGTTTGTCTGTTATTCAGATACTGTGCCTCCTGGGATGACGAAGTCCAACTGTCCTTCCATCCCATGGGTGGTCTTTCTGTAGACGGCGACAAGAAGGGATTTCATTTGCTGCTATATACGCAAGTCTATGTATCACTGTTCATTCTGGCTACGTGGACCCTCAATGTCTTCTTCTAGATCTATACTCTACCGAACAATGTCCTCTATTCCACATGTTTTCTTTATTTCAACACTGCGAACACAATCTCGGGAAGTTTTTCCCGTGATTGACCTTAGAACTTCCATTTCCGTTTAATTTTATCGATAAAACAGATCAAAAAATACCACGTTGCGAGAAAATTTCAGTTTATTTTAATTTTTCGACCAATTAAATCAAAGCACACGCAGCGAGAAACGTGAGTTTTCTTGTGTTTACTTCGATTAATTAAATTATACAAAGACTCGCAGCGAGAAATATCAGTTTTCTGGTGTTTGTTTCGATTAATTAAATCAAACAAAGACCGCGCAGCGAGAAACGTTAGTTTTCTTGTGTTTAATTCGATTAATTAAATCAAACAAAGACCGCGCAGCGAGAAACGTTAGTTTTCTTGTGTTTGTTTCGATTGATTAAATCAAACAAAGACCGCGCAGCGAGAAATTTTCAGTCTTCTTTTCTTATTTTTTAGATTGCAATGCGTATGAATGAAATGGCCAAGATAGAAGTTTTTTTTGAAAACATATTCTGATTTTTGTCGCATATTGTTCGCGTGCCGCACTGAAACAAGTGGCGGGCCGCAGGTTGCCCAGGGCTGTTCTAGACCAAGGAGATATGTACATGGTACGAGATTATTTGTTCCTCAGGGAGCTAACATAAAAACAAGTTTTCTTCTAGTAAGGCATAAGAATGGACAAAAACGTATTATGAGATATGGTATAACTCGCACCTACAATATTTTTGAACGCTTTTTTCTCGTCCACTGATGGGAGCAAAAAGTTAAGCGTGTAGGGCGCGCGGCGCCTCAACGTATGTGCCAAGATTTGGTATATCAAACAATGATTTTTTGTAGGTACTTCGAAATACAAAACCAGTATTTCGTTTCAATACATCACGTCATATATCCCTTTTGGAATTTGTACCTACAGAGAAACGATGTCTGTTATTTAACTTTATACATTTATCTTAACACGATCGAGTCAGTACCTATGTTTTTGACCAGCCCTCTATCAGTTATATAGGTTTTTTTTTTCTGTCATTAAATCTTTTCGTGTGGTAAAAACGTCGTAGTGTGTTATTATTATTGTTCAATCTGTTAAGAATGTTTTTCTTCAAATTACACAGAGTTTTTATTATTTGCTTCCTTATTCACACATCAGATAAACTTTTTAGCGATATTTACCTATTCCTTTTCATTATTTCCAAGATATAATTTTTACTTTATCCTTATTTTACCATGCAAATTTTATAAAAGTCCAATTTATTAAATAAATAAAAATAAAACTATTGTTCTCTTTATACACCTCTGCCATCGATAACTATTATTGTAAGTATAATATTTTATACCTCAATATTTTTTGTACTTGACTGTTAAACAAGACCTGTCATTAATAATGAAAATAACAATATAATTCTCATAAAATATTTCAAAGAAAATAGATTTGATGAAAAAATATTAGATATACCTACACGAAGAGTCTATAGCCCACACATAATATTTCATAGTATAAAGAGAGAAAATGCGCTACACTATAATATATAGCCGTAATAATATATATCGTAGGAAAAATAAGTGGTTTGTGACAGTAACAACGTATTTAGGCATATATCTTGATATACATACTTGTATGTACGTAGTTCTTACCAATATTACTGATTCTTCATGACCAACATGGGTTTTACCAACATAGATAAGTCCACATCATGTTCGTGACCAAATACATACATGCATAACTGGATGACATAAAATATTCTCCTGTATATTAAACCCTAGAACTGAAATGAAGGTGAGCAATGTTAATGGGTGTCAATTCAGTGAAAAGTCGTGTCATAGGTACAATTAAGAAAATGAAGTAATTTTCTTAGGAATTTAATTAACTAAGCTAACCCAGTCGACACAGGCATGCCTAGTGCTTAGATACGTAAATTTAAACATGTATACTGGTTACATTTAAATTTCATTTTATTGTCATAATATTTATCTTACATAGGTACATAATTTACCCAAAAATAATAATAAAAATTATAAATTAAAAAAAATGACAAAAATAAAATAATACATATGAATATTTAGATAAAAGAAAAACAATGTGAGTAAATTCTACATTTTTATGATAGCTATTCCGTAGTACGTGGACATTATTTAGACGGTGCTTTTTGATTGGTCGATGTTTAAAATAGTTCTTCTCATGTCGTCAAATGGCACAAATCGTCCTTGAATATAACAAGAGTGAAGGGCGGAGACTATTTTTTACAAACAATTTATTGACTATTCCCTAAATATATTTCAACTAGGAATATTCCCTTGGTTTTCATCATGCGATAAATTTTGAATCATATTGACTAAAATGGTTTGAAAAGGTTGAGAAAGAGCACCCATATGCCATTATGAATTGTAGATCTTTGTGGAATCAGGTAATAGACTGAAATCTTTGATATAATATATAATTTATTATTTAATAGAAATTAATAATAGGGACACATACGATTTATCGTTTCAGCAGCAAGACATATTAAAGATTAAACAAATATAATATGTTATGAAGGTTTAGCTACAGCCCGCAAATTTTCCCCCGCGGTAAATTCATTGTTAAATATGGAAGAGCAAACATTCCCAAAATACATAAATTATTTAATGTGTCCAAGATATTGGATTAATTAGGATCGTAACCGGTGTATATCTGATGCGTATTTGGGTAACTTTAATCATATCGAAATTAATTGAGCATAAAGCATTTACGGGCATCGCAGGCGGTGGGAAATTGCTCACTAATTCATTTATGCCCCTCAACGTAAAACACACTCATTCTCCAACTTTTTCAAAATCACCACACAATATACCTACAAGTAGGCATGTACTATTATTTTGCTTCTCTGGCAACAAACGGGTATTGCGTTTAATAATAAAAGCAACAGATACGGAGCTTATATCTTCAGCACCACATCACAAAGATTTCTATTGTGTTTCTTTTCTTTTCAAAGCCAGTATCCACATACCTAAATGAATTTTGTATTGACTCTAATTTTAGTTTAGAATGTAAGTACAGTCAATTCAATTTGAGTAGGTATCTTACATGAATGTTATTTTTCTAAGATATCTGTTATAATTGAAATATCCTTGTACTTACAGCAATTGACAACGTAATATAGAAGGGCGTAGAAGTATATTTCCATGTCTCATTACCTTGTCTTTTCCCTCACCAATGTGTTCGTAAATTGTTACATAGTAAAGTTGCAATATTTTTGTGTCGCAATAACAAGTGAAAATTTAAGTGTGTGAGTCCAGAGTCCAGTATAAGTCTGAAGACCGCCGTTTCAACCAGTGCACAGAAAATCATTTATTGTGAACTAGCAAAAATAGGAAACATCGGTGAGATAGTTTTTATACACCCCATTTATCCTATAAAACCTTCCTAATAATAATTAGGTATATTATCTTATTTTTTTTGCAGAAAACTATAATATCTCTTCACTATTTATGTTTAGTCATTTCAATTTTGGAATGACGCTGCGAATCACAAGTTGATGCACCAAAAGATTCTTCAAATTTCGATTTAATTTATTTACAATGTTGAAAATTTAAGTCAAAGACCTTATATACTAAAGTAATTATAAGGTCTTTGATTTAAGTCAATTGAGATGTCGACTTTATGTATTGAAAGTGTGTGTTTGCCGCTAAGTTATAACATAACTCGAAACACGAGGTGAAAATCTTTTTAAATTTATGGACAGTGCTTTCTGTTTTAAAACTTTCGAGGATGTTATTATAGAATACAACACAACATGCTACATAAATAATATTCATTTACAATGTTTTTAATATCTCAATAGAGATGACGCAGGAATATTATAGAAGAACCAGGAACTCAAGGTACCTACAGGGCTTACGACTTATCATCGGCTGGTTTACGTGATCACTTTATGCGCTTGCGCAACGTTCACCAATTATGCCTTCTTATTGAGTTCCCTTATCAATGCAATTTTAAAAGTTCTATATATTTCAATAACGAGAAACGTTTGAAAATAAGCTGAATTCACACCATCGCTTTCTATGAATTAACGAAGAAATCTTTTTGTAACGCCATCTATTGAGAAGTTGGTTTTTGTAAACAACAATAGCAACAGTCCTTATACAAAATATTCAATTTAAATTTAAAGGTGATTTTTTTTGATTCACCACAGGATCTATCTACGGAGAATAAAAATAATAATAGTATTTAAAATCCAGAATTATGTTTTAAAATCGATTATCAAGGCTATTGAAACTGGTAAAAAAATATCCTTCATCGTGCAAGTGCCACAGTTTAAACATAGTTGGTTTGTAGGTACAATCTAATGTGAGGAAGTGATGCATATCCCAAAATAAATGGAAAGGATAATTTTCCCCAGTAGCTAAAATTAAAAAATGTACAACCCAGGCGTACAACCAAATAAAACAAAATGACCAGAGAGCTATAGAGTGGACACCAAGAGAACAAAATAGATTCCACAAAAAATATTCTGTTTGAGATGGCAAAGATCATTTATTACAGTCCTTGGATCGATGAAAAGAAAAGAAATGAAAAAATAATGAAAAGAGGCCTTTGTCTGGTTGATTAAAGCTTATGATAATTATGATAAGTGGAATATTAATTCAACACAATCAAATCTTTCTCGGCCAGTTTCATTTGCGGATAAAATAAACATTATTTTGAATTGAATAAATTGTTAAAAAAAGACAGATATATTTCACGCAATAGCCAAAGTTGATTAAAATAATATTTTATTTTGTGGTGTTGAAACACAACAAAATACACAAATATATATTTTAAATACCTAATCTAAATATATATATTAGACGGGTGGTGACAAATGTCAAATAAAATAATGTACGTACATGTGTTCTCGCATATAAATAAATAATGATAATGTTTAGTCAAGTACCTATGTCAGTATTATTTGTATTCATAAAGGGTAGAGTAGAATGTCCTCAATATTGAAATCAATTAGCTTTTGGTGTTTTTTTTTACTTCAAAGTTGGAAAAACCATGAAAAATGTAGACCCTGCATACAAATCTCGTGTATCTTGGCTTGATACTTTGTCGAGAACAAAGTTCTCTTGAACAAATCGACAGTTGGATTACGTTTGACAGATAGGTTTGATTGGAATAATATTCACTGTCTAACCGGAAATAGTTTTCCGCCATATGCAATCTGGACTCACGTTAACAAGCGAAAAGCTTCTACAAACGTGATATTAATTACCTATTAATTTTAGATTTGCTACTTTTCAAAGAAAAATTTACAATATTCACAGAATTTATTTGTTTTCGCATCATCATCGTGGTCTACCTATCAAACATTGAAATTATAATATTATTTATGTTCAATATAAAAATAGATAAATAAAACAAAAATATTTATCTTAAAACACCTGGGAGGCAAGTCCCTTCAAATGGTGAAATCAAAGCCAACATGATTACCTAAGTCTTGGATATAATAATCATACGGAGTTCTATAAGATCTTAATATATTATAGAAATCCGGTAATTATATCCATGACATGGGTAATCATGAGTGTTTTGATTTCACCGTTTGACCGGACTTGCCTCCCAGTTTTTTATTTCTCTCCTTTCCTTCTCCAATTGTTTTTTATTCGTTATTATTGTTATCAATAATAACGAATAAAATAAATAAATAACGAATTTTAATCTTTTTGTTAATATTTATTTTTTATTTTTACATTGTATGATTACAATCGTTTTCATATACATTTTATTTGTTCGAGATAAGTGTGATTTTTTTGAAAATATTGTAATAACGTATTATTTTTATGACTATTATCATAAAAAGCGCAAAATATTCCTTATTCATTACTCAGTAGGCACTATTTCTACAACTTACTTACTTTGAACTTGTGTCTGTAAGGGTTCAAAATTCACTGGATGCTACTTTTTTTCATACATTAAATAATATTTCCTCTCAGCTAAACATGCTACGAATACATATGAAAAAGTTTTTTTAACGGAAAATAGATTAATGATGTACCCAATACCCAATATGTATGCACTATTATTGTATATAGGTACGTATGTCTATTAACAGATGGCGTATGGTGGAATATTACAGAATAATAAATAGATTAATGATGTACCCAATACCCAATATGTATGCACTATTATTGTATGTAGGTACGTATGTCTATTAACAGATGGCGTATGGTGGAATATTACAGAATAATAAATAGATTAATGATGTACCCAATACCCAATATGTATGCACTATTATTGTACATATATAGGTACGTATGTCTATTAACAGATGGCGTATGGTGGAATATTACAGAATAATAAATAGATTAATGATGTACCCAATACCCAATATGTATGCACTATTATTGTATATAGGTACGTATGTCTATTAACAGATGGCGTATGGTGGAATATTACAGAATAATAAATAGATTAATGATGTACCCAATACCCAATATGTATGCACTATTATTGTATGTAGGTACGTATGTCTATTAACAGATGGCGTATGGTGGAATATTACAGAATAATAAATAGATTAATGATGTACCCAATACCCAATATGTATGCACTATTATTGTACATATATAGGTACGTATGTCTATTAACAGATGGCGTATGGTGGAATATTACAGAATAATAAATAGATTAATGATGTACCCAATACCCAATATGTATGCACTATTATTGTACATATATAGGTACGTATGTCTATTAACAGATGGCGTATGGTGGAATATTACAGAATAATAAATAGATTAATGATGTACCCAATACCCAATATGTATGCACTATTATTGTATATAGGTACGTATGTCTATTAACAGATGGCGTATGGTGGAATATTACAGAATAATAAATAGATTAATGATGTACCCAATACCCAATATGTATGCACTATTATTGTATATAGGTACGTATGTCTATTAACAGATGGCGTATGGTGGAATATTACAGAATAATAAATAGATTAATGATGTACCCAATACCCAATATGTATGCACTATTATTGTATGTAGGTACGTATGTCTATTAACAGATGGCGTATGGTGGAATATTACAGAATAATAAATAGATTAATGATGTACCCAATACCCAATATGTATGCACTATTATTGTACATATATAGGTACGTATGTCTATTAACAGATGGCGTATGGTGGAATATTACAGAATAATAAATAGATTAATGATGTACCCAATACCCAATATGTATGCACTATTATTGTATATAGGTACGTATGTCTATTAACAGATGGCGTATGGTGGAATATTACAGAATAATAAATAGATTAATGATGTACCCAATACCCAATATGTATGCACTATTATTGTATATAGGTACGTATGTCTATTAACAGATGGCGTATGGTGGAATATTACAGAATAATAAATTTGACTTTGTCCCGTAAAACACAATGATTTTTCGCTCTATACATTCGTAATTTTTTGTCAGACGATTTTTTACTCCGCAACTTTTTTCAATTTGAACCATCCAAAACCTTCTGTCTTATTGTCATATACACACTTGTCATTTATTTAAAAAGGGAGGCTCTGTTTCTCGTTCCTACCAAGTTCAGGAAGTAAATAAAACAAATCAAAGATACAATCCAATATTTTTTTAATTAGATTTTTATAAAATTGTTCACTGTAATGATTCAAAAGATAATATATATTTTATTTTCTTCTTTATACTTATACACTGAGTTTTAGCTGAACTAAAATGGAGTGAATATAAATCAATGGATTAAAATGATTTAACTTTGAATTTAGAAACAAAAAAAATTATGAATGTTCTACTTCTATGTATATTCAAATTTATTTTGCTCCCTTTTTGGATGCTTTCTGGTACTTATCGATTAAAACAAGATTTTTTGTACACATAAATTTTTTCTCCGTTCATGAAAATCCGATATTTTCATAATTATATATAATTCATTCAAATATTCAATGTTTTAAGTGTAATTGTATATCCGTAACATCAGGATAATTAATTTATACAAGTACTCATAAAATTTATTGTTATAAATTGTACAATTATAACAAAAAAAATTGCTGATTATATTTACGGATAGGTACCTAATTAATAGATCCTTTTATTGTAGCTGTACCTACTCTACATGTTTGTTTTCTTATAAATACAAATGTTTCAGATTTTTATTAGTTGATATTATATTTTGAATAGATTACATATTAAATAGAAAAATACTACAGGTGATATTTGAAAAATCATAAAACATATAAGGGTTGTTAAAATATTATAACCTCAGTTTGCTTCTGATAATATTATAATTTTGTTTAGGTAAATGTAATTCAGGTTGGTTGTTTTTAGGGAAAATTTTATTCGGGAACATATTAAAAACGAATAATACTTACACTTTTGTCATTCGGTACGTGAGACGAATAGATAATCATCCTCTCTTTAGTACAAATGCTTTTTTTCTACAACAGAAAAGCGTATTTGGCATTTTTCATCCGAGAATCTAGCTATTTAGGCTCAACGAGATCGACAAAATAAGGGGATCAAAAAGTGCTCAAAATAAAAAGGGTCGTTTAACATTACGATGTACGAGTATGTAACTATGGATAAAATATACATTCTATAAAAAAATAGAAGGATCGATTATTTGGGTACCTAACCTCCATTTATTTTTTTATACTCAAAGATAAAAGATATTAGGATTTTTTAATAAGTACCAAACAGTCATTGGGTAATGAAATTTGTGTAGAAAAATGCTGACTAATTTTTCGATCGCAAGGGGTCTAGTATGAGCGGCGTATCATAATTCAAGACAAGAACCCGTCTTGCTAATAAAGACGTTAGGCTCTTGCAAACGGTATGGCGCAAACGCTACAACCAAAACTGTACCATCTGGATGCGCATCAGCCACCCAAAATAATACTACCAACGAGCTATAGGAAAAGAACCCTAGGAAAAACCAAATTTAGACTAGTTGCATGTAACACATGAGATCCAACTGTCGATAGAGATAGTATGTATAGTTGAAGAATAAGTACCAAACTATAAACCCATAAATCCAAATTATTGAATATTTAAGATATTTAGTTTTCAATATAACACATGTAGGTATGTATGTCAAGATAGGAGAGTATGGAGGTCAGTCCTTTTTTCCTACCCAGAATATAAAAACAGCATGTATGTATGTATGTTTGGAGAAGAAATATCAAACTATTAAGTCTTCTTAGATATTGTGTATAGGCGACTGCCATACAAATTCAATTCAAATGTCGTCACTAAATTAAATTTTTATAAAAATTGTTAAAAAAAAATTAAGATGTACTACTGGATTTTTATTTATACCAATTTTCAGAGTTCTAGCTTTTTTGATTTTTGAGATATACCTATAGAAAAATAAAGTATAATTTCAAAAGTTAATAACCACTGACTTAAACTAAAATTCAAAATTCTGAGTAGGTAGTTAAACACATAAATTAGTCATAAATAAATACTTTTCAAAATAAAAAAAATGATTATCTTGGAACGCTTTTAAAAGAACAAAATTTGCGAATTTGTATTTGTCTATATTTATAACAATAGGCATGATGACTAATTTTGAAAAACTATCTCACGATGTTTTTACGCATTCACTGTTTTCAAATATATATATATATACATTTCTACATAAAATAAAGGTTTAGTAGCAAAAATCGCCATTTTAAAATCAAATTTGACATTTACGCCAAAAAACGCTTGTAGTATCATGGCGGCTGCCGACCCTGACGGTGACGTCACGATATTGTAAACTGCATATCACTACTATATGTAATATATGTATTCTAGGACGATTTGTGTATTTATAATCAATTCAAAAGTGCATAAGTGTTGTGCGGTCCCTAAATGTACAAACACGACGAAAAAAACACCTACTGAGGTATATGTTTTCGTCCCACGCGAAAAAAAAGAGAAATAAGTGATTAAATTTCGCACGGCGAGACACAAGTGTATTTTATTAAGTACGCGTTTACAATGAAGTACAGTATTTGTTCCCCCACTTTTAGCTCTCAATAATATAATATTTACCATTATTTAGGCAATAAGCATATAAAGAACTTCATTAATGTCCAAACGTCAAAATAGGCCATCATACGTTTCCCGCGTATGTTTTTAGCTTATGAACACATAATGTAGAGAGAAGAAGGAGCATATTTTATCGATTTTCGAGATGTAAGTTGTATTTAAATTACAGATAAATAAAGTATTTATATGTACTTATTATTAAGTTTTTACGTTTCGAAATTCTGATGAACAAAAGTCTTTGTTCGACGCAAAGAAATATCCGACCATCAAAAGTTCCATTCTAGTTAAGAGTAGTTAAGACAGGCAGAAAAATAACTACTATGGCTGCTATTGCTAAAAATAACGATAGCAGATAAATATAGCTTGTTATTAACACAATACAAATAACGAGCGCTATGTAATAATTCGTATGCTGCTAAAATTGTAACGATGTTTTAAAACGCATGCTTCGCGTAATCGCCGTCGTTTCGCGAATCGCTTCATTGCATGAAAAAAATATAGCTTGCTAGTTTAGTTTGGCAGTGACCAGCATCATAACATGTCGAACGTTCGTCAGCTCACCATCGCGTGACAAAATTGTAGAATACTAAAACTAAATTAGTTTACCATACGTTGCGAGCGTTCATTATTTATTTATTTATTCAATAAGAACTAAGTTACATACAAAATACAGTAAACTTAGGCCCGATATTACAGTCGGCCCTCAACTCATTGAGTTTGTTAAACTCAAGATTAATGTTAAGGGGAGATTGAATCCATTTCCGTATTACAGTGCAATATAACATGTCAGTTACTAAATCTTCAATTATAGACATATTTCACTTTTTCTGTGGTTATTATCTGTCAAATTTAAATAACCTCAAATAATACGAAATACAAAACGGGACGCTACGACTTTAAATACCATTGTTTTATTATCCAACATGGTAAATTTAATTTTTTTCACCAAAATAATGCTTTTAAATGCCCATGTTCAATACGGCTGTCAGTTTGTTTTGTTGTGTGGCGCCACCGTCGATACAACTAACGCCTTTAGTGATACAACACTGAAACTACACACGTTGCCTAACGCCTCTAGTGATAGAAACTGAAACTACACGAGTTGCCTAGCAAATGACAGTTGACTCACAGTTAAGTACTTAATCTGCCAGAAACGTTGAATTAAATATTTGTCGTTTTAGTGACATATTTGAGGGAAGATTAGGCCTAAACGGACACTGTAATACGCTATATTTATGTGAAACTTGAGTTTAGCTCTTAAACTGACACTGTAATACCGGCCCATAGTATCCCCCGATAGGTAGGCGAGTATCTAGGTAAATTGAAACTATTTGCTTTGAATTGAAATTGAAACTATTTAATTAAAATATTAATATATCAAAAACACCAAAATAAACATTGTCCAGACCGACAATTAATGCGTATATTGTATTGAAGACTATCAGAAGAATTGACGCGACCATACTATGACGTCGTGCGCTCTGATTGTTTTTTCTCATAAAATGGCGGACTAACACATTTTGTATTTTTATATTTATAATATTATTATTCACTCATTTAAAATGAAAATAAGTACATTTTTTAAATCTTTATAACCTATTTTATTTTTTTAAATCATAATTTCAATGATTTTTTTCTTACAGTCATTACCTATTACATAACATTCTATTTTTTTTTTAATATATTAATCATAATATGTATATGAATCATAACAATTATCCCATATGTATATTAGATTCATCATAATACATTGTGTATTTCCATTTCAACCTCATGTAACACTGTACAACTCCCAACACCAAGTTATTTATTTCTGAAACGTTAAATATTCTCCACCACGTTACAATACTCGGTGCGTGTTATAACAGATGCGTCAACGATTCAATAGAGCGGATAGCGATATTATTTATTTATTGTCCCAAATAAATCAATAAATAAAAATAGCATGTTAAAAATAAGCAGCATATTCCATATAGCTTGTTATGAAAAAAATAGCCATTTCGAACAACACTACAGTTGACAGTAACAAACACAATTGACAGTAACAATATGGTGACGTCATGCGCTCTGATTGGTGTTTCACATAAAATGGCGGACAAACATATTTTGTATTTTTATTTTAATAATATTAATATTATTCGCTCTTTTAAAATGAAAATAAATATATTTTTTCAAATCTTTATAACATATTTTATTTTATAAAATCATAATTTCAATGATTTTTTCTTACTGTCATCACGCCTATTATCAGTGTTTTAGTATTAATGGTTATCCGTAAGGTATTATATACTCTTTGTTAATGGTCAGCAATGTTTATACAGTGGAAAATAAAGCAAAAATTCAAAAGTTGATAACCTCTGACTGAGTATAACCTTTGGTGGCTTATAATTTCCTATACTTTCTGAAGTTTAAGGCTCTGTGAATCAAGCGGATCAAAAGTTATAAGGGGGATGGAAATCCATGTATGGAACATATTATATGCTACGAAGCCTCTAAGTTGGTGTTTTTTTTCTTCAAAGTTGAAAAAACTAAAAATATAGACCAAATATACTTAATAGGCTTGATACTTTTTCGATATGTTAAGAGAAATAAATTCTCTTGAACAAAATGACAGTTGGACAATATTATAGTCGATAAGTTTGAGATGTACTACTACAATGTTAATATTTTTTACAGAAAATTAAATTATCTAGTTGGGGTGTTTCGGCTTTTTTCAATATTTTTAAAAAGTTGTGAAATATAGGCAGTTCTTCGGCTATCACTCTGGCAAATCCCTCTCTGTCCTGTGCTGCTCGGAATATCTGTTCCACGGTCCTGAAGCCGGTCCATTGCATAATGTTGCGCAGCCAGGACATCTGTCTCCTTCCAGTCCCTAAGCGACCTTCTATCTTGCCCTTCAGTATTAGTTGGAGCAAGTGATACTTCTATAGGCAGTTAAACACATAAATTTATCATAAAAAATATTTTTCTTAATAAAAAATGTTTGAGAATCTTGGAATTTTTTTGAAAACGGAATGGACGAACACACTATGTTCTACTCCGAATTCTGAGTAAATCCGTTTCTGGAACATATATACTGCGAAGCCTCTAAGTTAGTGTTTTTCGACTTCAATGCTGGAAAAACCGTGAAAAATATAGACCCTGCATACAATCTCGCGTATCCTGGTTTGAAACATTGTCGATATGTTATGAGAACAAAGTTCTCTTGAAAAAATTGACAGTTGGATGACTGTGCGGAGTGACAGAGTAACATAGAGTTGACTGAGGAAGATAGAGGGGAATGGCGACGTCTTCTTGTGGAGGCCAATACCCACCAAGGTTAGTAGAGCCAGTAATGATGATGAGTCTCTTACAAATACAAAAAAAAAACATGATATGTAGTCAAGCAAGGGATGCACTTTGTTGATTAAAGGCCACGGACACAAAAAAACATGAGAAAAGACTCACCTTATTTGTGACGAAAAATAATACTTTTTGTTGCTCTTCTTAGCAATAAAAACTGCACTGTTCAAAATATTCACATGAAGTCGGAAATTGAGAAAACACAAATCAAATAAGTTTGACTCGGTTAGTTGAACGAGATATGCATTAATACTTATCTATTTATTAAAGAGTGAAAGCAGAACAGCATGTCAGATATAAGTATAGTATGAATGGCTCGAGCAAGTCGACGAATATGTCTAACTGGGAAGCAACGGAACAACGGAATGGACGGCCTGATAAGGACATCGAAAGAAGAGTTTTGGCAGGAAACAAAGGTAATGGAGCACTTAGACCAGGCCAAAGTTATCATTTATAACGCAATCGTAGTGCCAACCATGAAGTATGCAAGTGAAACCTGGAAGTGGCAGAGTCACGAAAGCAGAATAAATGCAGTTGAAATGAGATCGCTTAGAAGAATTTGCGACAGAACGATGTATGACAGAGAACGAAATGAAGACACAAGGAATGAATGTAAGATGAAGAAATATGTAATTAATAGAATGAAAGTTAACACATTGAGATGGTTTGGCCACATCGGAAGAATGAATGAAGAACGCCTGACGAAGAAAATATACAAAGCTGACAGGAATGGAATAAGAGGTCGGGGGCGCCCAAGAAAAGGATGGTACGACCATGTGAACGATATTCTGAAAGACGGAAATGTAAGAAGCGTGAACAATAGACGAACATGTATACGACGCTGCATGAATGTTGACGAGGCGAGGAATGTGTGTCAAAATAGAAAGATGTGGCGTTCGGTTCTCTCTGTCTACTCCGTGAGGGACATGGTGTGATCGTATATATGTATTTATGATGTAATAATACGTATTTTTTAAATGTTGTGTTGTGTTACGTTTTATTTTTGATTTGGTTGAGTCCCTACCCCGAGGGCTTTCTCTGTAAACCAAATGAAAATTGAACTATTCAAACTTAAACGAAATAATGAAGCCGAGGTATTGTTGCTTTGCATTTAAAAATTTATTTTACAAAGTTGAGGGTAAATTACGATGTTAAAAATTTGTTGGGAAATTGGTACTTATATGTAAAATATAAACACCAGGTATTCGGCAAAAACGGAACTCGTATTACGAGCATTTGGTACCTACGCGGTGAGAATTTTCCCTTCGAATCAAATATTGAAAAATCGTGTTCTCCCAAATTTTGGGCACAGATTTTTTTCATCGTTTTAATTTTCAACCCGTAAAATTTACGTCTAAAAATGTTTTGTCTAATATTGATAATTTTTTATACACCGTTCATCCCAAACATCCCAAAATTATTATAAATATCCACATCATTCTAATTAGTTACAATTTCTTACTATCATTTTTTAAACTAGTTGCATGTAACACATGAGATCCAACTGTCGATAGCGATAGTATGTATAGTTGAAGAATAAGTACCAAACTATAAACCCATAAATCCAAATTATTGAATATTTTAAGATACTTTGTTTTCTATACAACACATGTAGGTATGTATGTCAAGATAGGATAGTATGGAGGTCAGTCCTTTTTTCCTACCCGGAATATGAAAACAGCATGATGGTATGTATGTATGTTTAGATATTATAAGTATCAAAATATTAAGTCTTCTTAGATATTGTGTATAGGCGACTGCCATACAAATTGTATGAAGCGAAGTCGTCACTAAATTCAATTTTTATGAAAATTGTTAAAAAAAAATTGAGATGTACTACTACAGTATTCATATTTTTTGTAAAAAAAAAAATCTAGTTGGGTTGTTTCGGCTTTTTTCGATATTTTTAAAAACTTTGGAAATACAGGCAGTTATAATCCGTACATGGAACATATATGCTGCGAAGCCTCTAAGTTGGTGTTTTTTGACTTCAAAGTTGGAAATGGCGTGAAAAATATAGACTCTGCATACAATCGTGTTCCTTCATACACGCGTCTTGGATTTAAACTGCCTCTTCCTCCAATAGAATTTCATTCTCTTGAACGAATCGACAGTTGGATTATATTCTGAAGGATACATTTTACCTTCAAACATATTTTATTTTTAATACCCGTACGAGGATGCATGAAATGGTGCAATGGACAAAAAATGTATGGTAAAACTGACTGATGGATTATCGCTCGGTACACTTTGCTTATTCCATAAGACATTGATGGTTAGAATTTGAATGTTTTATCATATTATTTAGTTTCAAAAATCCTTAATATAGACTTTAACTGCCAAAACACAATGAACAACGTGAAATTTTAAGTGAATAAATAATGGTGCGATGAAAAAATTTTAGTAATACTTTTTTTTAATGTCACTATTTATGTTGAAACAACAGTTGAAAAACATAATTGTTTGATATATCCGTGTACCATGTTTACCTGTACCTAAATGTATTCATTGTAGGTATAGCATAGCTGTCGCAGTTCCGCTAGTAGGCAGTCAGATGCTAATTAAAATTGAAAGGTTCCGCAGTCGAGCCTGAAGTGACCAGGGTGAGGTGGTGGATGAAGGGGAGGTGAAGAGAGGTCCAGTCATGGACTAGTACTGAATAAACAAAACGTTATTAAACGCATAGGGTATTACAAATGTGGCCAAAAAATCTAAAACCTCTTCTTCCTCATTTACTTAGTAGATCCACGATCTTCATCAGCTGACTCCTGGAATGCGGATGACCAACTATCCTTTCATATTTTTTGTGGTCTTTCAGGCAGATATTTCATTTGAATCAACGCGGGCGAGTTTTTTTTTCTTGAAATCATCAGCAAAAACATTTTTTTTTGCTGTATATGGCAATTCACGCTATTTAGAGTGCTATATGAAAATTAACATTTGCTAACTCGTTATACAGTCGATGTAGTGGTAGGTAATGCTATTTTTGCGACATCAATAGAGACGAAGTTGAAATATTAAGGGAGAACCGGGAGATCAAAGAATCTACAGGGCTTACGACTTGTCATCGACTTTTTACGAACCAATTTCTCAGTTCGTTACAAAAAAGTTTCTTCGTTATTTCATATATGGCAATGGTAAAAACAGCTTATTTTCAAGAACAATAATATCTATGAATGAACTGAGATGGTATGCACAAGTTATGAGACTTCCACAGGATATTATGATAAAAAGAACGATGGACATAGAAGAGAGGCCTAGAAGATCAGGTGGACCATTGACCACTTGGATATCCACACTAACCAGAGATCTCAAGGAGGCAAGACTTCGTTCGGAGGACAGAAGGACTTATAAAGAACTTTCAAAAAGAAGAAAATATAAAGAACTTTCAAAAAAATTGGATTGATAGAGAACTCAATAAAATGGTATGATTGGTGAACGTTGCACAAGCACATAAAGTGATCACGTAAACCAGATAGGTCATAAGCCCTGTAGGTTCCACGTTTTCCCGGTTCTCCCTTAATATTTCAACTTCGTCTCTATTGAGATATTAAAAATAAATTGTTATAAAAATAAATTTAATATTCTTTATACATACATACCATCACGCCATGTCCATGCGGGGTAGGGAGAGAGAACCGGCACGCATCCCTCGCCTCGTCTCATACATGTTCATCTATTGCTCACACTTCTAACATTTCCGTCTTTCAAAATTTCGTTCACATGGTCGTGCCATCCCTTTCTTGGGCGTCCCTGCGACCTCTCATTCCATAACTTTCTGCAATGTATATTTTCTTCGTCAGGCGTTCCTCATCCATTCTCCCCATGTGACCAAACCATCTCAATGTGTTCACTTTCATTCTAGTAATGACATCTTTCTTCATCTTACATTCTCTCCTTATGTCCTCATTTCTTACCCGGTCATACATCGTTCTATTACAATTATTAATATTCTTTATACATATTCATAACACTTTAACACGCTCAGTTATTAATGTTAATGAAAAAAGGTTGTTTCGTCAAAATAACCTGTTTGCAGGTAAAAATTAAATTTTCTTGTTCGCTTTTTCTCGAAATTCCCTTGACAACAAAACATCGGACGCAATACTTTTGGATTTCACTATGAAGAAAATTATTCATAATTAGGTATTAATAATAATAAATTATGTTCATTTTAAAGTGAGCGTGCATTTTATCTAAGTTAATTTGTTAACTGAATCGCCAACGGTTAGAACCTGAGTTAATATTATTATTTGATAAAAAGACAGATATTATGCCATAGGCGACAGGACGTAACCGTGTTGTGTTAGGTACGTTTCTGCCTCTAGTTATAGAGCGCTTTTCCGACCAACTTTATCTAACCTGTCTAGACGCTCCCTCCTACGTTATATTTACCTATACAGCCGGTGGCGGTGGTACCAGCTACTCATGCGGAAGATGAAATGGACCTCCGTTTAATTAACTACATGCATATTGCACAGCTAGGTGGGCTTTTTATTTAGTATTTAGTAAGAATTTTTTTTTTTTTTTTCGTAAAAAATGATTAACTAATTTTAATTTAAGGCTCTTGTATACCCTGGGTATACGGATGTACACAAAAATGCACACTAAATTACCTTCTAATGTATTAAAATACGAATAAATATTGCATATCACCTAATCTGTGACATACAATACTTTTTCGTGAAAAAATGGTAAAATTTAGAGGTTTTTTCTAAATTTTAAGAACAGTTATTAAAATATTATACCTTATAAAAAAAAAAAACTCAGCCGGTAGATTTTCATATTCTCTTTCGATTGAAGTAAAAATCTACCTCATAGACCTTGTAGTTTTTTAGTTCATTCATTCGTCCTTTTCCTCATGACTGAGGATAGCGGCTCTAGTCTGTCGCCACACGTATGGCCCGCCTCCATGCCAATCTGTTTTGGGCTGAACGCAGAGCACCAGTCACCGAAGACCCCATTGTGGACTTAACCAAATCGCTCCATCTGGTCGGTGAGCGACCACGAGATCTCCGTCCCTCCACGCTGCCCATTACAACAAGCTTCTCGAGGCAGTCTGGTTCCCTTCTGGCAATGTGTCCAAAGAATTGAAGGATACGTCTGTAACATATCGTCGATAGACGATCCTCGATTCTTAGCTCATCTAGAATTGACACATTGGTTCTTCTGGCTGTCCATGGGATGCGCAGCATACGCCTCCAGCACCACATTTCGAAAGCATCGATCCTCTTTCGCTCTGACTCCCTAAGTGTCCATGTTTCTACACCATACAGGAACATCGGGAATATCAGAGCCCTGATGAGTCTAGCCTTCGTGTTTTTCGTAATGGTCCTATCCTTCCATACTCTTGTGAGCTTTCCCAGTGCTCCCTTTGCCATGACGATGCGTCTTTTCACTTCCGCTTCACAACCACCGGTGTCACATATGTTGGAACCCAGATATGTGAAGTCATGTACTATCTCATGATGGTTTAGAGAGTTTATTGGGGGAGGTTTACATGCTCTATCAATCACCATCAGTTTGGTTTTGCATTGGTTTATGCTCAGACCGAGTGATAAACTTTCCCTCTCAACACGATCCAAAAGTTGTTTCATATCGGTCTCGTTTGTGGCTACTAGAGTTGTGTCGTCTGCAAAGCGTAAGTTGGAGAATTTCTTGCCACCAATTCTGAATCCGGCCTCCCAACCATCCAGAGCTTTCCTCATTATATACTCTCCGTATATGTTAAAGAGAGCAGGGGACAGTATACATCCCTGGCGGACACCCTTCTGGACTGAGAAGGCAGCGGACAAGGCATTATTTAATCTTATTGAGGCAGAACTATTTGCATACAAGTTTTTTTAGTTACGTACAGTAAAAAAATAATAAAGGGTTTTACTAAAACTTATTTTACAAGAAAAGTGTTAAATAAATTCAAATTTCAAAAAACTCATGCAATTGCATTAAGAATTAAATAAAAACTCTCCTTTATTATAAAGACGTATCTTTTGAGGGTATAAGGGAAATTATTTTCAAAATACACTATATAGCCTCTTAATACAAAAGATACAAACTAAATAAATTTTTTTATTTGTCATTGTCTTTAAAAATAATTATTTGTCAATATTACAAACTATAGGTACATAGTTTGACCATTTTTGGCCCCAAGCAAGTTTGAGTTTGATTCAATGAGACGTAATTGTTTGATTCTTTTTATTTCAATATTTTTTTTACGATTTAATTATTTTTAATAATTTATAAAATAATATTAGATCAATGAATATGCTAAATATTGTTTTTGTTGCATATTAAAATTAATTGATTGATCTCCAAATATGAATATTCATTATTTTATATGAAAAAGTATTAATCTAAAATATGAATATTCAACGGGTGTTCTTGATAATATGAATATTCAATAATCCAATATTTGGATATTAAATATGTTTTCAAAATATATTCCTTACCAAACCTGCAATTAAAATATGAAACAGTAAAACAAATCTTTTTACATTTTAAATACAATATTTTTTTGACACTAACACACACTAACACACTAACACGGAAATGTCAAAATGTAAAAATCGGAAATGTCAAAAACACAGTGAAAACGAGGGTGATTTTGAAAACCATCAATAATGAATAGTGTGGGAAAATGATTATTTAATTCTATTGTATTGTAGTTTTTGTCTTTTCTTGTCAATGTATAATATTCTATCCTCATTTCGTTAATAATGTTAGCATTCATCACTATTTCTGAGAATATTAATATTTGTATTCATTAATCAAATAGACTTATAATTGTATACAAAATTCAAAGCTTGGCGTTCATATTATACAAGTACGGGTATAGTTTATAATTAATGGTAATGAATACATAATTATCAAATGCTAAACAAAATCATATTCAATTCAAATTAAAAATTATGATTGATTTAAAATATGTATCATGCCTGTGGTTGTGAATTATTTCGTCAAGAAATATAAACACAGAAATAATACAAGGAGAGAACTCTCATACAAACTGTGGTATTATGTTGTTATATCATCATCAAGTTTAATCATAATTAATTACAAGGAGGCGAAGGTTTCCTCTACCATAATATCCAAAATTCTCTATGATAATGCTAGTACTTTAGTCTAGGTTATGCCAAGGTGCTTAGTAAATCGACCGTCCTAACTTTTTAGGAGTCTCCTTCAGGAACTTTTTAATGTTCATCCTGTAGCCATTATCATCCATAGCCAATCGTTCTAAAATTTCCATCCACTTATGATAAAACGTTCTTATTTTTCTTTATTGTCTGTAACATTTATTTGACTTTTGATTCAAGTATTTAAATGTAAAATAATTATCAGGTACAAAGATTATTACTCACACTAATATTGTTTCTCTGGGCTGGAAACACTGGTTAATTGGAAGAAATTGCCATATGGCAATAAACTCGTCATTTGCGCAGAGTGCCAGGAAATGTTTATAAATATCATTATTACAAAGTTTACTAACGTTGTATACTTTTTCTTAGCTGAAATTAAGTTGATGTGAGTCTGTAATTGAATGAAAGCTTTAGTCACAGTAAAAGTTACCAAAACTAATAGCGAGCTGAAGCGAGTTATTTATGAAGTTAATTTAATGTCAGGCTTAAAAGAAATTATTCTCCCTTTCCTAGAGTCAATTATTAAATGCAATTTGCACAGAGTAAGGCATATAGTATTTTAAGTGAATAGTTATAAGGTCGAAAAAAAATAATCGTGTTTATATAGTTTTCAAGCAAGTAATTAGAAACGCTTATAGTTACGAGTAGGTTCGATCAAAAATGCTTTAAATACTCGTAAACCGTATAAAAAATCTTTATGTTTGTAAATAAATATAGTTTAAAGATGAAGTACCTTCTTAATAACACATTTGGTGAGCCGTTCAGTTTCTGTGCGGGCGTCCTGGGTACGATTCCCAGCAGAGGAGAAATTTATTTCTCACGCAAATATTGCTTCTCTGGGCTGGAAACACTGGTTAGTTGGAAGATATTGCCACACGGCAATAAACTCGCCACTTACGCAGGGTGCAAGGAAGTGTTCATTATTATTATAATTACTATATATGTGTAGAATCATAAAAATAATCACGAATGTAAAGATTGATTTGTTACAAAATGCGAGTTTTGTGAAACAATGATAATTTTAAATACCTCCAATATGGTCCATGAAGCAAAACAATATCTGGTTGAATGAGTAAATATGTTCAGCGAGCGTAAGATTAATGTGTCAATCATTGCATGGATGTTGGTTTTACCCCGTCTTTGATATAATCGTATAAAAATACCATGGTGAAATTATCCCAAACACACTTTTACTTCGTTATTTTTATAAGTACCTACCTAAACTCTAAACTCGTAATCAATGTACATTAAAATTTGTACGCTTTATGCTCTACGCTTATGCGAGGAAATCAATTCAGATGGCTCACATCTTATATTAGCTGCCGCAGTCAGGCAGTAATAATACAAGGGTATTCCTCAAAGTATCAATATGTACCCTCAGATGTGCCACAGGGATCTTACTTAGGACCCCTTCTATTCATTATTTATATGAATGATATTCAAATATCTGTCATCCTTAAAACTTATTTAAAGTTATAAAACGCCAGCCGTCTGTATATTGCTACCGTTTATTATACTTATTGTAAAGAAAATCAACTTGACCTCAATAACAAAACAATCCTAATTATTATACATTAGATGGCACTCCTTTAAATCGTTGTACAGAGTTGAGGGATCTTGGTGTTATTTTCGATTCCAAGCTTGAGTCGATTTTATCAAAAGCTTTTGGGGTTTTTTTGGGGTTTATCACAATAGTCACCAAAGAATTTATCTGTCAATAAACTTTTTAACTTTTCGCTCGTTCGTAGTCATCTGGAGTTTGCATCAATTGTCTGTAATACACATCTATCAATTTACAGCAACAGAATAGAAAGCATTCAGCACAAATTTTCGAAACAGTTGAGTTTTCGAAATAATATTTTATTTAATAACTAGCTTTTATGTCCCGCCGTTGGCCAAGAATGTAAAATTGTGAAGGAAAAAGCAATCGTTTTTATAATATTGTCACCCAATTATTTTGCAATATCAGACTATGAAAAGTGGTTTGAAATTTGATTGAGTTTAAGTATTGTAAAATGTTCAAGTGATGGCCACAACCCATTCTTTTTTATATATTGCTATAAAGTGTGAATGAAGTATAATATTTATACAATTTCTGCTCGCATGGACTATGCGTAATGGTTTTAAATATGACTGTTTATCAACGTTGTAAAGAGATTGGTTTGGCCACAACCCCCATTTTTAAATATTATCATCAAAATCAAATTGTAATGTGTACCTATTGAAAATTTAGTAATTTTGGATGTTGGGATGTGGTTAAAATTTGATTAAACAAACGTAGGTACTGAAAAGATCTAGTATTGGTCACATCCCATTCGTTTTTATATTTTTTCATCAAGTGTGCATTATATTTTTGCTCAATTTGACTGAAAGTCTTCATTAACGAAGAAGAAGAAGACTTGAACTATAGTAAATAGTTTTTAATTTGAATATAAATGTTGTGAAGAGTTCAGTAATGGCCACAACCCCCATTCTTTAAATATTAGGTGTTGAAAATTATTCAAAATAGGATGATATAAATGGTTTAAATTTAATTAAACAAAAGTATTGAAAAGATTCTAGTGCAGGTTATATCGTCACATCCCATATCCCATTCATTTCATATGTATTTTCATCAAGTGTGCATATCGTTAATAATATTTCTGCACAATAGACTATTAGACTTAAAACTAACCCAAAAGACTAAATAAAAAAGAGAAAAATAAGTATAAGACTATAAGAAATAGTTTGTATAAAAAACTATTCCAATGGTCTACATAAAATAAGTAAAAATACATATACCTAATAGAAGAATTAGACTATTGGAAATAGATTGTATAAAAGCTCACCCAAAGGTCTACAAAAAAGAAGAAGAAGAATATTTAGACTATTGGAAATAGTTTGTATAAATACTGACCAAAAGGTCTACATAAAAGAAAATGAATAAGACTATTGGAAATAGTTTGTATTAAAACTCTCCCAAAAGTCTACGTACTTAAATGAAGAAGAATAATAATTAGACTAAAGGAAATAATTTTTATAAAAAAATGACCCAAATGTATACATAAAAGAAGAAGAAGATGAATTAGACAATAGGAAATAGTTTGTATAAAAACTGCCCTAAAGGTCTACATAAAATTAAGAAGAAAAAGAATTAGACTCCAGGACCCGCCGCTTCAGGCCCTTCAGTACCTCCCGTCCCTTTAATCCCTCATTACGTCCCTTCCCATCAGGCCCTTCAGTACCTTCCGTCCCTTCAGGCAGTTTTATACCTCCCGTCCCTTCAGGCCCTTTAGTGCCTCCCTTCCCTTCATTACATCCCGTCCCATCAGTCGGTTAAGAAAAGTTTAAATCCAGAAACCATCCTGGAAGAACCGCGAAGAGATGAAAGAACCTTCTTTTCCCAGGATGCTCTACTTAATAGGTAAAATGACTAAATACACGAAGAAGAAGAAAAAAGTTTAAACCCAGATACCTGCGAAGAGATGGAAGGACAGTTGGACCTTCTTCTCCCAGGATTCTCCAACTTCATAGGTAAAATGACCAAAAATACACGATGAAGAAGAAGAAGAAGAAATAAGTTTAAATCCAGATACCTGCGAAGAGATGGAAGGAAAATTGGACATTCTTCTCCCAGGTTAGTCCACCTTCAAAGGTAAAATGACCAAATAGACGATGAAGAAGAAGAAGAAAAAAGTTTAAATCCAGAAACCTGCGAAGAGATGGAAGGAAAATTGGACCTTCATCTCCCAGGATAGTTCATCTTCATAGGTAAGATGACCAAGTACACGTTGAAGAAAAAGAAGAAAAAAGTTTATATGCAGAACCCGTCCTGGAAGACCTGTGAAGAGATGGAGGGACAGTCGGACCTTCTTTTCCCAGGATACTCCCCCTTCATAGGTAAAACGACCAAATACACGAAGAAGAAGAAGAATAAGAAAAAAGTTTAAATCCAAAAACCATCCTGGGCATACGCTCGACAATTCACCAAAGTTTCATTATAATCGGACAAACGGTTGATAAATTAATAAATAAAATAATTTTCCTATAGGAAATCAGTATAGGTATATTATTGTTGATTTGTAAGTAAATAGTATTAGGTAGGTACCTACCTACAACAACCTTCTAAATAAATTCGATTTCGAACAAATTTTATTTGAATATCACATTCTTTCTGTAGCCATGGAAACGATTCGAACACGTAAGTAATATCGAATGGTTCGGATACATTTTTTGAATATGTAGGTACCTACATTGGTTTGTTCGATGCCATAAAAATGAAAATTGTCAGAAAAATCAAATATTATTTACAAATTATGCAATTTTATTATGCCTATATCTTTACTAATAAATAACACATTTTTACAATATATGTCTTAAAACTTGCCGTAATGTCTTGTGTTTCATTTTATTATTTCATAATTACATTTATTTCAAAGGTTTATTATTTTCAAGAACATATTCATTCGGTGGGAAAATGAAATATTGTATGAAAAGATATTAAAATGGCGGCGTTTATGTACAAAAGGCTTACTTTAAAAATAAGTTAAACATTATAATTATACCAAATATTCACCATGTTTTTCACTTAAACGCTAAGTTATACTTCAAAATACATTTTTTTTGTGTAAATACCTACTTCTAACTTTTAAACTAACAGATATTTGCGTGCAAAATGTACACTTTTTTGACAGATATGACTTGGAAAATTTTGTATGAAAAAAATAATTATTTAAATATTTTTAAAATTCAGCATTTTTATCGCATTCTTTTTAGCGTGACACTGCATCAGGTATACTGGTACATGTTCGCACTTAAATAAGATTTTTAGATGCTCTTGGTTTTTCAGAAGGCGTGAGACAAACACACACACACACACACACACACACACACACACATACACACACACACACACACACACACACACACACACACACACACACACACACACACACACACACACACACACACACACACACACACACACACACACACACACACACACACACACACACACACACACACACACACACACACACACACACACACACACACACACACACACACACACAGACACTAACATTTTGATTGCTTTATTACTTTAGATTACCGTGAATCTGAATCATACCATCAGATACAAACATTACATTCCCGAAGATAATGCTAAGCACAAATTTCATAAACAAAATTGTTAACAAATTACCCGATTCTTCATAATTAATTGCACTAGTATCTCTTAATTGCCCCCAGCGTCAGACTTGCCCACAAACCAATTTCCTTAAAATCACATTCGTGAATTAAATATTTTACAAACCTTAGACATTTTTCATGATGACATCGGTAAGCTTAGGTCCCGGGTAAGGCTGTTGTTGGTATAATTGATAAAGGCGTAAATTGAAAAAAAAATTGAAAGGAGAATAAATATTTACTAGTTGCATGTAACACATGAGATCCAATTGTCGATAGCGATAGTATGTATAGTTGAAGAATATGTACCAAACTATAAACCCATAGATACAAATTATTGAATATTTTCAGATATTTTGTTTTCTATACAACATATGTAGGTATGTATGTCAAGATAGGATAGTATGGAGGAAGATCCTTTTTCCTACCCAGAATATGCAAATAGCATGATGGTATGTATGTATGTTTGGAGATGAAGTATCAAACTATTAAGTCTTCTTACATATTGTGTATAGGCGACTGCCATACAAAATGTATGAAGAGATGTCGTCACTAAATTCAATTTTTAAAAAAATTGTTAAAAAAAATTGAGATCTTCTACTACAATGTTAATATTTTTTATAGAAAATTAAATTATCTAGTTGGGGTGTTTCGGCTTTTTTCGATAATTGTAAAAGTTTTGGAAATATAGGCAGTTAAACTCATAAATTTATCATAAAAAAATATTTTTCTTAATAAAAAATGTTTGAGAAACCCTGGAATTTTTTTGAAAAAACTTATTTGAGATTTTGTATTTGTCTATATTTGTACCAATTTTCAGCGTTCTAGCGTTTATGGTTTCTGAGATATATGGAAAAATAAAATAAAAATTCAAAAGTTGATAACCCCTGACTGAAACAAAAATTCAAAATTCCGAGTATAAAAGTTTTGTAGACCTATAACTGTTTATATATTCTGAAATTTTATGCTCTGTAAATTGAGCGGATCAAAAGTTATAAGGGGGGGACGGACACACACACACACACAGACACACACACAGACACACACACACACAGACACACGAAATGTTCTACTCCGAATTCTGAGTAAATCCGTGTATGGAACATATATGCTGCGAAGCCTCTAAGTTGGTGTTTTTTGACTTCAAAGTTGGAAAAGCCGTGAAAAAAGTAGACCTCTCCATACAATTCTCGCGTATTCTGGCTTGAAACATTGTCGATATGTTAAGAGAACAAAGTTCTCCTGAACAAATCGACAGTTGGATAAGGAGAATAAATATTTATAAGGAGAATAAAATATTTATAAGGAGAATGACTAATACATTTGCATATTAACAAATCAAATAATATATTTAACAAGCACCTGTTTTCATATTGCTATTCGGTTCTGGTAATGGAAGAAATGATTTATAATTCATTAGGGTAACAGTTTCTAAACTTTAGAAGTCATAGAAACCTCAATAAATCGCTAGTATTTGACGAATCAAAACCATAAAAATATTTCAACCAACGATTGTACATTTATTTACGAAAAGCACACATAAAGAACATCGCCATCAACACTCTATACTTGCCAGTAACAAGAACTTTCAGCCATTATATTCCGAAGTACCTTTGGGTCTCAGGGAAAACAGCTTTGAAATCATTGCATTGAGAACCAGACCACTATGATAGAATAATAATGAGTGGGTAGTACCTACCATGAAAGCAAACTGAGATAAGAACTTCATAACTGAAAATAGTAGTTATTCTGTTTCGATTAGAAGATTATGAAGACGTAATGAAAATGAATTATCTGGCTGCTGATCCAAGGGTCCCGGGTTCGATTTCCGGTGGAGACATAGTTTTTACTTTTTTTTTCAGTCTGAAACTGTGAGACGATTAATATTGTAAGTCTCCAGAATGAGGCAACTTGTTATTGGATGCGTGTTGAATTAATATTTGACATAATACCTGTTAGTTGCCCGAGAAGCTACAAAAAATAAATTAAAGCTTAAATTTTGGGATTGCATCATATTATCACCATGACAGGTACTGATGACAATATTGTTTGAATTTAGTAAAATTTTATTTAAGTAATCACAAAATTTATCAATTCAATTTAGGAAATGTGATAGTGTTATTTTATATAATAAAAAAATGATGACTCAAAACAGAAACCCATCGCACAGATCAAGAGGCACTATCCAATACAAAGATAATTACACCTTTGAAGTGGTGGATCAGTTTACCTACCTGGGATCCAGTCTAACAGAAAGTAACGAGGATCCAGCAGAAATCAGGAAACGAATAACGGCAGCCAATAAAACATATTTTTCCTGACTGTCAGTGTTTAAGTCACGTTGCGTCCACAGGAAAACCAAAATCACCATCTACATGACACTGACAGTAAGGATGGCCGAGATGCTGGATATTTTTGAAAGAAAGATCCTTCGTCGAATCTGTGGACCGGTAAAAAAGGGAGACCAATGGCGTATTCGCACAAATGACGAGCTGTACGAAATATATCAGGCCCCAAGCATCTCAACGCATTTAAAACTGCTTATAGGTTGAGATGGGCTGGACACGTACAAAGAATGCCAGAATCACGCGTCCCCAAAAGAATACTGAACGGACACCCAGGTGGAAGAAGACGAGTGGGAAGACCCAGGCTGAGGTGGGAGGATGAGGTCAGGAGGGATGCAGAGCAGCTCCTTCACGTGACAGGCTGGAGGACGGCAGCCGAGGACAGAATGAGTTGGAGGCAAAAGTTACAAGAGGCCAATGCTCGATATGGGCTGTAGCGCCATCGGAGTGAGTGAGTGAGTGAGTGATAGTATTATTTTATTGAAAATTTGCTTTTGGATTGTTTAGTATATACCTACTCTTTTTGCGAGATTTTGAATTATATATACCCCAGAGAAACAATATAATTAAATAAATTTATAATCTGCAAGGAAGAAAGCCTATGTGTCAAATGTTAAATATAAATAAATAGTTTTAAAATTCTTTGTGTTTTTGTTGTGTATGTGTTATTTTTACAGTATTTACTAATATATTATTTTTATTCCTTCTTGTACGTGTACAGATATAGGAGAGCACCATCAGATTATGTGAATTTTCTGTCTGAATAATAAATTTATAAAAGTTTTACCTTTCCTTTTCGATGTTTCACATATTTTTTAGAACAATAACGCTTTTGAATACGATCACGTTCATACAATATCTGATGGTAAAAATATAATACATACATGTATAATGAAACAAGTATTTATAGCTATTCGTATAGAGAAAAACCACGCGGGATAATAAAACGATATTCCTGAAAGGAGATGCATCGTAAATTACTTTTTCGATGGTTCGTGTATGAAGGATTTATAATGAAAAAATCCAAGTCAGTAGTCAGTAGTACTCAACTAACAAAATGTAAAATTTAAAAATAAAAGAAGATGTTTTATTCGCAAATAATACTTAAAAGATGATTCTTCAATAATATTATACAAATAATTTTGTTGAAAAAAGATGCATTTTTTTAAAGAATAAATATATCGATGTAACAAGTGTATGTACATCCTCATACATTCCCCAAACTGAGCATTAATGATTATGCTATAGGTGAACGAGATCCCAGCAACAAAAATAATAAAAACACAACGCGCTTACCGCTCTTCCACCACCTATCTTATGTGTTACTCA